>CM060672.1:670506-811194 GCA_030686955.1 Odontamblyopus rebecca
ATGCCCTCCCCTGTGTCAGATGCCCTCCCCTGTGTCAGATGCCCTCCCCGTGTCAGATGCCCTCCCCGTGTGTCAGATGCCCTCCCCGTGTGTCAGATGCCCTCCCCGTGTGTCAGATGCCCTCCCCTGTGTCAGATGCCCTCCCCGTGTGTCAGATGCCCTCCCCGTGTGTCAGATGCCCTCCCCGTGTGTCAGATGCCCTCCCCCTGTGTCAGATGCCCTCCCCCTGTGTCAGATGCCCTCCCCGTGTGTCAGATGCCCCCCCGTGTGTCAGATGCCCCCCCGTGTGTCAGATGCCCTCCCGTGTGTCACATGCCCTCTCCCGTGTGTCAGATGCCCTCCCCCTTGTGTCAGTTGCCCTCCCCCGTGTCAGATGCCCTCCCCGTGTGTCAGATGCCCTCCCCGTGTGTCAGATGCCCTCCCCGTGTGTCAGATGCCCTCCCCTGTGTCAGATGCCCTCCCGTGTGTCAGATGCCCTCCCCGTGTGTCAGATGCCCTCCCCGTGTGTCAGATGCCCTCCCCTTGTGTCAGATGCCCTCCCCGTGTGTCAGATGCCCTCCCCGTGTGTCAGATGCCCTCCCGTGTGTGAGTTGCCCTCCCCGTGTGTGATTTGCCCTCCTGTGTGTCATTTGCTCTCCCCTGTGTCAGATGCCCTCCCCGTGTGTCAGATGCCCTCCCGTGTGTCAGATGCCCCCCCGTGTGTCAGATGCCCCCCCCTGTGTCAGATGCCCTCCCCCGTTTCAGAAGCCCCCCCCGTGTGTCAGATGCCCTCCCGTGTGTCAGATGCCCTCCCCTGTGTCAGATGCCCTCCCCTGTTTACAAATGCCAACCCGGGTGACAGATGCCCACCCCTGTGTCAGATGCCCTCCCCTGTGTCAGATGCCCTCCCGTGTGTCAGATGCCCTCCCCGTGTGTCAGATGCCCTCCCCCTGTGTCAGATGCCCTCCCCGGTGTCAGATGCCCTCCCCTGTTTCAGTTGCCCTCCCCTTGTGTCAGTTGCCTTCCCGTGTTTCAGTTGCCCTCACCTGTTTCAGATGCCCTCCCCGTGTGTCAGATGCCCTCCCCGTGTGTCAGATGCCCTCCCCGTGTGTCAGATGCCCTCCCCCTGTGTCAGATGCCCTCCCCCGTTTCATTTTCCCACACCGTGTGTCAGATGCCCTTCCGTGTGTCAGATGCCCTCCCCGTGTGTCACATGCCCTCCCGTGTGTCAGATGCCCTCCCCTGTGTCAGATGCCCTCCCTGTGTCAGATGCCCTCCCCTGTGTCAGATGCCCTCCCCTGTGTCAGATGCCCTCCCCGTGTGTCAGATGCCCTCCCCGTGTGTCAGATGCCCTCCCCCTGTGTCAGATGCCCTCCTGCTGTGTCAGATGCCCTCCCCCTGTGTCAGATGCCCTCCCTGTGTGTCAGATGCCCTCCCCGTGTGTCAGATGCCCTCCCCTGTGTCAGATGCCCTCCCCCTGTGTCAGATGCCCTCCCCTGTGTCAGATGCCCTCCCCCTGTGTCAGATGCCCTCCCCGTGTGTCAGATGCCCTCCCCTGTGTCAGATGCCCTCCCCTGTGTCAGATGCCCTCCCCCTGTGTCAGATGCCCTCCCCGTGTGTCAGATGCCCTCCCCTGTGTCAGATGCCCTCCCCGTGTGTCAGATGCCCTCCCCTGTGTCAGATGCCCTCCCCGTGTGTCAGATGCCCTCCCCTGTGTCAGATGCCCTCCCCGTGTGTCAGATGCCCTCCCCTGTGTCAGATGCCCTCCCCTGTGTCAGATGCCCTCCCGTGTGTCAGATGCCCTCCCCTGTGTCAGATGCCCTCCCCTGTGTCAGATGCCCTCCCCTGTGTCAGATGCCCTCCCGAGTGTCAGATGCCCTCCCCGTGTGTCAGATGCCCTCCCCTGTGTCAGATGCCCTCCCCGTGTGTCAGATGCCCTCCCCTGTGTCAGATGCCCTCCCCGTGTGTCAGATGCCCTCCCCTGTGTCAGATGCCCTCCCCGTGTGTCAGATGCCCTCCCCGTGTGTCAGATGCCCTCCCCGTGTGTCAGATGCCCTCCCCGTGTGTCAGATGCCCTCCCGTGTGTCAGATGCCCTCCCCTGTGTCAGACCTTAAGGAAAAAGTTGGGTGGGCGTCCGTCGGCGGAGGTCATCTTCTCGAAGAGGATGGTGTAGATGCCGAGTCGTGTGGTCGTGTAGGTGGCCTGTCTGAGCAGCCCCGCGGACAGACTGAGGAGAGACCAGAACCAGGTCTGAACCAGGTCTGAACCGGGTCTGAACCGGGTCTGAACCGGGTCTGAACCGGGTCTGAACCCTCTGCAGTGTTTGCGTAGGTTTTTGGGCTGTGACAGCACTGCCCTCTAGTGGACGCTGTGTGTTTATGGGTCTGTTTTCATGGAGGAAGTCTGAATTTGTGTCATCGATGATCCACAAATGCAAATCACATTTTACAAATAGAATGTAAAAGTCCACATCTATTCGGAAAGACCAAAATACAAATTACAAATATTAAATGTGCATTTGTGGAAAAACAAAGACGGTGATTTACAAACCAATGAGTGTTTGTAAATCACCCTCTGTGAATATTAATGAAGCAAACGTGAATATTAATGAGGTAAATGTGAATATTAATGAGACAAACGTGAATATTAATGAAGCAAACGTGAATATTAATGAGGTAAATGTGAATATTAATGAGACAAACGTGAGCCCATAATTAACCAGCGACATCATTGTCACACCTGTGCCCCCGAGCAGCATTTCTTACCCCGTATAAACCCCCCTCATGCCCTCTTACCCCGTATAAACCCCCTCTTACCCCGTATAAACCCCCTGATGCCCTCTTACCCCGTATAAACCCCCCTGACGCCCTCTTACCCCGTGTACATGCCCCTCACGCCCTCTTACCCCGTGTACACGCCCTCACGCCCTCTTAACCCGTGTACACGCCCTGATGCCCTCTTAACCCGTGTACACGCCCTGATGCCCTCTTACCCCGTGTACACGCCCCTCACGCCCCTTACCCCGTGTACATGCCCCTCACGCCCTCTTAACCCGTATACATGCCCCTCACGCCCTCTTACCCCGTGTACATGCCCCTCACGCCCTCTTACCCCGTGTACACGCCCCTCCCGCCCTCTTACCCCGTGTACATGCCCCTCACGCCCTCTTACCCCGTGTACACGCCCCTCACGCCCTCTTACCCCGTGTAAATGCCCCTCACGCCCTCTTACCCCGTGTACACGCCCCTGATGCCCTCTTACCCCGTGTACACGCCCTCTTACCCCGTGTAGACGCCCCTGATGCCCTCTTACCCCGTGTAGACGCCCCTGATGCCCTCTTACCCCGTGTACACGCCCCTGATGCCCTCTTACCCCGTGTACACGCCCCTCACGCCCTCTTACCCCGTGTACACGCCCCTGATGCCCTCTTACCCCGTGTACACGCCCCTCACGCCCTCTTACCCCGTGTACACGCCCCTGAGGCCCTCTTACCCCGTGTACACGCCCCGCACGCCCTCTTACCCCGTGTACACGCCCCTGAGGCCCTCTTACCCCGTATAAACCCCCTGATGCCCTCTTACCCCGTGTACACGCCCCTGATGCCCTCTTACCCCGTGTACACGCCCCTGATGCCCTCTTACCCCGTGTACACGCCCCTCACGCCCTCTTACCCCGTATAAACCCCTCTTACCCCGTATAAACCCCCTCTTACCCCGTGTACACGCCCCTCACGCCCTCTTACCCCGTGTACACGCCCCTCACGCCCTCTTACCCCGTGTACACGCCCCTGATGCCCTCTTACCCCGTGTACACGCCCCTCACGCCCTCTTACCCTCTGTACATGCCCCTCACGCCCTCTTACCCCGTATAAACCCCCTGATGCCCTCTTACCCCGTGGACACGCCCTGATGCCCTCTTACCCCGTGTACACGCCCCTGATGCCCTCTTACCCCGTGTACACGCCCCTGATGCCCTCTTCCCCCGTGTACACGCCCCTCACGCCCTCTTACCCCGTGTACACGCCCCTCACGCCCTCTTACCCCGTGTACACGCCCCTCACGCCCTCTTACCCCGTGTACACGCCCCTGATGCCCTCTTACCCCGTGTACACGTCCCTCACGCCCTCTTACCCCGTGTACACGCCCCTCACGCCCTCTTACCCCGTGTACACGCCCCTCACGCCCTCTTACCCTCTGTACACGCCCCTCACGCCCTCTTACCCCGTGTACACGCCCCTGATGCCCTCTTACCCCGTGTACACGCCCCTCACGCCCTCTTACCCTCTGTACACGCCCCTCACCCCGTGTACACGCCCCTCACGCCCTCTTACCCCGTGTACACGCCCCTCACGCCCTCTTACCCCGTGTACACGCCCCTGATGCCCTCTTACCCCGTGTACACGCCCCTGATGCCCTCTTACCCCGTGTACACGCCCCTGATGCCCTCTTACCCCGTGTACACGCCCCTCACGCCCTCTTACCCCGTGTACACGCCCTCTTACCCCGTATAAACCCCCTGATGCCCTCTTACCCCGTGTACACGCCCCTCACGCCCTCTTACCCCGTGTACACGCCCCTGATGCCCTCTTACCCCGTGTACACGCCCCTCACGCCCTCTTACCCCGTGTACATGCCCCTCACGCCCTCTTACCCCGTATAAACCCCCTGATGCCCTCTTACCCCGTGGACACGCCCCTGATGCCCTCTTACCCTGTGTACACGCCCCTGATGCCCTCTTACCCCGTGTACACGCCCCTGATGCCCTCTTACCCCGTGTACACGCCCCTCACGCCCTCTTACCCCGTGTACACGCCCCTGATGCCCTCTTACCCCGTGTACACGTCCCTCACGCCCTCTTACCTCGTGTACATGCCCCTGATGCCCTCTTACCCCGTGTACACGTCCCTCACGCCCTCTTACCTCGTGTACATGCCCCTCACGCCCTCTTACCCCGTGTACATGCCCCTCACGCCCTCTTACCCCGTGTACACGCCCCTCACGCCCTCTTAACCCGTGTACACGCCCCTGATGCCCTCTTACCCCGTGTACACGCCCCTCACGCCCCCTTACCCCGTGTACATGCCCCTCACGCCCTCTTAACCCGTATACATGCCCCTCACGCCCTCTTACCCCGTGTACATGCCCCTCACGCCCTCTTACCCCGTGTACACGCCCCTCCCGCCCTCTTACCCCGTGTACATGCCCCTCACGCCCTCTTACCCCGTGTACACGCCCCTCACGCCCTCTTACCCCGTGTACATGCCCCTCACGCCCTCTTACCCCGTGTACACGCCCCTGATGCCCTCTTACCCCGTGTACACGCCCTCTTACCCCGTGTAGACGCCCCTGATGCCCTCTTACCCCGTGTAGACGCCCCTGATGCCCTCTTACCCCGTGTAGACGCCCCTGATGCCCTCTTACCCCGTGTTCACGCCCCTCACGCCCTCTTACCCCGTGTACACGCCCCTGATGCCCTCTTACCCCGTGTACACGCCCCTCACGCCCTCTTACCCCGTGTACACGCCCTCACGCCCTCTTACCCCGTGTACACGCCCCTCACGCCCTCTTACCCCGTGTACACGCCCTCACGCCCTCTTACCCCGTATAAACCCCCTGATGCCCTCTTACCCCGTGTACACGCCCTGATGCCCTCTTACCCCGTGTACACGCCCCTGATGCCCTCTTACCCCGTGTACACGCCCCTCACGCCCTCTTACCCCGTGTACACGCCCTCTTACCCCGCATAAACCCCCTCACGCCCTCTTCCCCCGTGTACACGCCCCTCACGCCCTCTTACCCCGTGTACACGCCCCTCACGCCCTCTTACCCCGTGTACACGCCCCTGAAGCCCTCTTACCCCGTGTACACGCCCCTCACGCCCTCTTTGCCCGGGTACTCGCCCCTCACGCCCTCTTACCCCGTATAAACCCCCTGATGCCCTCTTACCCCGTGGACACGCCCCTGATGCCCTCTTACCCCGTGTACACGCCCCTGATGCCCTCTTACCCCGTGTACACGCCCCTGATGCCCTCTTACCCCGTGTACACGCCCCTCACGCCCTCTTACCCCGTGTACACGCCCTCACGCCCTCTTACCCCGTGTACACGCCCCTCACGCCCTCTTACCCCGTGTACACGCCCTGATGCCCTCTTACCCCGTGTACACGTCCCTCACGCCCTCTTACCTCGTGTACATGCCCCTGATGCCCTCTTACCCCGTGTACACGTCCCTCACGCCCTCTTACCTCGTGTACATGCCCCTCACGCCCTCTTACCCCGTGTACACGCCCCTGATGCCCTCTTACCCCGTGTACACGCCCCTCACGCCCTCTTACCCCGTGTACACGCCCCTCACGCCCTCTTAACCCGTGTACACGCCCCTCACGCCCTCTTACCCCGTGTACACGCCCCTCACGCCCTCTTACCCCGTATAAACCCCCTGATGCCCTCTTACCCCGTGTACACGCCCCTGATGCCCTCTTACCCCGTGTACACGCCCCTGATGCCCTCTTACCCCGTGTACACCCCCCTCAGGCCCTCTTACCCCGTATAAACCCCTCTTACCCCGTATAAACCCCCTCTTACCCCGTGTACACGCCCCTCACGCCCTCCTACCCCGTGTACACGCCCCTGATGCCCTCTTACCCGTGTACACGCCCCTCACGCCCTCTTACCCCGTGTACATGCCCCTCACGCCCTCTTACCCCGTATAAACCCCCTGATGCCCTCTTACCCCGTGGACACGCCCTGATGCCCTCTTACCCCGTGTACACGCCCCTGATGCCCTCTTACCCCGTGTACACGCCCCTGATGCCCTCTTACCCCGTGTACACGCCCCTCACGCCCTCTTACCCCGTGTACACGCCCCTCACGCCCTCTTACCCCGTGTACACGCCCCTCACGCCCTCTTACCCCGTGTACACGCCCCTGATGCCCTCTTACCCCGTGTACACGTCCCTCACGCCCTCTTACCTCGTGTACATGCCCCTGATGCCCTCTTACCCCGTGTACACGTCCCTCACGCCCTCTTACCTCGTGTACATGCCCCTCACGCCCTCTTACCCCGTGTACACGCCCCTCACGCCCTCTTACCCCGTGTACATGCCTCTGATGCCCTCTTACCCCGTGTACACGCCCCTCACGCCCTCTTACCTCGTGTACACGCCCCTCACGCCCTCTTACCCCGTGTTCACGCCCCTCACGCCCTCTTACCCCGTGTACATGCCCCTGATGCCCTCTTACCCCGTGTACACGTCCCTCACGCCCTCTTACCTCGTGTACATGCCCCTCACGCCCTCTTACCCCGTGTACACGCCCCTCACGCCCTCTTACCCCGTGTACACGCCCCTGATGCCCTCTTCCCCCGTGTACACGCCCCTCACGCCCTCTTACCCCCTGTACACGCCCCTCACGCCCTCTAACCCCGTGTACACGCCCCTGAGGCACTCTTTCCCCGTGTACACGCCTCACGCCCTCTTACCCCGTGTACACGCCCCTCACGCCTTCTTACCCCGTGTACACGCCCCTCACGCCCTCTTACCCGTGTACACGCCCTCTTACCCGTATAAACCCCCTGATGCCCTCTTACCCTCTGTACACGCCCCTCACGCCCTCTTACCCTTTGTACACGCCCCTCACGCCCTCTTACCCCGTGTACACGCCCCTGATGCCCTCTTACCCCGTGTACACGCCCCTCACGCCCTCTTACCCCGTGTACACGCCCCTCACGCCCTCTTACCCCGTATAAACCCCCTGATGCCCTCTTACCCCGTGGACACGCCCTGATGCCCTCTTACCCCGTGTACACGCCCCTGATGCCCTCTCACCCCGTGTAAACGCCCCTGATGCCCACTTACCCCGTGTACACGCCCCTCATGCCCTCTTACCCCGTGTACACGCCCCTCACGCCCTCTTACCCCGTGTACACGCCCCTCACGCCCTCTTACCCCGTGTACACGCCCCTGACGCCCTCTTACCCCGTGTACACGTCCCTCACGCCCTCTTACCTCGTGTACATGCCCCTGATGCCCTCTTACCCCGTGTACACGTCCCTCACGCCCTCTTACCTCGTGTACATGCCCCTCACGCCCTCTTACCCCGTGTACACACGCCCCTCACGCCCTCTTACCCCGTGTACATGCCTCTGATGCCCTCTTACCCCGTGTACACGCCCCTCACGCCCTCTTACCTCGTGTACACGCCCCTCACGCCCTCTTACCCCGTGTTCACGCCCCTCACGCCCTCTTACCCCGTGTACATGCCCCTGATGCCCTCTTACCCCGTGTACACGTCCCTCACGCCCTCTTACCTCGTGTACATGCCCCTCACGCCCTCTTACCCCGTGTACACGCCCCTCACGCCCTCTTACCCCGTGTACACGCCCCTGATGCCCTCTTACCCCGTGTACACGCCCCTCACGCCCTCTTACCCCGTGTACACGCCCCTCACGCCCTCTTACCCCGTGTACACGCCCCTCACGCCCTCTTACCCACTGTACACGCCCCTCACGCCCTCTTACCCCGTGTACACGCCCCTCACCCCGTGTACACGCCCCTCACGCCCTCTTACCCCGTGTACACGCCCCTGATGCCCTCTTACCCCGTGTACACGCCCCTCACGCCCTCTTACCCCGTGTACACGCCCCTGATGCCCTCTTACCCCGTGTACTCGCCCCGCACGCCCTCTTACCCCGTATAAACCCCCTCACGCCCTCTTACCCCGTGTACACGCCCCTCACCCCGTGTACACGCCCCTCACGCCCTCTTACCCCGTGTACACGCCCCTGATGCCCTCTTCCCCCGTGTACACGCCCCTCACGCCCTCTTACCCCGTGTACACGCCCCTCACGCCCTCTTACCCCGAGTACACGCCCCTGATGCCCTCTTACCCCGTGTACACGCCCCTCACGCCCTCTTACCCCGTATAAACCCCCTGATGCCCTCTTACCCCGTGTACACGCCCCTGATGCCCTCTTACCCCGTGTACACGCCCCTGATGCCCTCTTACCCCGTGTACACGCCCCTCACGCCCTCTTACCCTCTGTACACGCCCCTCACCCCGTGTACACGCCCCTCACGCCCTCTTACCCCGTGTACACGCCCCTCACCCTCTGTACACGCCCCTCACGCCCTCTTACCTCGTGTACACGCCCCTCACGCCCTCTTACCCCGTGTACACGCCCCTCACCCCGTGTACACGCCCCTCACGCCCTCTTACCCCGTGTGGACGCCCCTGATGCCCTCTTACCCCGTGTTCACGCCCCTGACGCCGTCTTAACCCGTGTACACGCCCCTCACCCCGTGTACACGCCCCTGAAGCCCTCTTACCCCGTGTACACGCCCCTCACGCCCTCTTACCCCGTGTACACGCCCCTCACGCCCTCTTACCCCGTGTACACGCCCCTGATGCCCTCTTACCCCGTGTACACGCCCCTGATGCCCTCTTACCCCGTGTACCCGCCCCTCAAGCCCGCTTACCCCGTGTACACGCCCCTGAAGCCCTCTAACCCCGTGTACACGCCCTCTTACCCCGTGTACACGCCCCTGATGCCCTCTCACCCCGTGTACACGCCCCTGATGCCCTCTTACCCCGTGTACACGCCCCTCACGCCCTCTTACCCCGTGTACACGCCCTCACGCCCTCTTACCCCGTGTACACGCCCTCACACCCTCTTACCCCGTGTACACGCCCCTGATGCCCTCTTACCCCGTGTACACGCCCCTCAGCCCCTCTTACCCCGTGTACACGCCCCTCACGCCCTCTTACCCCGTTTACACGCCCCTGATGCCCTCTTACCCCGTGTACACGCCCCTCACGCCCTCTTACCCCGTGTACACGCCCCTGATGCCCGCTTACCCCGTGTACACGCCCCTCACGCCCTCTTACCCCGTGTACACGCCCTCACGCCCTCTTACCCCGTATAAACCCCCTGATGCCCTCTTACCCCGTGTACACGCCCCTGATGCCCTCTTACCCCGTATAAACCCCCTGATGCCCTCTTACCCCGTGTACACGCCCCTGACGCCCTCTTACCCCGTATAAACGCCCCTGATGCCCTCTTACCCCGTGTACACGCCCCTCACGCCCTCTTACCCCGTGTACACGCCCCTCACGCCCTCTTACCCCGTATAAACCCCCTCTTACCCCGTATAAACCCCCCTGACGCCCTCTTACCCCGTGTACACGCCCCTCACGCCCTCTTACCCCGTGTACACGCCCTCACGCCCTATTACCCCGTGTACACGCCCCTGATGCCCTCTTACCCCGTATAAACCCCCTGATGCCCTCTTACCCCGTGTACACGCCCTCACGCCCTCTTACCCCGTATAAACCCCCTGATGCCCTCTTACCCCGTGTACACGCCCCTCACGCCCTCTTACCCCGTATAAACCCCCTCACGCCCTCTTACCCCGTGTACACGCCCCTCACACCCTCTTACCCCGTGTACACGCCCCTGATGCCCTCTTACCCCGTATAAACCCCTCTTACCCCGTATAAACCCCCTCTTACCCCGTGTACACGCCCCTCACGCCCTCTTACCCTCTGTACACGCCCCTCACCCCGTGTACACGCCCCTCACGCCCTCTTACCCCGTGTACACGCCCCTCACGCCCTCTTACCCCGTGTACACGCCCCTGATGCCCTCTTACCCCGTATAAACCCCCTGATGCCCTCTTACCCCGTGTACACGCCCCTCACGCCCTCTTACCCCGTGTACACGCCCTCACGCCCTCTTACCCCGTGTACACGCCCCTCACGCCCTCTTACCCAGTGTACACGCCCCTCACGCCCTCTTACCCCGTGTACACGCCCCTGATGCCCTCTTACCCCGTATAAACCCCCTCACGCCCTCTTACCCCGTGTACACGCCCCTCACGCCCTCTTACCCCGTGTACACGCCCCTCACGCCCTCTTACCGTGTACACGCCCCTCACGCCCTCTTACCCCGTGTACACGCCCCTGATGCCCTCTTACCCCGTATAAACCCCCTGATGCCCTCTTACCCCGTGTACACGCCCTCACGCCCTCTTACCCCGTATAAACCCCCTCACGCCCTCTTACCCCGTGTACACGCCCCTCACGCCCTCTTACCCCGTATAAAACCCCCTGATGCCCTCTTACCCCGTATAAACCCCCCTGACGCCCTCTTACCCCGTATAAACCCCCCTCACGCCCTCTTACCCCGTGTACACGCCCTCACGCCCTCTTACCCCGTGTACACGCCCCTCACGCCCTCTTACCCCGTGTACACGCCCTCTTACCCGTGTACATGCCCCTGATGCCCTCTTACCCCGTGTAGACGCCCCTGATGCCCTCTTACCCCGTGTACACGCCCCTCACGCCCTCTTACCCCGTGTACACGCCCCTCACCCCGTGTACACGCCCCTGATGCCCTCTTACCCTGTGTACACGCCCCTCACCCCCTCTTACCCCGTGTACACGCCCCTCACGCCCTCTTACCCCGTGTACACGCCCCTGATGCCCTCTTACCCCGTGTACACGCCCCTGATGCCCTCTTACCCCGTGTACACGCCCCTCACGCCCTCTTACCCCGTGTACACGCCCCTGATGCCCTCTTACCCCGTGTACACGCCCTCTTACCCGTGTACACGCCCTGATGCCCTCTTACCCCGTGTACACGCCCCTGATGCCCTCTTACCCCGTGTACACGCCACTCACGCCCTCTTACCCCGTGTACACGCCCCTCACTCCCTCTTACCCTGTGTACACGCCCCTCACGACCTATTACCCCGTGTACACGCCCCTGATGCCCTCTTACCCCGTGTACACGCCCCTCACGCCCTCTTACCCTCTGTACACGCCCTCACGCCCTCTTACCCCGTGTACACGCCCCTGATGCCCTCTTACCCCGTGTACACGCCCCTCACGCCCTCTTACCCCGTGTACACGCCCCTCATGCCCTCTTACCCCGTGTACACGCCCCTCACGCCCTCTTACCCCGTGTACACGCCCTCACGCCCTCTTACCCCGTATAAACCCCCTGATGCCCTCTTACCCCGTGTACACGCCCCTGATGCCCTCTTACCCCGTATAAACCCCCTGATGCCCTCTTACCCCGTGTACACGCCCCTCACGCCCTCTTACCCCGTATAAACCCCCTGATGCCCTCTTACCCCGTGTACACGCCCCTCACGCCCTCTTACCCCGTGTACACGCCCCTCACGCCCTCTTACCCCGTATAAACCCCCTCACGCCCTCTTACCCCGTATAAACCCCCTGATGCCCTCTTACCCCGTGTACACGCCCTCACGCCCTCTTACCCCGTGTACACGCCCCTCACGCCCTCTTACCCCGTGTACACGCCCCTGATGCCCTCTTACCCCGTATAAACCCCCTGATGCCCTCTTACCCCGTGTACACGCCCCTCACGCCCTCTTACCCCGTATAAACCCCCTGATGCCCTCTTACCCCGTGTACACGCCCCTCACGCCCTCTTACCCCGTATAAACCCCCTCACGCCCTCTTACCCCGTGTACACGCCCCTCACACCCTCTTACCCCGTGTACACGCCCCTGACGCCCTCTTACCCCGTATAAACCCCCTATTACCCCGTATAAAACCCCCTCACGCCCTCTTACCCCGTGTACACGCCCCTCACGCCCTCTTACCCTCTGTACACGCCCCTCACGCCCTCTTACCCCGTGTACACGCCCCTGAAGCCCTCTTACCCCGAGTACACGCCCCTCACGCCCTCTTACCCCGTGTACACGCCCCTGATGCCCTCTTACCCCGTATAAACCCCCTGATGCCCTCTTACCCCGTGTACACGCCCCTCACGCCCTCTTACCCCGTGTACACGCCCCCTCACGCCCTCTTACCCCGTGTACACGCCCCTGAAGCCCTCTTACCCCGTGTACACGCCCCTCACGCCCTCTTACCGCGTGTACTCGCCCCTGATGCCCTCTTACCCCGTATAAACCCCCTCACGCCCTCTTACCCCGTGTACACGCCCCTCACGCCCTCTTACCCCGTGTACACGCCCCTCACCCCGTGTACACGCCCCTCACGCCCGCTTACCCCGTGTACACGCCCCTGATGCCCGCGTACCCCGTATAAACCCCCTGATGCCCTCTTACCCCGTGTACACGCCCCTGACGCCCTCTTACCCCGTATAAACCCCCCTCAAGCCCTCTTACCCCGTGTACACGCCCCTCACGCCCTCTTACCCCGTGTACACGCCCCTGACGCCCTCTTACCCCGTATAAACCCCCCTGACGCCCTCTTACCCCGTATAAACCCCCTCTTACCCCGTATAAACCCCCCTGACGCCCTCTTACCCCGTATAAACCCCCTCTTACCCCGTGTACACGCCCCTCACGCCCTCTTACCCCGTGTACACGCCCCTGATGCCCTCTTACCCCGTGTACACGCCCCTCACGCCCTCTTACCCCGTGTACACGCCCCTCACGCCCTCCTTCCTCAGGATGGACATCAGGCAGTGGAGGCTGGTCTTATATTCTCGGGCTTTGGTTCCTTGTCCTGCCAACTGCATCCGGTTCTTCACCAGGTCCAGAGGCTGCACGAAGACGGTGGCTCCCATCCTGAAAGTACAAGTACTACTACTACTACTGCGAGTACTACTACTGCTCCCATCCTGAAAGTACAAGTACTACTACTACTACTGCGAGTACTACTACTGCTCCCATCCTGAAAGTACAAGGAAGTACTACTACTGCGAGTACTGCAAGTACTACTACTGCTCCCATCCTGAAAGTACAAGGAAGTACTACTACTACTACTGCGAGTACTACTACTGCTCCCATCCTAAAAGTACAAGTACTACTACTACTACTGCGAGTACTGCGAGTACTACTACTGCTCCCATCCTAAAAGTACAAGTACTACTACTACTACTGCGAGTACTGCGAGTACTACTACTGCTCCCATCCTAAAAGTACAAGTACTACTACTACTACTGCGAGTACTGCGAGTACTACTACTGCTCCCATCCTAAAAGTACAAGTACTACTACTACTACTGCGAGTACTGCGAGTACTACTACTGCTCCCATCCTGAAAGTACAAGTACTACTACTACTACTGCGAGTACTGCGAGTACTACTACTGCTCCCATCCTGAAAGTACAAGTACTACTACTACTACTACTGCGAGTACTGCGAGTACTACTACTGCTCCCATCCTGAAAGTACAAGTACTACTACTACTACTGCGAGTACTGCGAGTACTACTACTGCTCCCATCCTGAAAGTACAAGGAAGTACTACTACTGCGAGTACTGCAAGTACTACTACTGCTCCCATCCTGAAAGTACAAGTACTACTACTACTACTGCGACTACTGCGAGTACTACTACTGCTCCCATCCTAAAAGTACAAGTACTACTACTACTACTGCGAGTACTGCGAGTACTACTACTGCTCCCATCCTAAAAGTACAAGTACTACTACTACTACTGCGAGTACTGCGAGTACTACTACTGCTCCCATCCTGAAAGTACAAGTACTACTACTACTACTACTGCGAGTACTGCGAGTACTACTACTGCTCCCATCCTGAAAGTACAAGTAATACTACTACTACTGCAAGTAGCACAGCGAGTACTACTACTGCTCCCATCCTGAAAGTACAAGTACTACTTCTACTACTGCGAGTACTGCGAGTACTACTACTGCTCCCATCCTAAAAGTACAAGTACTACTACTACTACTGCGAGTACTACTACTGCTCCCATCCTGAAAGTACAAGGAAGTACTACTACTGCGAGTACTGCAAGTACTACTACTGCTCCCATCCTGAAAGTACAAAGAAGTACTACTACTACTACTGCGAGTACTACTACTGCTCCCATCCTAAAAGTACAAGTACTACTACTACTACTGCGAGTACTGCGAGTACTACTACTGCTCCCATCCTGAAAGTACAAGGAAGTACTACTACTGCGAGTACTACTACTGCTCCCATCCTGAAAGTACAAGTACTACTACTACTACTACTACTGCGAGTACTACTACTGCTCCCATCCTGAAAGTACAAGGAAGTACTACTACTACTGCGAGTACTACTACTGCTCCCATCCTCCCAGGCGAAAGTACCCCCGGAGGCGAAAGTACAGCAGGAGGCGAAAGTACCGCGGGAGGGAGGTGAAAGTACCGCAGGAGGGGAAAGTATCACAAGAGTGAGGCGAAAGTACAGCAGGAGGCGAAAGTACCGCATGACGTGAAAGTACCACTAGAGTGAGGTGAAAGTACCACCGGAGGCAAAAGTATCACAAGAGTGTGGCGAAAGGACTGCATGAGGTGAAAGTACCGCAAGAGTGAGGTGAAAGTACCGCAGCAGGTGAAAGTACCGCAGGAGGCGAAAGTACCGCATGACGTGAAAGTACCACTAGAGTGAGGTGAAAGTACCACAGGAAATGAAAGTACCGCAGGAGGTGAAAGTACCAGAGGAAGGAGGCGAAAGTACCGCAGGAGGTGAAAGTACCACAGGAGGGAGGCGAAAGTACCAGAGGAAGGAGGCGAAAGTACCGCAGGAGGAGAAAGTACCACAGGAGGGAGGCGAAAGTACCGCAGGAGGCGAAAGTACCGCAGGAGGCGAAAGTACTGCTGGGGGCGAAAGTACCGCAGGAGACGAAAGTACCGCAGGAGGGACGAAAGTACCGCAGGAGGGAGGTGAAAGTACCGTAGGAGGCGAAAGTACTGCAGGAGGCGAAAGGACCGCAGGAGGCGAAAGGACCGCAGGAGGCGAAAGGACCGCAGGAGGCAAAAATATCACAAGAGTGAGGCGAAAGTACCGCAGGAGGCGAAAGGACCGCAGGAGGCGAAAGGACCGCAGGAGGCGAAAGGACCGCAGGAGGCAAAAGTACTGCAGGAGGCGAAAGGACCGCAGGAGGCGAAAGTACCGCAGGAGGTGAAAGTACCACAGGAGGGAGGCGAAAGTACCGCGGGAGGTGAAAGTACCACAGGAGGGAGGCGAAAGTACTGCAGGAGGTGAAAGTACCACAGGAGGGAGGCAAAAGTACCGCAGGAGGGGGGCAAAAGTACCGCAGGAGGGAGGCAAAAGTACCGCAGGAGGCGAAAGTACCGCAGGAGGCGAAAGTACCACTGGGGGCGAAAGTACCGCAGGAGGCGAAAGTACCGCAGGAGGTGAAAGTACCGCAGGAGGTGAAAGTACCGCAGGAGGTGATAGGACCGCAGGACGGAGGCGAAAGTACCACAGGAGGGAGGCAAATGTACCGCAGGAGGCGAAAGTACCGCAGGAGGCAAAAGTATCACAAGAGTGAGGCAAAAGTACCACAGGAGGCAAAAGTACCACAGGAGGCAAAAGTACCACAGGAGGCAAAAGTACCGCAGGAGGTGAAAGTACCACAGGAGGCGCAAGTACAGCAGGAGGCAAAAGTACCACAGGAGGTGAAAGTACCGCAGGAGGTGAAAGTACCGCAGGAGGGAGGTGAAAGTACCAGAGGAAGGAGGCGAAAGTACCGCAGGAGGTGAAAGTACCGCAGCAGGTGATAGGACCGCAGGACGGAGGCGAAAGTACCACAGGAGGGAGGTGAAAGTACCGCAGGAGGCGAAAGTACTGCAGGAGGCGAAAGGACCGCAGGAGGCGAAAGGACCGCAGGAGGCGAAAGGACCGCAGGAGGCAAAAGTACCGCAGGAGGCCAAAGTACCGCAGGAGGGAGGTTAAAGTACCGCAGGAGGGAGGTTAAAGTACCGCAGGAGGGAGGTTAAAGTACCGCAGGAGGGAGGTTAAAGTACCGCAGGAGGCCAAAGTACCGCAGGAGGCCAAAGTACCGCAGGAGGAAGGTGAAAGTACTGTGGGAGGGAAGTGAAAGTACCGCAGGAGGTGAAAGTACCGCAGGAGGTGAAAGTACCGCAGGAGGTGAAAGTACCGCAGGAGGTGAAAGTACTACAGGAGTATTTCATGGATCAAAGACCCTGAGCTCAGAGCAATTTGACCCGATTTCAGATTTCAACATGACTGAACTTTAGACGAGTCTCACGCTGATAAAAACCGATAAGACAGTCCTGGTTTAGTCCTGGTTTAGTCCAGGTTTAGTCCAGGTCCAGACCAGAATCAGTTCCTGGTATGGTCCTGGTTCAACCCATTGTGGTTGGAGAAATATAGTGTGTCAGATGCCCTCCCCGTGCATCAGATGCCCTCCCGTGCGTCAGATGCCCTCCCCGTGCGTCAGATGCCCTCCCCGTGCGTCAGATGCCCTCCCCGTGCGTCAGATGCCCTACCCGTGCCCCTGTGGACATTTCTGATAAACATTATTGGCACATACCTCAGACACTTCACCTTTGCCCTTTAACCACAGGCTCACAGGTTCAGATACCACTGCCCTGCCACAACAAATGCCCGTCACCTGTCCACCCGTCACCTGTCCACCCGTCACCTGTCCACCCGTCACCTGTCCACCCGTCACCTGTCCACCCGTCACCTGTCCACCCGTCACCTCTGAGCTCGAGAAACACTGAAATATTGGAGTTATGAGTGAAAACACAGAACCTGTTCCACTGCATTCTACAGCCTGAAACAACAGGACTACAACAGGACTACAACAGGACTAAACCGGGACTAAACCGGGACTGAACTAGGACTGGACCAGGACTGGACCAGGACTGAACTAGGACTGGACCAGGAGAAATGTGCAGGATTATCCAGGCTGTGTCTAAGCACGCGTAAGAGCACTTTTGGCCCGGCTCTGGCCCGGCTCTGGCCCGGCTCTGGCCCGGCTCTGGCCCGGCTCTGGCCCGGCTCTGGCCCGGCTCTGGCCCGGCTCTGGCCCGGCTCTGGCCCGGCTCTGGCCCGGGTCGCCTTGACCCCGGGTCCGGCCGCTGTCCTCCGGGTCTCTCCGGTTCTACACGCGCTTTGGACGGATCTTTCTGATCATAAAAACCCCGTGACCGCTGGAGCTTAAGCCCGCTAGCCTCGGAGCTAACAGCGGAGCTAGACATTTAAAAATAAATAAAAAATAAAAATACATAATAACAAATACATAATAATGCATATTAACAAATAAATAATAATACATAATAAAAAAATAAAACTTTTTTTAAAATTATCGATCTATGAATTAGCCTCGGAGCTAACAGCGGAGCTCACCCGGCCAGTCCCCCGAACAGGAACTTCACGGCTTTGGGGGAGGTCTTGGGTTTGGCATCGGCCATGGCGGGGTGTGTGCGGGGCTGCGGTCCGGGCTCGGTGCGGGCTCGGTCCCTGATTCGGTCCGGTGTCGGTGCGGTGCAGGGCCCGGGGGATGGAGCAGGTTTTACCCCGAGAAGAGCTGCTGCAGCCGGGGCAAGGTGACTCCACAGCAGCGGACACCCGGAGCTGCGCAGAGCCAATCAGACGGCGAGCTGGAGCCGAGCGGCCAATCACAGAGCGGGAGCGCGCTGACGTCAGGGGGCGGATGGTTTGGTGCGTTTAAAGACCGAGGATTTCTGCGGAACTTTAGAAAAGAAACTTTATAATCCTACTCACAGTAAGAATGATTTTCAGTGGATTTGTGAATCATAGGGGGGACAAGTCGAGAGTGAACAGGGACATCCCCGTTTTTGATGGTTGGTAATAATAAAATTGTGAATTAAGTGCGTAATTAAGAAATACTGTTCTGCAGAGACCATTCTATACAACATGAGTCAGTATAGTCACGTTTTCTTTGTGTTTTGGTCGTTTTTCAGCAGTTTTTCTATATTTTACCCAACCAAGTCGAGGCCGAGTCAAGTCCAAGTCGAGTCCAAGTCGAGACCAAGTCAAGTCCAAGTCGAGACCAAGTCTTCTGCCTTGAACTTAGAGTCATTTCTTTAAAGGTCCAATATCGCACAAACTGACTGAGCTTTAAGTCATGTTCTGATGTTCTGATGTTCTACTGTTCTGATGTTCTACTGTTCTGATGTTCTACTGTTCTAATGTTCTACTGTTCTGATGTTCTACTGTTCTAATGTTCCTCTGTTCCTCGTCTCCCTCAGATCTGAGTCGTGTTTGTTTCCTTCATGTTTGACTCTTTATTATTCGTCTGTTTCATCTGCAAAGCTCCAGACGCTCTGCTCCACCCTGTGATGTCATCAGGTGGTAGTTTCTCCTTTTCCCTTTAGTTCAGTCGAGACTGAAATGATCCAGGTGATTCTAGTGAAGGTGGAGTTCAAAAACACAGTGGAGCACTTCCTGTATCACCACACGATGACATCACCAGGTGGAGCAGAGTGTTTTCAGTCTGACAGAAGAACTCGTGTAAATGTGCAGGTTTGAGTGAAACAGGTCCGGTTAGGATCCCGGTTTGGAGCCCTCAGATCCGGTTAGGATCCCGGTTTGGAGCCCTCAGATCCGGTTAGGATCCCGGTCTGGAGCCCTCAGATCCGGTTAGGATCCCGGTCTGGAGCCCTCAGATCCGGTTAGGATCCCGGTCTGGAGCCCTCAGATCCGGTTAGGATCCCGGTCTGGAGCCCTCAGATCCGGTTAGGATCCCGGTCTGGACCCGGTCTGGACGTGTGTGAGGCTCATAATCCGACTCTGATATTTTTAGATCCAAATGTTGTTAAATTTAGACTCAGAAAGGACACAGCAAAGGGCAAAGGTAAGGAGCTAGGAGACAAGGAGAGAGGAGACAAGGAGAGCGGAGACAAGGAGAGAGGAGACAAGGAGAGAGGAGACAAGGAGAGAGGAGACAAGGAGAGAGGAGACAAGGAGAGAGGAGACAAGGAGAGAGGAGACAAGGAGAGAGGAGACAAGGAGAGAGGAGACAAGGAGCTAGGAGACAAGGAGCTAGGAGACAAGGAGAGAGGAGACAAGAAGAGAGGAGACAAGGAGAGAGGAGACAAGGAGAGAGGAGACAAGGAGAGAGGAGACAAGGAGAGAGGAGACAAGGAGAGAGGAGACAAGGAGAGAGGAGACAAGGAGAGCGGAGACAAGGAGAGAGGAGACAAGGAGAGAGGAGACAAGGAGAGAGGAGACAAGGAGAGAGGAGACAAGGAGAGAGGAGACAAGGAGAGAGGAGACAAGGAGAGAGGAGACAAGGAGAGAGGAGACAAGAAGAGAGGAGACAAGGAGAGAGGAGACAAGGAGAGAGGAGACAAGGAGAGAAGAGACAAGGAGAGAGGAGACAAGGAGGGAGGAGACAAGGAGAGAGGAGAAACGGAGGGAGGAGACAAGGAGGGAGGAGAAACGGAGGGAGGAGACAAAGAGGGAGGAAACAAGGAGAGAGGAGACAAGAAGAGAGGAGACAAGGAGAGAGGAGACAAGGAGAGAGGAGACAAGGAGAGAGGAGACAAGGAGCGAGGAGACAAGGAGAGAGGAGACAAGGAGAGAGGAGACAAGGAGAGAGGAGACAAAGAGCGAGGAGACAAGGAGAGAGGAGACAAGGAGAGAGGAGACAAGGAGCGAGGAGACAAGGAGAGAGGAGACAAGGAGAGAGGAGACAAGGAGAGAGGAGACAAGGAGAGAGGAGACAAGAAGAGAGGAGACAAAGAGCGAGGAGACAAGGAGCGAGGAGACAAGGAGAGAGGAGACAAGGAGCGAGGAGACAAGGAGAGAGGAGACAAGGAGAGAGGAGACAAGGAGAGAGGAGACAAGGAGAGAGGAGACAAGGAGAGAGGAGACAAGGAGAGAGGAGACAAGGAGAGAGGAGACAAGGAGAGAGGAGACAAGGAGAGAGGAGACAAGGAGAGAGGAGACAAGGAGAGAGGAGACAAGGAGAGAGGAGACAAGGAGAGAGGAGACAAAGAGAGAGGAGACAAGGAGAGAGGAGACAAGGAGAGAGGAGACAAGGAGAGAGGAGACAAGGAGAGAGGAGACAAAGAGCGAGGAGACAAGGAGAGAGGAGACAAGGAGAGAGGAGACAAGGAGAGAGGAGACAAAGAGCAAGAAGACAAGGAGAGAGGAGACAAGGAGAGAGGAGAAAAGGTGAGAGGAGACAAGGAGAGAGGAGACAAGGAGAGAGGAGACAAGGAGAGAGGAGACAAGGAAAGAGGAGACAAGGAGAGAGGAGACAAGGAGAGAGGAGACAAGGAGAGAGGAGACAAGGAGAGAGGAGACAAGGAGAGAGGAGACAAGGAGAGAGGAGACAAGGAGAGAGGAGACAAGGAGAGAGGAGACAAAGAGCTAGGAGACAAGGAAAGAGGAGACAAGGAGATAAGGAGGAAGGAGATAAGAGAGAGGTGAGACAAGGAGCTAGGAGAGAAGGAGTGAGGAGACAAGGAGTGAGGAAACAAGGAGATAGAAGACAAGGAGCTAGGGAGCAGATGTTGGTGTTTTTTCTGAGCTTGGCCTTTGACGGGGCTCTGCATGTTCTCCCTGTGTCTGTGTGGAGTCTGCATGTTCTCCCTGTGTCTGTGTGGAGTCTGCATGTTCTCCCTGTGTCTGTGTGGAGTCTGCATGTTCTCCCTGTGTCTGTGGAGTCTGCATGTTCTCCCTGTGTCTGTGTGGAGTCTGCATGTTCTCCCTGTGTCTGTGGAGTCTGCATGTTCTCCCTGTGTCTGTGTGGAGTCTGCATGTTCTCCCTGTGTCTGTGGAGTCTGCATGTTCTCCCTGTGTCTGTGGAGTCTGCATGTTCTCCCTGTGTCTGTGTGGAGTCTGCATGTTCTCCCTGTGTCTGTGGAGTCTGCATGTTCTCCCTGTGTCTGTGTGGAGTCTGCATGTTCTCCCTGTGTCTGTGGAGTCTGCATGTTCTCCCTGTGTCTGTGTGGAGTCTGCATGTTCTCCCTGTGTCTGTGGAGTCTGCATGTTCTCCCTGTGTCTGTGTGGAGTCTGCATGTTCTCCCTGTGTCTGTGGAGTCTGCATGTTCTCCCTGTGTCTGTGTGGAGTCTGCATGTTCTCCCGGTGTCTGTGGAGTCTGCATGTTCTCCCTGTGTCTGTGGAGTCTGCATGTTCTCCGGTAAAAGTACTGTTACTCCGGTAAAAGTACTGTTACTCCGGTAAAAGGACTGTTACTCCGGTAAAAGGACTGTTACTCCGGTAAAAGTACTGTTACTCCGGTAAAAGGACTGTTACTCCAGTGAAAGTACTGTTACTCCAGTGAAAGTACTGTTACTCCGGTAAAAGTACTGTTACTCCGGTAAAAGTACTGTTACTCCGGTAAAAGTACTGTTACTCCGGTAAAAGTACTGTTACTCCGGTAAAAGTACTGTTACTCCGGTAAAAGTACTGTTACTCCGGTGAAAGGACTGTTACTCCGGTGAAAGGACTGTTACTCCGGTGAAAGGACTGTTACTCCGGTGAAAGGACTGTTACTCCGGTAAAAGGACTGTTACTCCGGTAAAAGGACTGTTACTCGGTAAAAGTACTGTTACTCGGTAATAGTACTGTTACTCGATAATAGTACTGTTACTCGGTAAAAGTACTGTTACTCGGTAAAAGTACTGTTACTCGGTAAAAGTACTGTTACTCCGGTAAAAGTACTGTTACTCCGGCAAAGTACTGTTACTCCGGTAATAGTACTGTTACTCGGTAAAAGTACTGTTACTCGGTAATAGTACTGTTACTCGGTAAAAGTACTGTTACTCGGTAAAAGTACTGTTACTCGGTAAAAGTACTGTTATTCCGGTAAAAGTACTGTTACTCCAGTAAAAGTACTGTTATTCCGGTAAAAGTACTGTTACTCGGTAATAGTACTGTTACTCAGTAAAAGTACTGTTACTCCAGTAAAAGTACTGTTATTCCGGTAAAAGTACTGTTACTCCGTAATAGTACTGTTACTCGATAAAAGTACTGTTATTCGGTAAAAGTACTGTTACTCCGGTAATAGTACTGTTACTCCAGTAAAAGTACTGTTACTCGGTAATAGTACTGTTACTCCGGTAATAGTACTGTTACTCGGTAAAAGTACTGTTACTCGGTAAAAGTACTGTTACTCCGGTAAAAGTACTGTTACTCGGTAAAAGTACCGTTACTCCGGTAAAAGTACCGTTATTCGGTAAAAGTACTGTTACTCCGGTAAAAGTACTGTTACTCCGGTAATAGTACTGTTACTCCAGTAAAAGTACTGTTATTCGGTAAAAGTACTGTTACTCGGTAATAGTACTGTTACTCGGTAATAGTACTGTTACTCCAGTAAAAGTACTGTTATTCGGTAAAAGTACTGTTACTCCGGTAATAGTACTGTTACTCCAGTAAAAGTACTGTTACTCGGTAATAGTACTGTTACACGGTAATAGTACTGTTACTCGGTAAAAGTACTGTTACTCCGGTAATAGTACTGTTACTCGGTAAAAGTACTGTTACTCCAGTGAAAGTACTGTTACTCCAGTGAAAGTACTGTTACTCCGGTAAAAGTACTGTTACTCCGGTAAAAGGACTGTTACTCCGGTAAAAGTACTGTTACTCCGGTAAAAGTACTGTTACTCCGGTAAAAGGACTGTTACTCCGGTAAAAGTACTGTTACTCCGGTAAAAGTACTGTTACTCCAGTGAAAGTACTGTTACTCCAGTGAAAGTACTGTTACTCCAGTGAAAGTACTGTTACTCCGGTAAAAGGACTGTTACTCCGGTAAAAGGACTGTTACTCTCTATATTCGTCTTTATAATAATAATAATAATGCATCAGTTTTATACAGCACTTTTCAGGACCCTCAGAGACTCTTTACAGCTTTATTCATTCACTCCAGACCCGGTGGTGTAAACTACTATTGTAGCCACAGCTGCCCTGGGGCAGACTGACGGAAGTGAGGCTCCAATCTGCACCATCGGCCCCTCCGACCACCACCACCATTCACACACACCACTTTCACACTAGGCAATGTGGGTGAAGTGTCTTGCCTAAGGACACTACGACAGTTTTCACCACTGGCCCCACTGTGGCACCTGGAGCTCCCAGTGTCTCCATCCAAGTCCTGACCAGGACCTGAGCTCCTGAGACCTGAGGCATCAGACTGTGATGAGTGTGGCCACATACACAGACAGAGTCATACATACATATGCATACTCATACATACATATACTCACATACATACATATACATACTCATACATACATATACATACTCATACATACATACATACACAGATCATTAGGTTGAAAAGTTCCATCTGCGTCTCACAGACGCAGACTCTTAAGGACCAAACCTGGACCGGACCTGGACCGGACCTGGACCGGACCTGGACCGGACCTGGACCGGACCTGGACCGGACCTGGACCGGACCGGTCCTCGCGCTTCCCTCCTGCGCAGGTGACTCTCGTGCGTGCGTCAGTGCGTGCGTAGCCCCGCCCCTGCGCTCTGCTCGGTCTATAAATACCCCCGCGCTCTGCCGGAGCCACTCCGGATCTGCGCCCCGGACCTCCTGGACTCACCTGACCCGCCTGGACACTCTCAGGTACGGCCCCGCAGCCCGGAGGCCCACAGCCCGGAGCCCTGGGTCCCTCTGGTCCCGCTCTGGTCCGGATTCAGTCCGGGTCTAACCGGGTCTGAGCGCTGCACCGCTGAGTGCGCGTATTTCCGGACTACAGTGATCCGTGATTAACCCGGGACATGTTTTACACCGTTACAGCGGCTCCGGGACTCTCCCCGCGGCTCCGGGACCCTCCCCGCGGCTCCGGGACTCACCCCGCGGCTCCGGGACTCACCCCGCGGCTCCGAGACCCTCCCCGCGCCTCCGGGACCCTCCCCAGGGCAGGAGACCAACAGGTTTCCGCGCTCAATCGCTTTTAATCCGCGTCCGAAGGCGGAAGCGGCGCCCCGCTTCGGTCTAAACTCGCCCCAAAGTCCCGTGGAGGGTCCGGAGTCTGAGCAGAGACTCCGCCCGCGGAGGGAGCTGCGCCCCGGGGAATGACTCCTCTGCGCAGAACTCTGCAGAACAGGTTCTGCGCGGGTTCTGCGCGGGTTCTGCGCAGGTTCTGCGCGGATTCTGCGCACGCACGTGCTCCGCTTTGACCCTGTGAAGGTTAAACAGGAGACCGGGGTCAAAGTGCACGGGGAGGCGACGGAGCACGTGTACGGGCATCAAACACGACGTGACGTCAGGCGTGCGTGTGTGTGCGTGCGTGTTCTACACAAATGTCAAAGTTTATCTAAAGCGTAACTTTAAACGAACCGTAAAAGAGCCGCGTTCACACGGGCGACGCCAACAAGAACCCCCGACCACCGACCACCGACCTGAACCCCGAGTCAGGTGTGTGAGGAGGCGAGCAGGACTCAGGTCATGAGTCAGGTGTGTGAGGAGGCGAGCAGGACTCAGGTCATGAGTCAGGTGTGTGAGGAGGCGAGCAGGACTCAGGTCATGAGTCAGGTGTGTGAGGAGGCGAGCAGGACTCAGGTCATGAGTCAGGTGTGTGAGGAGGCGAGCAGGAGTCGGGTCATGAGTCAGGTGTGTGAGGAGGCGAGCAGGACTCGGGTCATGAGTCAGGTGTGTGAGGAGGCGAGCAGGACTCAGGTCATGAGTCAGGTGTGTGAGGAGGCGAGCAGGACTCAGGTCATGAGTCAGGTGTGTGAGGAGGCGAGCAGGAATCAGGTCATGAGTCAGGTGTGTGAGGAGGCGAGCAGGACTCGGGTCATGAGTCAGGTGTGTGAGGAGGCGAGCAGGACTCGGGTCATGAGTCAGGTGTGTGAGGAGGCGAGCAGGACTCGGGTCATGAGTCAGGTGTGTGAGGAGGCGAGCAGGACTCGGGTCATGAGTCAGGTGTGTGAGGAGGCGAGCAGGACTCAGGTCATGAGTCAGGTGTGTGAGGAGGCGAGCAGGACTCAGGTCATGAGTCAGGTGTGTGAGGAGGCGAGCAGGACTCAGGTCATGAGTCAGGTGTGTGAGGAGGCGAGCAGGACTCAGGTCATGAGTCAGGTGTGTGAGGAGGCGAGCAGGACTCACCTGTGTTAAACAGTTTTATTAAATCACAAAATGGTGTCCTCCTCTGGGCCTCAGGGTTTGAGCAAAGCAGCTCCTCCTCCTCTTCTCTTCTCTTTCCTCCTCTCCTCTTCTCTTTCCTCCTCTCCTCTCTCCTCCTCTCTTCTCCTCTTTCCTCCTCTCCTCTCCTCTTTCCTCCTCTTCTCTTCTCCTCTCTCCTCCTCTCTCCTCCTCTTTCCTCCTCTCTCCTCTTTCCTCCTTTCTCCTCTTTCCTCCTCTCCTCTTCTCTTTCCTCCTCTCCTCTTCTCTTCTCTTTCCTCCTCTCTTCTCCTCTCTCCTCCTCTCCTCTTTCCTCCTCTCCTCTCTCCTCCTCTCTTCTCCTCTTTCCTCCTCTCCTCTCCTCTTTCCTCCTCTTCTCTTCTCTTTCCTCCTCTTCTCTTCTCTTTCCTCCTCTTTTCTTCTCTTTCCTCCTCTCGTCTTCTCTTTCCTCCTCTCTCCTCCTCTCCTCTCCTCTTTCCTCCTCTCCTCTTCTCTTCTCTTTCCTCCTCTCTCCTCTCCTCCTCTCCTCTTTCCTCTCTCCTCTCCTCTCCTCCTCTCCTCTTTCCTCTCCTCTCCTCTCTCCTCCTCTCCTCTTTCCTCTCTCCTCTCCTCTCCTCCTCTCCTCTTTCCTCTCTCCTCTCTTCTGCTCTCTCCTCTTCTCCTCTTCTCTTTCCTCCTCTCTTCTCCTCTCTCCTCCTCTCCTCTTCTCTTTCCTCCTCTCCTCTCCTTTTCTCTTTCCTCCTCTTCTCTTTCCTCCTCTCCTCTTTCCTCCTCTCCTCCTGGTCTCATTCTTTTGAGGTCATTTCTTTTATAAGTCTGACATTCAAAAGCCACAGGTCGTGCCCCATTCTCAACTTCTCCCTCCTCCCTCCTTTCCTTAAGGTCAGATGCCCTCCCCGTGTGTCAGATGCCCTCCCCGTGTGTCAGATGCCCTCCCCGTGTGTCAGATGCCCTCCCCCTGTGTCAGATGCCCTCCCCCTGTGTCAGATGCCCTCCCCTGTGTCAGATGCCCTCCCCGTGTGTCAGATGCCCTCCCCGTGTGTCAGATGCCCTCCCCGTGTGTCAGATGCCCTCCCCCTGTGTCAGATGCCCTCCCTGTGTGTCAGATGCCCTCCCCTGTGTCAGATGCCCTCCCCCTGTGTCAGATGCCCTCCCCGTGTGTCAGATGCCCTCCCCGTGTGTCAGATGCCCTCCCCGTGTGTCAGATGCCCTCCCGGGATTCTTAGATCAGTTTAAAGTTTCAGAATTTCAGTTTTTGAAATGTTTCACTCTGAACTGAAACAAAAGTTTTAGTTTCTGCAGTACTTCTCCTGTGGTACTGCAGTACTCCTCCTGTGGTACTGCAGTACCTCTCCTGTGGTACTGCAGTACTCCTCCTGTGGTACTGCAGTACTCCTCCTGTGGTACTGCAGTACTCCTCCTGTGGTACTGCAGTACTCCTCCTGTAGTACTGCAGTAACCCTCCTGTGGTACTGCAGTACTCCTCCTGTAGTACTGCAGTAACCCTCCTGTGGTACTGCAGTAACCCTCCTGTGGTACTGCAGTACTTGGTCCGGTCCGGTGCCCTTTGACCTTTTCCCTGCGGCATAAATGGGTTCAGGTTTCAGAGCGAAGGTCACTGCAGGAATCCAGGGAGGGCATCTGAACCACAACCCTAGTGCTACAGCACTGTAGTACTTGTACTGTGGTACTTGTACGGTGGTACTTGTACTGTGGTACTTGTACTGTGGTACTGGTACTGTGGTACTGTGGTACTTGTACTGTGGTACTTGTACTGTGGTACTGTGGTACTTGTACTGTGGTACTTGTACTGTGGTACTGTGGTACTTGTACTGTGGTACTTGTACTGTGGTACTGTGGTACTTGTACTGTGGTACTGTGGTAGTGGTACTGTGGTACTTGTACTGTGGTACTTGTACTGTGGTACTTGTACTGTGGTACTTGTACTGTGGTACTGTGGTACTTGTACTGTGGTACTTGTACTGTGGTACTGTAGTACTTGTACTACTTAAAGGTCACATGTCCTGTTGAGGGTGGGGCCAGAGCTAGTCCTCTGCTCTGATTGGCTGTCAGAAATAAACAGGTGTCAGACTGATTTGATTGGCTGTTGGGGGAGTGGGAGGCGGGTTCAGAGCTGCTCCTGTGCTCTGATTGGCTGGAGCAGAGTCTGTGATGGCGCTGAGGAGAACAGCAGCTGCAGGTCAGAGTCTCCTCTAGACCGGGGACCGGGGACGGGCCCGGGGACCGGGGCCAGCAGATCAGAGTCTCCTCTAGACCGGGGACGGGACCGGGGCCAGCAGATCAGAGTCTCCTCTAGACCGGGGACGGGACCGGGGACCGGGGCCAGCAGATCAGAGTCTCCTCTAGACCGGGGACGGGACCGGGGACCGGGGCCAGCAGATCAGAGTCTCCTCTAGACCGGAGCAGGGCCCAGAGGAAGGGGGGGGCGTCTCCTCTTCTCTTTCCTCATCTCCTCTTCTCTTCTCTTTCCTCCTCTTCTCTTCTCTTTCCTCCTCTAATCTACTCTTTCCTCCTCTCATCTCCTCTTTCCTCCTCTCCTCTTTCCTCCTCTCGTCTTCTCTTTCCTCCTCTCTCCTCCTCTCCTCTCCTCTTTCCTCCTCTCCTCTTCTCTTCTTTCCTCCTCTCTTCTCCTCTTTCCTCCTCTCTTCTCCTCTCTCCTCCTCTCTTCTCCTCTCTCCTCCTCTCCTCTTCTCTTTCCTCCTCTCCTCTTCTCTTTCCTCCTCTTCTCTTTCCTCCTCTCCTCTTTCCTCCTCTCCTCCTGGTCTCATTCTTTTGAGGTCATTTCTTTTATAAGTCTGACATTCAAAAGCCACAGGTCGTGCCCCATTCTCAACTTCTCCCTCCTCCCTCCTTTCCTTAAGGTCAGATGCCCTCCCCGTGTGTCAGATGCCCTCCCCGTGTGTCAGATGCCCTCCCCGTGTGTCAGATGCCCTCCCCCTGTGTCAGATGCCCTCCCCCTGTGTCAGATGCCCTCCCCGTGTGTCAGATGCCCTCCCGTGTGTCAGATGCCCTCCCCGTGTGTCAGATGCCCTCCCCCTGTGTCAGATGCCCTCCCCGTGTGTCAGATGCCCTCCCCGTGTGTCAGATGCCCTCCCCTGTGTCAGATGCCCTCCCCCTGTGTCAGATGCCCTCCCCTGTGTCAGATGCCCTCCCCCTGTGTCAGATGCCCTCCCCCTGTGTCAGATGCCCTCCCCGTGTGTCAGATGCCCTCCCCGGATTCTTAGATCAGTTTAAAGTTTCAGAATTTCAGTTTTTGAAATGTTTCACTCTGAACTGAAACAAAAGTTTTAGTTTCTGCAGTACTTCTCCTGTGGTACTGCAGTACCTCTCCTGTGGTACTGCAGTACTCCTCCTGTGGTACTGCAGTACTCCTCCTGTGGTACTGCAGTACTCCTCCTGTGGTACTGCAGTACTCCTCCTGTAGTACTGCAGTAACCCTCCTGTGGTACTGCAGTACTCCTCCTGTAGTACTGCAGTAACCCTCCTGTGGTACTGCAGTAACCCTCCTGTGGTACTGCAGTACTTGGTCCGGTCCGGTGCCCTTTGACCTTTTCCCTGCGGCATAAATGGGTTCAGGTTTCAGAGCGAAGGTCACTGCAGGAATCCAGGGAGGGCATCTGAACCACAACCCTAGTGCTACAGCACTGTAGTACTTGTACTGTGGTACTTGTACGGTGGTATTTGTACGGTGGTACTGTGGTACTTGTACTGTGGTACTGGTACTGTAGTACTGGTACTGTGGTACTTGTACTGTGGTACTTGTACTGTGGTACTTGTACTGTGGTACTGGTACTGTGGTACTTGTACGGTGGTATTTGTACGGTGGTATTTGTACGGTGGTACTGTGGTACTTGTACTGTGGTACTGTGGTACTGGTACTGTAGTACTGGTACTGTGGTACTGTGGTACTTGTACTGTGGTACTTGTACTGTGGTACTGGTACTGTGGTACTGTGGTACTTGTACTGTGGTACTTGTACTGTGGTACTTAAAGGTCACATGTCCTGTTGAGGGTGGGGCCAGAGCTAGTCCTCTGCTCTGATTGGCTGTCAGAAATAAACAGGTGTCAGACTGATTTGATTGGCTGTTGGGGGAGTGGGAGGCGGGTTCAGAGCTGCTCCTGTGCTCTGATTGGCTGGAGCAGAGTCTGTGACGGCGCTGAGGAGAACAGCAGCTGCAGGTCAGAGTCTCCTCTAGACCGGGGACCGGGGACGGGACCCGGGGACCGGGGCCAGCAGATCAGAGTCTCCTCTAGACCGGGGACAGGACCGGGGCCAGCAGATCAGAGTCTCCTCTAGACCGGGGACGGGACCGGGGACCGGGGCCAGCAGATCAGAGTCTCCTCTAGACCGGGGACGGGACCGGGGACCGGGGCCAGCAGGTCAGAGTCTCCTCTAGACCGGGGACGGGACCCGGGGGGGGGGGTCAGGGGTCAGGGGTCAGGTGCTTCTGCCTCTGAACCTGGTCTGTTTTGAGCTGAAATCATTACAAATAAGAATCTAACGGATATGACTGAGGGCCCCTGTGGCCCCTGTGGCCCCTGTGGCCCCTGTGGCCCCTGTGGCCCCTGTGGCCCCTGTGGCCCCTGTGGCCCCTGTGGCCCCTGTGGCCCCTGTGGCCCCTGTGGCCCCTGACACTTGTGTGTTTTTCGGGGTTTCATTTTTAAAGTGTGTGTGTTTCAGTCAGAATGTCGATCTCAAAGATTCACGCTCGAGAGATTCTGGACTCCAGAGGAAACCCCACAGTGGAGGTGGATCTGTGTACGGCTAAAGGTACTGCAGATACTACTACTACTGCTACTGCTACTGCTACTACTACTACTGCTGCTGCTACTGCTGCTACTACTGCTACTACTGCTACTGCTACTACTGCTGCTACTGCTGCTACTGTTACTACTGCTGCCTGACAATAATAAACTGCTATTGCTACTACTGCTACTAGCGAGCAATGATGGTTGCTACTAGCTACTAGCCACTGCTGCTAATACAACAATATCAATACTGCTGCTAATACTACTGCTGCTACTGCCACTACTACTACTACTACTACTGCTACTACTACTTCTACTGCTTCTTCTGCTACTGCTGCTACTGCTGCTGCAATGCTACTACTACTACTACAACTTGATAATATGACAATCGTTACTGCTACTACTGCTGCTGCAACAAATAACTACCTTGAACATAATATCTGCTCTGTAATCAACAACAATAGTAACCTTGTGACATAATATGCTCAGCAATGATGACAACAAATGGCTCTTCTAACAATATAATGACCAATATAATATTGACAACTCAACAACTAAACCAGATGATGATGATAATGATAATAATATTGAACTAATAATATTAATAATGATGACAACCAATGATAATGTCGCTCTCGTAATGACAATGTGGTATGTAACAACCAACAATGACTGATGATGATAATAATATGTAATGAATATGTAACTCAACTGAATGACAACAGCCAAGACTGACAATAATATTTTCTTAATACTAATGATGAATAATAACAATAGACAACGATGACAATAATTAATTGACAATGTGATAAATAATAACCAACAATGTATTCGTAATAATGATCAATGACAACAATAATAATGATAATGATAACAACAACCAGCCGTAATAATGACAATGACCGTCAATGAATAGACAATAATAAGCAATGACAACTGATAATAATAATAGCATAATAATGAGCCTAACAACCGTGAAACAACAACATAATGATAATTGATAATGACATATGACAATGATAATAATTGTCTTTCCAACAAATGACAATAATTGACAATGTAGCAACAACAATAATTATTAATGACATATATAATAATGACCAATGACAACCTTCGGCTGACAAACAATGGCAACAATAGCCGAAATGAACCAACAAAGCTGACAACCAACAATGTGAGCAATAAATAGTAATGACAAACTGACAATGGCAACAACGACAAGCCAAGCCAGTAACTGACAACATGTAATAATTATTAATGACGAAGAATAATAATATGTGCTGTGTGTGTGCTCTTTCTTGACATGACAACAACCGGTTGAAAATGGCAAGCTGTATTGTGAAACCAACAAACCAACCAAGCAATATGACGGTAGCCCAGGCAACGTATCTTGATCTTGGCCAACAACAACCCAATGACTGACAACAACCACCAGCAGCTGCTGCTGCTGCTGCTGCCAGCAGCAACATGCCATGCCTGCTGCTGCTGCTGTGGCTGCTGCTGCTGCTGCTGCTGCCACTGCTGTCTGCTCTTGCTGCTGCTGCTGCTGCTGCTGCTGCTGCTGCTGCTGCTGCTGCTGCGGATGCTGCTGCCTGCACTTTCTGCCAGCAACACTCGCTGCCTCTTCTGCTGCTACTTGCGGATGCGGCAGCTGCTGCTGCTGCTACAATGGCCTTGCTCGCTGCTGCTGCTGCTGGCCTGCCCGGATAGCTCTTTCTGCTGCATGCTGCTGCTGCTGCGGATCTGCTGCTGCGGATGCTGCTGCTGCTGCTTAATACTGCGGATGCCGTACTGCTGCTGCTGCTGCTGCTTAGCACCCAGCAGGGTGCTGCGGATCTTGCTGGCTGCCTTTCTGCTGCTGCTGCTGCTGCTGCTGCTGCTGCTGCGGATGCCTGCCATACTTTCTGCTGCTACTGCTGCTTAACCTGCTGCTGCTGCTAGGCTAGCAATGCTGCGGATCTGCTGCTGCTGCGGATGCTGCTGCGGATCTGCTGCTGCTTAGCTCTTCTTGGCTGCTGCCAGCAGCTGCACTGCTACTAGCAGCTGCTGCGGGATGCGCTGCTGCTGCCTGCTGCATAACACTGCCAACCTGCTGCTGCTGTATACGGATCTGCTGCTGCTGCGGATGCTACTGCTACTAACCTGCTACTGCGTGCTAGGATGCTGTCTGCTGCTGCACCCAACCTATTCTGCATGCTGCTGCTGGATGCTGCTGCTGCAACTGCTGCTGCTGCTGGATGCTGCTGCTACTGCCAACCAACTGCTTGCCGGGATGCTGCTGCTGCTAGCGGATGCGCAAGCAACACTAAGCAATAACAAGCAATATATAACCCAACAAGCAACCGCTCGCCAACAACCTGCTGCCAGCAGCAGCAACCTTAGCAGCAACAGCAGCCAGCAACTACTTGTATGGCACTTATATCAACAACAACGCTGCCAGCTAGCACCTTGGCCATAGCTATAGCAGCTCAACAACTGCCTTTCTCGCTGCTGCCAAGCAGCATGCTGCTGCTGCTGCGGATACTGCTACTACTGCTACTACTGCTACTACTACTACTGCTGCGCTAGCTACTACTGCTACTACTGCAGATATGCTACTGCAGATACTACTACTTCTGCTACTAGCTGCTGCACTACTGCTACTGCTGCTACTGCCAACTACTGCTTAGCTGCTACTGCTGCTACTACTGCAGATACTACTGCACTACTGGCTAGCTACTGCGAAATACTACTACTAGCTGCACCTACTTTCTGCTGCTACTGCTGCTACTACTACTGCTACTACTACTGCGGACTTGCCCAATGCAGCTACTGCTACTACTGCAGATGCTACTACCTACTGCAGATACTGCTACTGCTAGCTGCTGCTGCTACCAGCTGCTACCAACACTGCTGCAACTACCTGCTGCTACTGACCCACCTTGCTGCTGCTACTAGCTGCTAGCTACTCTGCTACTGCTACTACTGCTGCTACTGCTAGCTACCTTGCTACAACTACTGCTGCTGAGCTACTACTGCTAACTACTACCACTTTCTACTACTGCTGCTGCTGACTGTGTGTGTGTATTGACGTGTGTATAATCTGATCTCAGGTCTGTTCCGAGCGGCTGTTCCCAGTGGAGCTTCTACTGGAGTCCACGAGGCTCTGGAGCTGAGAGACGGAGACAAGAGCCGCTACCTGGGCAAAGGTCAGTCCTGGTTCAGTCCTGGTTCAGTCCTGGTTCAGTCCTGGTTCAGTCCTGGTTCAGTCCTGGTTCAGTCCAGGTTCAGTCCTGGTTCAGTCCTGGTTCAGTCCTGGTTTAGTCCTGGTTTAGTCCTGGTTTAGTCCTGGTTCAGTCCTGGTTCAGTCCTGGTTCAGTCCTGGTTCAGTCCTGGTTCAGTCCTGGTTCAGTCCTGGTTCAGTCCTGGTTCAGTCCTGGTTCAGTCCTGGTTTTGTTTCAGGGACGACAAAGGCTGTGGACCATGTGAACAAACACATCGCCCCCAAACTCATCGAGAAGGTACAAGAACAAGTACAAGAACAAGTACAAGTACTGCAGTATTTCTGAAGTACTTTTGTTTTTGGAGCAGAACTTTAACGTGGTCGACCAAGAGAAGATCGATGAGTTCATGCTGGAGCTCGACGGAACCGAGAACAAATGTAAGACCCGTGTGTCAGATGCCCTCCCCCCCCGTGTGTCAGATGCCCCCCATGTGTCAGATGCCCTCCCCCCGTGTGTCAGATGCCCTCCCCCCGTGTGTCAGATGCCCTCCCCGTGTGTGAGAAGTGTCAGATGCCCTCCCCCTGTGTCAGATGCCCTCCCGTGTGTCAGATGCCCTCCCCGTGTGTCAGATGCCCTCCCCCCGTGTGTCAGATGCCCTCCCCCCGTGTGTCAGATGCCCTCCCCCCGTGTGTCAGATGCCCTCCCCGTGTGTCAGAAGTGTCAGATGCCCTCCCCCCCCCCTGTGTGTCAGAAGTGTCAGATGCCCTCCCCGTGTGTCTGCAGCTCAGTTCGGGGCTAACGCCGTCCTGGGTGTGTCGTTGGCGGTCTGTAAGGCGGGCGCGGCTGAGAAGGGCGTCTCCCTGTACCGACACATCGCCGACCTCGCCGGCAACAAGGACGTGATCCTGCCCGTGCCCGTGAGTCCTGACCCGTCTCTGACCCCATTCTGACCCCATTCTGACCCCATTCTGACCCCATTCTGACCCCATTCTGACCCCTCTGTTTCAGGCGTTTAACGTGATAAACGGCGGGAGTCACGCGGGAAACAAACTGGCCATGCAGGAGTTCATGATTCTTCCTGTGGGGGCAGCGAACTTCCACGAGGCCATGAGGATCGGAGCAGAGGTACGCCTGACCCCGCCCCCTGTCACCTGACCCCGCCCCCTGTCACCTGATTGGTTGCTCTGTCTCACGCTGCTCTCTGATTGGCTGCAGGTTTACCATAACCTGAAGAACGTGATCAAGGCCAAATACGGAAAAGACGCAACAAATGTCGGAGACGAAGGAGGATTTGCCCCGAACATCCTGGACAACAACGAAGGTACGACACACGTAACACACACACACACACTCCCTCCAGCTCTGGAGCGGTTGTGGCGCCCCCTGTGGACAGTGTCAGTATTTCATGTTCTGTTCCAGCTCTGGAGCTGTTGAAAAGCGCCATCGACAAAGCGGGTTACCCCGATAAGATCATCATCGGGATGGACGTGGCGGCGTCCGAGTTCTACCGCGGCGGAAAGTACGACCTGGACTTCAAGTCCCCTGACGACCCCTCGCGCCACATCAGTGGAGAGGCGCTCGGAGACCTGTACAGGAGCTTCATCAAAGGATATCCAGGTCAGACGGGAGACGCCCGAGTGTGTGTGTGTGACCCCTGTGTGTATGACCCCTGTGTTTGTGTGTGAACCCTGTGTGACCTCTGTGTTTGTGTGACCTCTGATCTCAGTTCTGTCCATCGAGGACCCGTTTGACCAGGACGACTGGGAAAACTGGACCAAGTTCACCGCCTCCACAGACATTCAGGTGAGGCGCAGGCGCAGACATTCCCTATGAAACCAGCTCTTCTGAATTCAACTGTGACAGTCAAAAGGCGTTTCCAATCAGAACATGAGGCGTTTGTCTCGTCCAATCAGAACATGAGGCGTTTGTCTCGTCCAATCAGAACATGAGGCGTTTGTCTCGTCCAATCAGAACATGAGGCGTTTGTCTCGTCCAATCAGAACATGAGGCGTTTGTCTCGTCCAATCAGAACAAGAGGCGTTTGTCTCGACCAATCAGAACATGAGGCGTTTGTCTCGTCCAATCAGAACATGAGGCGTTTGTCTCGTCCAATCAGAACATGAGGCGTTTGTCTCGTCCAATCAGAACATGAGGCGTTTGTCTCGTCCAATCAGAACATGAGGCGTTTGTCTCGACCAATCAGAACATGAGGCGTTTGTCTCGTCCAATCAGATCGTGGGGGACGACCTGACTGTGACCAATCCCAAGAGGATCCAGACGGCGGTGGAGAAGAAGGCGTGTAACTGTCTCCTGCTGAAGGTCAACCAGATCGGCTCTGTGACAGAGTCCATCAAGGCGTGAGTCCAGCAGGGGGCGTCATGACACTGACACATGGGCGGGGCTTGTAGTGAGCTGCGTTCTGATTGGTTGCAGGTGTAAGCTGGCTCAGAGCAGTGGGTGGGGTGTGATGGTGAGTCATCGCTCTGGAGAGACCGAGGACACGTTTATCGCCGACCTGGTGGTGGGACTGTGCACCGGACAGGTAAGAGAAACACACACACACACACACTCTGACACACACACACACACACACACACACACACACACACACACACACACACACAGACACTCACACTCTGACACACACACACACACACACACACTCACACACACCCTCACACACACTCTCACACACACAGTCACACACACTCACACTCACACACACACACACAGACACACACACACACACACACACACACACACACACACACACACACACACACACACACACACACACACACACACACACACACACACACACACACACACACACACACACTCTGACACACACACTCACACACACGATACCAACAGTCACAGTTTTCAGTTTTTCCCAGAGAATCGGCCTCAACACTCGAGCTCCGTGAATCTGCCGTGTTTTATATTTTAGCCAAAAAGGACAAACTCCATGTTTGAATCCTTGGACCTGGTTTGGTTCTAGCCTCATCTGAGTTTAACGTTATCAAAAGTACCGAAAACTTCATCCTCGTGTTCCTCAGGTCTGGTCCTAAAGTCCCATTTTCAGGACAGAGCAGAACCTTTACAACCATCTGGATCAGAACAAGTGTAGGAGCCTGTCCAAAATGTGAGATCCGAACACTTAAATCTGTCAGAAAATGAGTTAAACCAGTGAAATGATCTGTTCCTGCAGCGAGAACATTTTACTGGACGAGTTCTCTCCAAATAAACTCCTCTAGACGAGAACAAAGCGTCTCAGAACGAGTCCGGAGAATAAACCTGAAAACAACACGGATCATTTAAAAATCTTGGCCAGATATCGAGGCTGCTGCACACGCCGCCCTCAGGCTTGTGTGGAGTTAATGAAGTTTAAAGAAGTTTCTTGTGTAACTGTTTTCAGATCAAGACTGGCGCCCCCTGCAGGTCAGAGAGACTGGCCAAGTACAACCAGCTCATGAGGTCAGTTTCACTTTCACAAACTGCTTCTGGATTTGTGGGAAACAGGATTCATCACCAGATCAAGCACTTTCCACACTTCTTTGATTTACTTTAATTCTCTGACCTCTGACCCCAGGATCGAGGAGGAGCTCGGGGACAAAGCCAAATTCGCCGGGAGAGATTTCCGTCACCCCAAAGTGAACTGAGCCAGAGCCAGGTCTGGACCAGGTCTGGTCCTGATGCTGCTGTCTCCATCTGTCGTCACGGCAACAGCCCGACCATCGACCCCCTGACCCACACCGGGGGGGTCAGAGGTCACAGCAGTGATTCCATTCAAGTTTTCTATGAAACTAAATGTTTATCAATAAATTCTGAAATAAACTGTGGTTATGAAACTATTTTAACGCCACAAACGCACATGATTCTAGTGAAGGGGTGTGGAGTTTAAAAACATATTGGAGCACTTTCTGTATCACCACATGATGACATCACAAGGTGGAACAGAGGCCACACCTCAAAGTCTGGACACAGGAACACCAGGGCCACAGGGGGGCGCCAGTGAAACTGTCATTGTGTCCTTAGGCAAAACACTTCACCCACAGGCACAGAATCCATCGTGCTAAATGTGCAGTTTGTGTGTTCAACGTGTGAAACAACTCCAGGTGTGTGAGGAGGAAACGGGATGTCAGACCTTTAATGTGAATGTTTTAATGTTTATGGATTTTTACACTGACAAAACCAAAACAAGAATCAGTCACATGACTCAGAGCTGCACAAAAACAAATCTAAAGGCGCAAATAAAGGTTTAAACTAGTGATAAAGAAATTTAAACTCACAAAACTAAACAACTGACAGAAAACAACAGTTCCCCCTGAGCTCAGGCCTCATCGTTCAGGAATCGTTAGTTTGACTCTGTTCTGAGGCTAATTAACTGAAGTGTCGTAAAGGCTCATGTCCACTTGAGGGCGCTCTACAGCGGCTCTGTGTTTAATCTGGGAAAACTTGTTATAAAAGTCTGAACATAAAACTCCAAAGCAGCTCTGTTGTATAAAACAGATCCAGTTTGTTTCGGGACAAAACCTCAAACCTGTGGAAAAATGAAATGAGTTTTATGAAGCTCTGAGCGATTCTTCTGGAGAACGCTCTGTGTCCAGCCCCAACATGGCCGCCTCAGAACGCTCTGTGTCCAGCCCCAACATGGCCGCCTCAGAACGCTCTGTGTCCAGCCCCAACATGGCCGCCTCAGAACGCTCTGTGTCCAGCCCCAACATGGCCGCCTCAGAACGCTCTGTGTCCAGCCCCAACATGGCCGCCTCAGAACGCTCTGTGTCCAGCCCCAACATGGCCGCCTCAGAACGCTCTGTGTCCAGCCCCAACATGGCCGCTTCAGAATGCGCTGTGTCCAGCCCCAACATGGCCGCCTCAGAACGCTATGTGTCCAGCCCCAACATGGCCGCCTCAGAACGCTATGTGTCCAGCCCCAACATGGCCGCTTCAGAACGCGCTGTGTCCAGCCCCAACATGGCCGCTTCAGAATGCGCTGTGTCCAGTCCCAACATGGCCGCCTCTTTGCGTTACTGTTTCTGACCATAGAACTATAATAAAATCTGCAGATGAATCCAAGATGGCGCCTGCCGTTTTCAGTGGCCTGAGCTCATTGGTGCATGAGCCCAAAAAAGATTTTCACTTCCGCATTTACTTCCTGTTTGCAGCCGAACGTCTGAAGTCACAGCCCAAAACTGTTGGGCTGTGACGTCTGAAACGCCGTTCTGACCAATCAGAGCGTGAGCTGCTAGAGCAGGGCTAGGGTAACTTTTACAAAGTTGATATCAGCCAAATAGAGCACTTCGCTCTCAGAATGCAGGATTATTAGTGGTTCCTAGAGTGTCTAAAAGTACAGTGGGGAGAGCCTTCAGTTACCAAACTCCTGTGTTATGGAATCAACTCCCTGTTGATGTTAAACAGGCTCCACAGTCTCTTTATTTAAGACCAGGCTTAAAACCTTCCTCTTCGGAATAGCTTATGACCAGGTTACTTAGTTGATGTCACTAAGATAAGCTGCCGCATGAGATAACAAGCTGGGGGAAGTGTGGCAACCTGAGCACTGTCCTCTGTTTCCTCCTTTTTCTCATCAGCATCACTCACTATGTTCTCATCTGTAGTTTGTTCATTGCTATTCACATGTTGTCCCCTGTCCCACTCCCCTGTGGAGTGGAACTCTTTCAGACGCCTGATGGCAGCTGGACCCATCTCCTCTTCTTCGCCGGGCTCCTCCTCCTCCTCTCCTGGCTCCTCCTCCTCCTCGCCCGGCTCCTCCTCCTCGCCCGGCTCCTCCTCCTCCTCGCCCCTCTCCTCCTCCTCCACCTGGGTAGCTGTGGTCATACTGAACTGGCCCACGGGCCTGGACATCTATAGCCTGTCCGTCCATGGGAGTGGATCTCTCCTTCACTGTAGTTCTCCCCGAGGTTTCTTCTTTTTCCCAGGACCCTGGGTTTTTTGGAGTTTTTCCTTGCTGAGAAGGAGGGTCTAAGGACAGGGGATGACTGGACCATGTTTCATTTGCTGCTTTACATGAATGTTGTTTATTCCTGTTCTGATATGTCTGTGTGTATGTTTTACTCATCCAGATCTTGGAACGGCCTGAGAGGAAACTGTTGTTGTGATTTTGGGAGCTACAAAATAAATTGAATTGAATTGAATTGAAAATTGAATTGATTTTTAGGCACTTTGACGATAATTTTTTTTTTTTTAATTCGTATTGTAAAAATACAGAATAATCCCTACACAGTCGGACCTTTGTGAAAGCTGTGGACGCCCTGTCAGCCGAACACGGGCAGGTGGACTTCTCAGAAAGTACATTGAGCTTCTGTGGGAGAGTTTTTCTTGGGCTGCAGCTGCAGTTCCTCACTCGGCCACATGTCTGCGCTCACAGAGGGGTTTGACGTTTGGGGGCAGAGGGGTTCCAGGTCGACAAGAAGGCGCGATTTTCAAATCCTTTTCTTGGCGGTGAGGCATAAACTGGACTGTGACGGAGCCAGAATGTCGCGCAGCAGTGGCGGTTTATCTGAGGGGAGTTAATGGATGGGCTCAGGGAGGATTTGTGGTCGCAGGAGGGTAGTGGGAGGAAGGAGGGTGGAGGGAAGGAGGGTGGAGGGAAGGAGGGTGGAGGGAAGGAGGGTGGAGGGAAGGAGGGTGGAGGGCAGGAGGGTGGAGGGAAGGAGGGAAGGAGGGTGGAGGGAAGGAGGGTGGAGGGAAGGAGGGTGGAGGGAAGGAGGGTGGAGGGAAGGAGGGTGGAGGGAAGGATAAAACAGGGAGCACGAGCCGCCTGCTGGGGGTAAGAGGCCATGAGGAAGATGGAGCGAGTTCATCCAGTGCCAGGAGAAAGATCATGCGGGGGGTTTGAAGAAGGTCATAGTATTAAAGATGTCAGTCCTGGTGAGCCTGACCTGGCAGAGGTGCAGTGGGACGGTCGTCTGTCGTCTGTCGTCTGTCGTCTGTCGTCTGTCGTCTGTCGTCTGTCGTCTGTCGTCTGTCGTCGGTCGTCTGTCGTCTGTCGTCTGTCGTCGGTCGTCGGTCGTCGGTCGTCTGCTCGTTTAATGTACAAACGAAGAGCAGATAGAAAATGCTATGTAAGTAGTGGGAGGGCAAGTAGTGGGAGGGCAAGTAGTGGGAGGGCAAGTAGTGGGAGGGCAAGTAGTGGGAGGGTAAGTAGTGGGAGGGCAAGAAGTGGGAGGGCAAGTAGTGGGAGGGCAAGTAGTGGGAGGGCAAGTAGTGGGAGGGCAAGTAGTGGGAGGGGAAGAAGTGGGAGGGTAAGTAGTGGGAGGGCAAGTAGTGGGAGGGCAAGTAGTGGGAGGGCAAGTAGTGGGAGGGCAAGTAGTGGGAGGGCAAGTAGTGGGAGGGCAAGTAGTGGGAGGGTAAGTAGTGGGAGGGTAAGTAGTGGGAGGGTAAGTAGTGGGAGGGCAAGTAGTGGGAGGGCAAGTAGTGGGAGGGCAAGAAGTGGGAGGGCAAGATGTGGGTGGGCAAGTAGTGGGAGGGAATGTAGTGGGAGGGCAAGTAGTGGGAGGGCAAGTAGTGGGAGGGTAAGTAGTGGGAGGGTAAGTAGTGGGAGGGTAAGTAGTGGGAGGGTAAGTAGTGGGAGGGTAAGTAGTGGGAGGGTAAGTAGTGGGAGGCAAGTAGTGGGAGGGTAAGTAGTGGGAGGGTAAGTAGTGGGAGGGCAAGTAGTGGGAGGGTAAGTAGTGGGAGGGCAAGTAGTGGGAGGGAAAGTAGTGGGAGGGCAAGTAGTGGGAGGGTAAAGTAGTGGGAGGGCAAGTAGTGGGAGGTAAGTAGTGGGAGGGCGTAGTAGGCAAGTAGTGGGAGGGTAAGTAGTGGGAGGGCAAGTAGTGGGAGGGTAAGTAGTGGGAGGGCAAGTAGTGGGAGGGTAAGTAGTGGGAGGGCAAGTAGTGGGAGGGTAAGTAGTGGGAGGGCAAGTAGTGGGAGGGTAAGTAGTGGGAGGGCAAGTAGTGGGAGGTAAGTAGTGGGAGGGTAAGTAGTGGGAGGGTAAGTAGTGGGAGGGTAAGTAGTGGGAGGGCAAGTAGTGGGAGGGGCAAGTAGTGGGAGGGGAAGTAGTGGGAGGGCAAGTAGTGGGTGTGTAAGTAGTGCGAGGGGACGGGGTGGGAGGGGAAGTAGTGGGAGGGCAAGTAGTGGGAGGGTAAGTAGTGGGAGGGGTAAGTAGTGGGAGGGTAAGTAGTGGGAGGGCAAGTAGTGGGAGGGCAAGTAGTGGGAGGGCAAGTAGTGGGAGGGTAAGTAGTGGGAGGGTAAGTAGTGGGAGGGCAAGTAGTGGGAGGGTAAGTAGTGGGAGGGTAAGTAGTGGGAGGGCAAGTAGTGGGAGGGCAAGTAGTGGGAGGGCAAGTAGTGGGAGGGTAAGTAGTGGGAGGGTAAGTAGTGGGAGGGTAAGTAGTGGGAGGGTAAGTAGTGGGAGGGTAAGTAGTGGGAGGGCAAGTAGTGGGAGGGCAAGTAGTGGGAGGGCAAGTGGTGGGAGGGCAAGTAGTGGGAGGAGACAGATGGTGGGAGGGCAAGTAGTGGGAGGGAAAGTAGTGGGAGGGCAAGTAGTGGGAGGGCAAGTAGTGGGAGGGCAAGTAGTGGGAGGGCAAGTAGTGGGAGGGAAAGTAGTGGGAGGGCAAGAAGTGGGAGGAGCATGTAGTGGGTGGGCAAGTTGTGGGAGGGCAAGTAGTGGGAGGGCAAGTAGTGGGAGGGCAAGTAGTGGGAGGGTAAGTAGTGGGAGGGCAAGTAGTGGGAGGAGACAGTAGTGGGAGGCAAGTGGTGGGAGGGCAAGTAGTGGGAGGGCAAGTAGTGGGAGGGCAAGTAGTGGGAGGGTAAGTAGTGGGAGGGCAAGAAGTGGGAGGGCAAGTAGTGGGAGGGTAAGTAGTGGGAGGGTAAGTAGTGGGAGGGCAAGTGGTGGGAGGGTAAGTAGTGGGAGGGCAAGTGAGTGGGAGGGTAAGTAGTGGGAGGGTAAGTAGTGGGAGGGCAAGTAGTGGGAGGGCAAGTAGTGGGAGGGTAAGTAGTGGGAGGGTAAGTAGTGGGAGGGTAAGTAGTGGGAGGGTAAGTAGTGGGAGGTAAGTGGTGGGAGGGTAAGTAGTGGGAGGGTAAGTAGTGGGAGGGTAAGTAGTGGGAGGGCAAGTGGTGGGAGGGTAAGTAGTGGGCGGGTAATTAGTGGGAGGGCAAGTAGTGGGAGGGTAAGTAGTGGGAGGGTAAGTAGTGGGAGGGTAAGTAGTGGGAGGGTAAGTAGTGGGAGGGTAAGTAGTGGGAGGGTAAGTAGTGGGAGGGCAAGTAGTGGGAGGGTAAGTAGTGGGAGGGTAAGTAGTGGGAGGTAAGTAGTGGGAGGGTAAGTAGTGGGAGGGTAAGTAGTGGGAGGGTAAGTAGTGGGAGGGCAAGTAGTGGGAGGGTAAGTAGTGGGAGGGCAAGTAGTGGGAGGGTAAGTAGTGGGAGGGCAAGTAGTGGGAGGGTAAGTAGTGGGAGGGCAAGTAGTGGGAGGGTAAGTAGTGGGAGGGCAAGTAGTGGGAGGGTAAGTAGTGGGAGGGCAAGTAGTGGGAGGGTAAGTAGTGGGAGGGCAAGTAGTGGGAGGGTAAGTAGTGGGAGGGCAAGTAGTGGGAGGGTAAGTAGTGGGAGGGCAAGATGTGGGAGGGTAAGTAGTGGGAGGGCAAGTAGTGGGAGGGTAAGTAGTGGGAGGGTAAGTAGTGGGAGGGTAAGTAGTGGGAGGGCAAGTAGTGGGAGGGTAAGTAGTGGGAGGAGCAAGTAGTGGGAGGGTAAGTAGTGGGAGGGTAAGTAGTGGGAGGGCAAGTAGTGGGAGGGCAAGAAGTGGGAGGGCAAGTAGTGGGAGGGTAAGTAGTGGGAGGGCAAGTAGTGGGAGGGCAAGTAGTGGGAGGGCAAGAAGTGGGAGGGCAAGTAGTGGGAGGGCAAGAAGTGGGAGGGTAAGTAGTGGGAGGGCAAGTAGTGGGAGGGCAAGAAGTGGGAGGGCAAGTAGTGGGAGGGCAAGAAGTGGGAGGGTAAGTAGTGGGAGGGCAAGTAGTGGGAGGGTAAGTAGTGGGAGGGTAAGTAGTGGGAGGGTAAGTAGTGGGAGGGTAAGTAGTGGGAGGGCAAGTAGTGGGAGGGCAAGTAGTGGGAGGGCAAGTAGTGGGAGGGCAAGAAGTGGGAGGGCAAGTAGTGGGAGGGCAAGTAGTGGGAGGGCAAGTAGTGGGAGGGCAAGTAGTGGGAGGGCAAGTAGTGGGAGGGCAAGAAGTGGGAGGGTAAGTAGTGGGAGGGCAAGTAGTGGGAGGGTAAGTAGTGGGGATGAAGCGCAGTCCGGGATGTGGAGAAATCAGACAGTGAATCTGTACTGCTGAGCTTTAAGGAGGAGGAACTGCCCCACAGGGTACAGACAGAGGTGGAGGGAATGGGGTAATGAAGGGTCTGTAGCAGTACAGACAGAGGTGGAGGGAATGGGGTAATGAAGGGTCTGTAGCAGTACAGACAGAGGTGGAGGGAATGGGGTAATGAAGGGTCTGTAGCAGTACAGACAGAGGTGGAGGGAATGGGGTAATGAAGGGTCTGTAGCAGTACAGACAGAGGTGGAGGGAATGGGGTAATGAAGGGTCTGTAGCAGTACAGACAGAGGTGGAGGGAATGGGGTAATGAAGGGTCTGTAGCAGTACAGACAGAGGTGGAGGGAATGGGGTAATGAAGGGTCTGTAGCAGTACAGACAGAGGTGGAGGGAATGGGGTAATGAAGGGTCTGTAGCAGTACAGACAGAGGTGGAGGGAATGGGGTAATGAAGGGTCTGTAGCAGTACAGACAGAGGTGGAGGGAATGGGGTAATGAAGGGGTCTGTAGCAGTACAGACAGAGGTGGAGGGAATGGGGTAATGAAGGGTCTGTAGCAGTACAGACAGAGGTGGAGGGAATGGGGTAATGAAGGGTCTGTAGCAGTACAGACAGAGGTGGAGGGAATGGGGTAATGAAGGGTCTGTAGCAGTACAGACAGAGCTGAGGGAATGGGGTAATGAAGGGGTCTGTAGCAGTACAGACAGAGGTGGAGGGAATGGGGTAATGAAGGGTCTGTAGCAGTACAGACAGAGGTGGAGGGAATGGGGTAATGAAGGGTCTGTAGTGTTGGAGTCTCTTATTGACACTGGGAGAGTTCCAGAACGTGGTGCTTCAGTGTGGACCTCACAGTTCCCCCGGGCCGTGGCCCTAGTTCCATCCCACAGACAGTCTTTGTTTTAATAAAATCCTGTAGCGGAGGAGGAGCTCATGTAAAACTTTATATATAAAACCACCATTTTTAAAATGAACAAAATTATTAAAATTTAGCAATTCATACCTGTCTAAAACAGTGCAGTGGTCGACTGAGTGGTTTATTGTCCAATATTTTTAAAGCTTTTTTAAAAAGTGATTCAACTGGTTTAAGTGTTGTGCCAGCAGCAAGTGCCCATGTGGTTCTGCAGGACTCTATATGCCACAGAGTCATGGAGTGTAAAACATTCGTGCCGCATATAGAGTCAAAGGGTCTTTGCCTGAAATTCACCAAGTTAAAATGAACAGTTTTTGTGAGGCGCTTAATGTGTTTCTTGAATGTTAATGTCGGGTCCAGCGTCAGTCCCAAGTATTTAAACTCTTTGACGAGACTGAGTTCTACTCTGTCCAGGAAAACACTGGACCGCTGCAGCTCTGCTGTTTTTACTGAACATGCAAACAGTTTTCTTTATATTGAGTTGTAAGAATGAGTTCTTGACCCACTTTTGGACTTGAGTCATGGCTGATTTTAACTTTTCTGATGCTTCTTGTACAGTTTTAGCATGTGTGAAAATTACAGCATCGTCAGCATACAGCTGGACATTGACATTTGGACACATTTCCGGGAAATCATTAATAAAAACACTAAATAAAATAGGTCCTAAAATGCTCCCTTGGGGGACCCCTGGTGGACAGTGAAGGAAGATTTAAACCCAGACAGGGAAACACACTGTTGTCTGTAGGATTCAAACCAGGGCTGATCCAGTCCAAACCAAATTAATCATTTGACAGCCCTAATTTAAACCATTATCCAGTTATTAGTACAAAGTTGCATATCAAAATTATATATTTATAATCGCATTGCATGTTTAAAATTGTGTTATTTTGCATTTTCAGTTTTAAAGCCATAATGTAAAGCAATTACCACCATTTCTTAATTGAGAATCAAATAAACACAAAGAAAGAATTTCCTTTTTGACCTTTCGTTTATTTTCTTTCAGAAAAGTGCAGAGTCAGAACTTTGAGTCAGATTACACTCTTATGCTTCTTAAAAAATAAAACAGCAACATTACAAACACACACTTCTGAGCTTGAAATAACGGCAGTGAACTTAGTATTATGTAACATTGTATGAACAGAGTGAGAAAAGTCTTTCACACGGCACCGCTGCTGCAGGTGGAGCCAGATATTTGTTTGCCAGAGGTGCCGAGCTCGGGTCGGCTGCTGTGTGTTCAGTCCTCACCTCTGCACCGAGCCACAGTCATGTCACATTCTGGGTTCACTTCATCTGAATCAGCCAACAGGAGGTTTATTTTATTTTGAGGTGGATCTGGGTCCATTTCCCTGTGAGAAGCAAACAGCCTGAAGCTTCCAGACTTCCTCTTTCAGATCTCGGGAGGCTTTTCAGGTCCTTAAATCTGGGGTGAAGAGCTGTTGCCATTTTCAGCCACTGGACATTGGTGCTTTCCTTCCGCTGTGACAGGTCAGACGTGAAGGCTGCTTTAAACCGGAGCACATGGTCTGGGCCGTCGTCTCCATCACCAGGAACAAACGGCGCAGTGCAGGAGATGCACTGTTCACCACCCGAAAGCTCAGCCACACACCTGCCATGAAAAACCAAAGAGTGCCATTAATAACAGATATATAAATATAATAAGAGTAATATAATTATATAAAGAGTAAAATCATTATGTCCTGTACATAAAGTGCCAAAGAAATAAAATGTAAACAACACTGCATGATGAAAAAGAGGCCTGCACACGATTAAGCTCCAGAGAAACTATTGTGTAGCTTTTCCTCCTTTGCATAATTCATAACCACTACAACTGTTAAAACTACAACAAATATTCATTTTTTGCAATAAATTACCAGCAATCAGAGAGAAAATAATACATCACGTTTTCATTTTTTTTTTTATAAAATAAATTCTAAATATTTGTTATTGTTAAAGTAGCCCGACCTGCAGGTTCAACAAGTGCTTCAGGCTTTTCCATCTTCTCCAGTTCAGCATTAGTCGCCGTGTCCAGCGGCTTCTTTGGCCCTGAAGCATCGGCGTTTCTGAGGAGACGGAGACTGAGAGCGGAGTTTCACCATCTCCACGAAACTAAAGATAAAAAAGTAGCAGTTAACTCTCAAACCACCACTGCATGACATCAGCAGGTGAACAGAGCACTGAGCTTTAAAGACGTACACAGGCGAATAATAAAGGGTTTCTCATGTGTGATCAGGATAAAGGCGGCGGCGGGTTTTACGCCAAAGCAACCCTCTCCATTTGTCCAGGCTGGGGACTGGCACAGAGGGGCACAGCGCCCTCTGTGGCTGGATTAACCCACCGCCCGTGTTTTTTAAGGTTAGTGTGTTAGTAAGTGCAGATACTCACCACAAACAGCCTCTGGGACCTGTGGAGACTCGTTTAACAGTTTAGGTAAAACACTGAGATTTCAGAAGAGTCAGAATCAACAACAAACAAACAAAATGGCAGCAATGACCCACAACATTAGTAAGACACTTAACCTTGTGTTAAATCACAGTGTTCAAAAAGAAATGTTAACAGATGGTTTAAAGGTCAATTAACAATGCAAACCTGAGGAAGAGTTTGAGATTAGAATAACCAGTATCTCAGTTCAGAGCCATCGCACTCTAAACCAGTCCAAATCTGGCACATTTAGACCAGTTCAAAACAAACTAAACACAAAACACATTAAAAACCTAAGATGGTCAAGTTCAGACCTGGTTTTCACGCTAAATGAACAAAAATCAGTTAAACCTGTGGAAGTGTTAAGACCAGAGCAATTACACTCAAACCAGAGCAAATCGAGCACATTTAGACCAAACCAAATACAAAACACATTTAGAAACCCAAGATTGTCAAGTTCAGACCTGGTTTTGATGCTAAATGAACAGAAAAATCAGTTAAACCTGTGGAAGTTTAGAATAACCAGTATCTCAGTCCAGTGTAAGGCTCAGGACCAGAGTTATTACACTCAAACCAGTCCAAATCTGGCCCAAAATTAGACCAGTTCAGACAAAATCAAATACAAACCGAGGTCAGGGTCTTGGCCTGGAACTGACTAAGAAAAGTAAAAAACAAAAACAGTTAAACCTGTGGAAATGTTAGTTTGTGATCAGGGGTTTTATTGTCTCAGACTCATGAGTCCATCACACATCAGTGCTGAAATCTGTTTCACATTTAGATCATTTAGATCCAAAACTGTGCCAATGTTTAGAATCTGGCACACACCAGTTCAGGCCCAAAACCAAAACCTTACAGGAACAAGCATCGTTGGCATATTCAGAGCTTGTTTTGAGATGACACAAGGTTCACAGAGAACCTCAAATACCTACAGAGTTTAAGTCTGCACGGACAGACCTCAAATACCTACAGAGTTTAAGTCTGCACGGACAGACCTCAAATACCTACAGAGTTTAAGTCTGCAGGGACAGACCTCAAATACCTACAGAGTTTAAGTCTGCAGGGACAGACCTCAAATACCTACAGAGTTTAAGTCTGCACAGACCTCAAATACCTACAGAGTTTAAGTCTGCACAGACAGACCTCAAATACCTACAGAGTTTAAGTCTGCACTGACAGACCTCAAATACCTGCAGAGTTTAAGTCTGCACAGACAGACCTCAAATACCTACAGAGTTTAAGTCTGCACAGACAGACCTCAAATACCTACAGAGTTTAAGTCTGCACAGACCTCAAATACCTACAGAGTTTAAGTCTGCAGGGACAGACCTCAAATACCTACAGAGTTTAAGTCTGCACGGACAGACCTCAAATACCTACAGAGTTTAAGTCTGCACAGACAGACCTCAAATACCTACAGAGTTTAAGTCTGCACGGACAGACCTCAAATACCTACAGAGTTTAAGTCTGCAGGGACAGACCTCAAATACCTACAGAGTTTAAGTCTGCACGGACAGACCTCAAATACCTACAGAGTTTAAGTCTGCACGGACAGACCTCAAATACCTACAGAGTTTAAGTCTGCAGGGACAGACCTCAAATACCTACAGAGTTTAAGTCTGCACGGACAGACCTCAAATACCTACAGAGTTTAAGTCTGCACAGACAGACCTCAAATACCTACAGAGTTTAAGTCTGCAGGGACAGACCTCAAATACCTACAGAGTTTAAGTCTGCAGTGACAGACATCAAATACCTACATAGTTTAAGTCTGCACAGACCTCAAATACCTACAGAGTTTAAGTCTGCACGGACAGACCTCAAATACCTACAGAGTTTAAGTCTGCACGGACAGACCTCAAATACCTACAGAGTTTAAGTCTGCAGGGACAGACCTCAAATACCTACAGAGTTTAAGTCTGCAGGGACAGACCTCAAATACCTACAGAGTTTATGTCTGCACAGACCTCAAATACCTACAGAGTTTAAGTCTGCACGGACAGACCTCAAATACCTACAGAGTTTAAGTCTGCACAGACAGACCTCAAATACCTACAGAGTTTAAGTCTGCACGGACAGACCTCAAATACCTACAGAGTTTAAGTCTGCAGGGACAGACCTCAAATACCTACAGAGTTTAAGTCTGCACGGACAGACCTCAAATACCTACAGAGTTTAAGTCTGCACGGACAGACCTCAAATACCTACAGAGTTTAAGTCTGCAGGGACAGACCTCAAATACCTACAGAGTTTAAGTCTGCACGGACAGACCTCAAATACCTACAGAGTTTAAGTCTGCACGGACAGACCTCAAATACCTACAGAGTTTAAGTCTGCACAGACAGACCTCAAATACCTACAGAGTTTAAGTCTGCAGGGACAGACCTCAAATACCTACAGAGTTTAAGTCTGCAGGGACAGACCTCAAATACCTACAGAGTTTAAGTCTGCACAGACCTCAAATACCTACAGAGTTTAAGTCTGCACGGACAGACCTCAAATACCTACAGAGTTTAAGTCTGCACAGACAGACCTCAAATACCTACAGAGTTTAAGTCTGCACGGACAGACCTCAAATACCTACAGAGTTTAAGTCTGCACGGACAGACCTCAAATACCTACAGAGTTTAAGTCTGCACGGACAGACCTCAACTACCTACCTAGTTTACGTCTGCACAGTCCTCAAATACCTACATAGTTTAAGTCTGCACGGACAGACCTCAAATACCTACAGAGTTTAAGTCTGCAGGGACAGACCTCAAATACCTACAGAGTTTAAGTCTGCACAGACCTCAAATACCTACAGAGTTTAAGTCTGCACGGACAGACCTCAAATACCTACAGAGTTTAAGTCTGCACGGACAGACCTCAAATACCTACAGAGTTTAAGTCTGCACAGACAGACCTCAAATACCTACAGAGTTTAAGTCTGCACGGACAGACCTCAAAAACCTACAGAGTTTAAGTCTGCAGGGACAGACCTCAAATACCTACAGAGTTTAAGTCTGCAGGGACAGACCTCAAATACCTACAGAGTTTAAGTCTGCAGGGACAGACCTCAAATACCTACAGAGTTTAAGTCTCCATGGACAGACCTCAAATACCTACAGAGTTTAAGTCTGCAGGGACAGACCTCAAATACCTACAGAGTTTAAGTCTGCAGGGACAGACCTCAAATACCTACAGAGTTTAAGTCTGCACGGACAGACCTCAAATACCTACAGAGTTTAAGTCTGCAGGGACAGACCTCAAATACCTACAGAGTTTAAGTCTGCACAGACCGCAAGTACCTACAGAGTTTAAGTCTGCAGGGACAGACCTCAAATACCTACAGAGTTTAAGTCTGCATGGACAGACCTCAAATACCTACAGAGTTTAAGTCTGCACAGACAGACCTCAAATACCTACAGAGTTTAAGTCTGCAGGGACAGACCTCAAATACCTACAGAGTTTAAGTCTGCAGGGACAGACCTCAAATACCTACAGAGTTTAAGTCTGCAGGGACAGACCTCAAATACCTACAGAGTTTAAGTCTGCACGGACAGACCTCAAATACCTACAGAGTTTAAGTCTGCAGGGACAGACCTCAAATACCTACAGAGTTTAAGTCTGCAGGGACAGACCTCAAATACCTACAGAGTTTAAGTCTGCACTGACAGACCTCAAATACCTACAGAGTTTAAGTCTGCACAGACAGACCTCAAATACCTACAGAGTTTAAGTCTGCAGGGACAGACCTCAAATACCTACAGAGTTTAAGTCTGCACAGACCTCAAATACCTACAGAGTCTAACTCTGCACTGACAGACCTCAAATACCTACAGAGTTTAAGTCTGCAGGGACAGACCTCAAATACCTACAGAGTTTAAGTCTGCAGGGACAGACCTCAAATACCTACAGAGTTTAAGTCTGCACAGACAGACCTCAAATACCTACAGAGTTTAAGTCTGCACGGACAGACCTCAAATACCTACAGAGTTTAAGTCTGCAGGGACAGACCTCAAATACCTACAGAGTTTAAGTCTGCACGGACAGACCTCAAATACCTACAGAGTTTAAGTCTGCACAGACAGACCTCAAATACCTACAGAGTTTAAGTCTGCACGGACAGACCTCAAATACCTACAGAGTTTAAGTCTGCACAGACAGACCTCAAATACCTACAGAGTTTAAGTCTGCAGGGACAGACCTCAAATACCTACAGAGTTTAAGTCTGCAGGGACAGACCTCAAATACCTACAGAGTTTAAGTCTGCAGGGACAGACCTCAAATACCTACAGAGTTTAAGTCTGCACGGACAGACCTCAAATACCTACAGAGTTTAAGTCTGCAGGGACAGACCTCAAATACCTACAGAGTTTAAGTCTGCAGGGACAGACCTCAAATACCTACAGAGTTTAAGTCTGCAGGGACAGACCTCAAATACCTACAGAGTTTAAGTCTGCAGGGACAGACCTCAAATACCTACAGAGTTTAAGTCTGCAGGGACAGACCTCAAATACCTACAGAGTTTAAGTCTGCAGGGACAGACCTCAAATACCTACAGAGTTTAAGTCTGCAGGGACAGACCTCAAATACCTACAGAGTTTAAGTCTGCAGGGACAGACCTCAAATACCTACAGAGTTTAAGTCTGCACGGACAGACCTCAAATACCTACAGAGTTTAAGTCTGCAGGGACAGACCTCAAATACCTACAGAGTTTAAGTCTGCACGGACAGACCTCAAATACCTACAGAGTTTAAGTCTGCAGGGACAGACCTCAAATACCTACAGAGTTTAAGTCTGCACAGACAGACCTCAAATACCTACAGAGTTTAAGTCTGCACGGACAGACCTCAAATACCTACAGAGTTTAAGTCTGCAGGGACAGACCTCAAATACCTACAGAGTTTAAGTCTGCACGGACAGACCTCAAATACCTACAGAGTTTAAGTCTGCAGGGACAGACCTCAAATACCTACAGAGTTTAAGTCTGCACGGACAGACCTCAAATACCTACAGAGTTTAAGTCTGCAGGGACAGACCTCAAATACCTACAGAGTTTAAGTCTGCACAGACAGACCTCAAATACCTACAGAGTTTAAGTCTGCACGGACAGACCTCAAATACCTACAGAGTTTAAGTCTGCAGGGACAGACCTCAAATACCTACAGAGTTTAAGTCTGCAGGGACAGACCTCAAATACCTACAGAGTTTAAGTCTGCACGGACAGACCTCAAATACCTACAGAGTTTAAGTCTGCAGGGACAGACCTCAAATACCTACAGAGTTTAAGTCTGCAGGGACAGACCTCAAATACCTACAGAGTTTAAGTCTGCACAGACCTCAAATACCTACAGAGTTTAAGTCTGCAGGGACAGACCTCAAATACCTACAGAGTTTAAGTCTGCAGGGACAGACCTCAAATACCTACAGAGTTTAAGTCTGCACGGACAGACCTCAAATACCTACAGAGTTTAAGTCTGCACGGACAGACCTCAAATACCTACAGAGTTTAAGTCTGTACGGACAGACCTCAAATACCTACAGAGTTTAAGTCTGTACGGACAGACCTCAAATACCTACAGAGTTTAAGTCTGCAGGGACAGACCTCAAATACCTACAGAGTTTAAGTCTGCAGGGACAGACCTCAAATACCTACAGAGTTTAAGTCTGCAGGGACAGACCTCAAATACCTACAGAGTTTAAGTCTGTACGGACAGACCTCAAATACCTACAGAGTTTAAGTCTGCAGGGACAGACCTCAAATACCTACAGAGTTTAAGTCTGCACGGACAGACCTCAAATACCTACAGAGTTTAAGTCTGCACGGACAGACCTCAAATACCTACAGAGTTTAAGTCTGCACGGACAGACCTCAAATACCTCCAGAGTTTAAGTCTGCAGGGACAGACCTCAAATACCTACAGAGTTTAAGTCTGCAGGGACAGACCTCAAATACCTACAGAGTTTAAGTCTGCACGGACAGACCTCAAATACCTACAGAGTTTAAGTCTGCAGGGACAGACCTCAAATACCTACAGAGTTTAAGTCTGCACAGACCTCAAATACCTACAGAGTTTAAGTCTGCACAGACAGACCTCAAACACCTACAGAGTTTAAGTCTGCAGGGACAGACCTCAAATACCTACAGAGTTTAAGTCTGCACGGACAGACCTCAAATACCTACAGAGTTTAAGTCTGCAGGGACAGACCTCAAATACCTACAGAGTTTAAGTCTGCAGGGACAGACCTCAAATACCTACAGAGTTTAAGTCTGCAGGGACAGACCTCAAATACCTACAGAGTTTAAGTCTGCAGGGACAGACCTCAAATACCTACAGAGTTTAAGTCTGCACAGACCTCAAATACCTACAGAGTTTAAGTCTGCAGGGACAGACCTCAAATACCTACAGAGTTTAAGTCTGCAGGGACAGACCTCAAATACCTACAGAGTTTAAGTCTGCACGGACAGACCTCAAATACCTACAGAGTTTAAGTCTGCACAGACAGACCTCAAATACCTACAGAGTTTAAGTCTGCAGGGACAGACCTCAAATACCTACAGAGTTTAAGTCTGCACGGACAGACCTCAAATACCTACAGAGTTTAAGTCTGCAGGGACAGACCTCAAATACCTACAGAGTTTAAGTCTGCACAGACCTCAAATACCTACAGAGTTTAAGTCTGCAGGGACAGACCTCAAATACCTACAGAGTTTAAGTCTGTACGGACAGACCTCAAATACCCACAGAGTTTAAGTCTGCAGGGACAGACCTCAAATACCTACAGAGTTTAAGTCTGCAGGGACAGACCTCAAATACCCACAGAGTTTAAGTCTGCAGGGACAGACCTCAAATACCTACCGAGTTTAAGTCTGCATGGACAGACCTCAAATACCTACAGAGTTTAAGTCTGCAGGGACAGACCTCAAATACCTACAGAGTTTAAGTCTGCACAGACCTCAAATACCCACAGAGTTTAAGTCTGCACAGACCTCAAATACCTACAGAGTTTAAGTCTGCACAGACAGACCTCAAATACCTACAGAGTTTAAGTCTGCACGGACAGACCTCAAATACCCACAGAGTTTAAGTCTGCATGGACAGACCTCAAATACCTACAGAGTTTAAGTCTGCACAGACAGACCTCAAATACCTACAGAGTTTAAGTCTGCACAGACAGACCTCAAATACCTACAGAGTTTAAGTCTGCACAGACAGACCTCAAATACCTACAGAGTTTAAGTCTGCAGGGACAGACCTCAAATACCTACAGAGTTTAAGTCTGCAGGGACAGACCTCAAATACCTACAGAGTTTAAGTCTGCAGGGACAGACCTCAAATACCTACAGAGTTTAAGTCTGCAGGGACAGACCTCAAATACCTACAGAGTTTAAGTCTGCAGGGACAGACCTCAAATACCTACAGAGTTTAAGTCTGCACGGACAGACCTCAAATACCTACAGAGTTTAAGTCTGCACGGACAGACCTCAAATACCCACAGAGTTTAAGTCTGCAGGGACAGACCTCAAATACCTACAGAGTTTAAGTCTGTACGGACAGACCTCAAATACCTACAGAGTTTAAGTCTGCAGGGACAGACCTCAAATACCTACAGAGTTTAAGTCTGCACAGACAGACCTCAAATACCTACAGAGTTTAAGTCTGCAGGGACAGACCTCAAATACCCACAGAGTTTAAGTCTGCAGGGACAGACCTCAAATACCTACAGAGTTTAAGTCTGCACAGACAGACCTCAAATACCTACAGAGTTTAAGTCTGCAGGGACAGACCTCAAATACCCACAGAGTTTAAGTCTGCAGGGACAGACCTCAAATACCTACAGAGTTTAAGTCTGCAGGGACAGACCTCAAATACCTACAGAGTTTAAGTCTGCAGGGACAGACCTCAAATACCTACAGAGTTTAAGTCTGCACAGACCTCAAATACCTACAGAGTTTAAGTCTGCAGGGACAGACCTCAAATACCTACAGAGTTTAAGTCTGCAGGGACAGACCTCAAATACCTACAGAGTTTAAGTCTGCACAGACAGACCTCAAATACCTACAGAGTTTAAGTCTGCAGGGACAGACCTCAAACACCTACAGAGTTTAAGTCTGCAGGGACAGACCTCAAATACCTACAGAGTTTAAGTCTGCAGGGACAGACCTCAAATACCTACAGAGTTTAAGTCTGCAGGGACAGACCTCAAACACCTACAGAGTTTAAGTCTGCAGGGACAGACCTCAAATACCTACAGAGTTTAAGTCTGCAGGGACAGACCTCAAATACCTACAGAGTTTAAGTCTGCAGGGACAGACCTCAAATACCTCCAGAGTTTAAGTCTGCAGGGACAGACCTCAAATACCTACAGAGTTTAAGTCTGCACGGACAGACCTCAAATACCTACAGAGTTTAAGTCTGCAGGGACAGACCTCAAATACCTACAGAGTTTAAGTCTGCAGGGACAGACCTCAAATACCTACAGAGTTTAAGTCTGCAGGGACAGACCTCAAATACCTACAGAGTTTAAGTCTGCAGGGACAGACCTCAAATACCTACAGAGTTTAAGTCTGCACAGACCACAAAAACCTACAGAGATTAAGTCTGCACAGACAGACCTCAAATACCCGCAGAGTTTAAGTCTGCAGGGACAGACCTCAAATACCTACAGAGTTTAAGTCTGCAGGGACAGACCTCAAATACCTACAGAGTTTAAGTCTGCAGGGACAGACCTCAAATACCTACAGAGTTTAAGTCTGCACGGACAGACCTCAAATACCTACAGAGTTTAAGTCTGCACGGACAGACCTCAAATACCTACAGAGTTTAAGTCTGCAGGGACAGACCTCAAATACCTACAGAGTTTAAGTCTGCACAGACCTCAAATACCTACAGAGTTTAAGTCTGCAGGGACAGACCTCAAATACCTACAGAGTTTAAGTCTGCACGGACAGACCTCAAATACCTACAGAGTTTAAGTCTGCAGGGACAGACCTCAAATACCTACAGAGTTTAAGTCTGCAGGGACAGACCTCAAATACCCACAGAGTTTAAGTCTGCATGGACAGACCTCAAATACCTACAGAGTTTAAGTCTGCACGGACAGACCTCAAATACCTACAGAGTTTAAGTCTGCAGGGACAGACCTCAAATACCTACAGAGTTTAAGTCTGCAGGGACAGACCTCAAATACCTACAGAGTTTAAGTCTGCAGGGACAGACCTCAAATACCTACAGAGTTTAAGTCTGCACGGACAGACCTCAAATACCTACAGAGTTTAAGTCTGCACAGACAGACCTCAAATACCTACAGAGTTTAAGTCTGCAGGGACAGACCTCAAATACCTACAGAGTTTAAGTCTGCATGGACAGACCTCAAATACCTACAGAGTTTAAGTCTGCACAGACAGACCTCAAATACCTACAGAGTTTAAGTCTGCACGGACAGACCTCAAATACCTACAGAGTTTAAGTCTGCAGGGACAGACCTCAAATACCTACAGAGTTTAAGTCTGCAGGGACAGACCTCAAATACCTACAGAGTTTAAGTCTGCACGGACAGACCTCAAATACCTACAGAGTTTAAGTCTGCACGGACAGACCTCAAATACCTACAGAGTTTAAGTCTCCATGGACAGACCTCAAATACCTACAGAGTTTAAGTCTGCACAGACCTCAAATACCTACAGAGTTTAAGTCTGCAGGGACAGACCTCAAATACCTACAGAGTTTAAGTCTGCACGGACAGACCTCAAATACCTACAGAGTTTAAGTCTGCAGGGACAGACCTCAAATACCTACAGAGTTTAAGTCTGCAGGGACAGACCTCAAATACCCACAGAGTTTAAGTCTGCATGGACAGACCTCAAATACCTACAGAGTTTAAGTCTGCACGGACAGACCTCAAATACCTACAGAGTTTAAGTCTGCAGGGACAGACCTCAAATACCTACAGAGTTTAAGTCTGCAGGGACAGACCTCAAATACCTACAGAGTTTAAGTCTGCAGGGACAGACCTCAAATACCTACAGAGTTTAAGTCTGCAGGGACAGACCTCAAATACCTACAGAGTTTAAGTCTGCACGGACAGACCTCAAACACCTACAGAGTTTAAGTCTGCACGGACAGACCTCAAATACCTACAGAGTTTAAGTCTGCACGGACAGACCTCAAATACCTACAGAGTTTAAGTCTGCAGGGACAGACCTCAAATACCTACAGAGTTTAAGTCTGCACGGACAGACCTCAAATACCTACAGAGTTTAAGTCTGCAGGGACAGACCTCAAATACCTACAGAGTTTAAGTCTGCAGGGACAGACCTCAAATACCTACAGAGTTTAAGTCTGCACGGACAGACCTCAAACACCTACAGAGTTTAAGTCTGCACGGACAGACCTCAAATACCTACAGAGTTTAAGTCTGCACAGACAGACCTCAAATACCTACAGAGTTTAAGTCTGCACAGACAGACCTCAAATACCTACAGAGTTTAAGTCTGCACAGACAGACCTCAAACACCTACAGAGTTTAAGTCTGCACAGACAGACCTCAAACACCTACAGAGTTTAAGTCTGCACGGACAGACCTCAAATACCTACAGAGTTTAAGTCTGCACAGACAGACCCTCTCCATTTGTCCAGGCTGGGGACTGGCACAGAGGGGCACAGCGCCCTCTGTGGCTGGATTAACCCACCGCCCGTGTTTTTTAAGGTTAGTGTGTTAGTGCGTGCACAGATACTCACCACAAACAGCCTCTGGGACCTGTGGAGACTCGTTTAACAGTTTAGGTAAAACACTGAGATTTCAGAAGAGTCAGAATCAACAACAAACAAACAAAACAGCAGCAATGACCCACAACATTAGTAAGACACTTAACCTTGTGTTAAATCACAGTGTTCAAAAAGAAATGTTAACAGATGGTTTAAAGGGTCAATTAACAATGCAAACCTGAGGAAGAGTTTGAGATTAGAATAACCAGTATCTCAGTTCAGAGCCATCGCACTCTAAACCAGTCCAAATCTGGCACATTTATACCAGTTCAAAACAAACTAAACACAAAACACATAAAAAAACCTAAGATTGTCAAGTTCGGACCTGGTTTTCACACCAAATGAACAAAAATCAGTTAAACCTGTGGAAGTGTTAAGACTAGGGCTGCAACAACTAATCGATTAAATCGATTAAAATCGACTATTAAAATAGTTGGCAACTAATTTAGTAGTCGATTAGTTGACTAGTTCACGTGACAAAGTCCAAGCGGGAGAATCGGGTGTTGTGAGACGTGTCTATATTGTGTCTATAGCTCAGTGCAGGAGAGAGAGAGAGGGTGAGTGATTGCGTGCGCGCGCCGGGGGCGCGCTGGATGTATGTCCGCGCGGAGCAGTGGAGCCGGGTCTCGCTCCGTGTGTGTGTCCCGTGTGCTCTCAGGGATCGGGCACGGCGATCGGGCACGTAGAGGGTAAAAGGTGCTACTCCTACAGTGTAGTGAGCTAATAAAGCCCCACTCTGCAGCGAAACTGCCTCCTTTTATTTACATTTTCATACACCGCAAACGCACGAGGTCCTCAAGGGAGTTAACCCCGGAGGAAGCAATCCCGGCCCTGGAGAAGACGATCTCCCCTGTGCTCCCCAACCACGGTTAGGGGGCGAGAACAGGTTAACACGGGGGAAAAAAAGAGGACACTTGAGAAATGGCGTCTCCCCTTTAAAATCAGTCGGACTCTGGTGAGGTTTCACAAACATATTGGCAACCGTTTTTTGACATGAAAAGTAGTTGGGTGCATTACTGGTACAAGTTAATAGGAACGTTTTAATCACAACGTATTGTTTGACACTATACAAGTTAAACCGAAGTTGCTTGGTGTTAGCTAGTTAGCACATATTAGCCGCGATTGCGTTGGAACTATGTGTTTCTAAGCCATTAACTAGTCCAGTTAACCTCTTAAACCCTCTGTGATTCGCTGGTGCTCCTGTCCATCACAGAGTGTGCGGTACAAGCCCACGAACACCGTGATTGGTCAAAGCTTTGTTGATCTGACCGCGTTAAGTAATAGAGAGAGGTTGGCAGAGCGAGCACAGCTTCTGTGCGTAAACCCAGGACGCACGGCTAACTTACTTTTAGCACAGTTTTGGAGCACTTTCCTTATTTTTATCCGATTAATAATCGATTAGTTGAAAAATAATCGCCAGATTAATCGATTATGAAAATAATCGTTAGTTGCAGCCCTAGTCAAGACCAGAGCAATTACACTCAACCCCGTGCAAATCGGGCACATTTAGACCAAACCAAATACAAAACACATTTAAAAACCCAAGATTGTCAAGTTCAGACCTGGTTTTGATGCTAAATGAACAGAAAAATCAGTTAAACCTGTGGAAGTTTAGAATAACCAGTATCTCAGTCCAGTGTAAGGCTCAGGACCAGAGTTATTACACTCAAACCAGTCCCAAATCTGGCCCAAAGTTAGACCAGTTCAGACCAGACCAAATACAAAACACATTTAAAAACCCAAGATTGTCAAGTTCAGACCTGGTTTTCACACTGAATGAACAGAAAAATCAGTTAAACCTGTGGAAGTGTTAGTTTAGAATAACCAGTTCTTCAGTCCAGTGTAAGGCTCAGGACCAGAGTTATTACACTCAAACCAGTCCCAAATCTGGCCCAAAGTTAGACCAGTTCAGACAAAATCAAATACAAACCGAGGTCAGGCTCTTGGCCTGGAACTGACTAAGAAAAGTAAAAAACAAAATCAGTTAAACCTGTGGAAATGTTAGTTTGTAATCAGGGGTTTTAGTCTCAGACTCATGAGACCATCACACATCAGTGCTTAAATCTGTTTCACATTTAGATCATTTAGATCCAAAACTGTGCCAATGTTTAGAATCTGGCACACACCAGTTCAGGCCCAAAACCAAAACCTTACAGCAACAAGCATCATTGGCATATTCAGAGCTTGTTTTGAGATGACACAAGGTTCACAGAGAACCTCAAATACCTACAGAGTTTAAGTCTGCAGGGACAGACCTCAAATACCTACAGAGTTTAAGTCTGCACGGACAGACCTCAAATACCTACAGAGTTTAAGTCTGCAGGGACAGACCTCAAATACCTACAGAGTTTAAGTCTGCACGGACAGACCTCAAATACCTACAGAGTTTAAGTCTGCAGGGACAGACCTCAAATACCTACAGAGTTTAAGTCTGCAGGGACAGACCTCAAATACCTACAGAGTTTAAGTCTGCAGGGACAGACCTCAAATACCTACAGAGTTTAAGTCTGCAGGGACAGACCTCAAATACCTACAGAGTTTAAGTCTGCACAGACAGACCTCAAATACCTACAGAGTTTAAGTCTGCAGGGACAGACCTCAAATACCTACAGAGTTTAAGTCTGCACGGACAGACCTCAAATACCTACAGAGTTTAAGTCTGCACGGACAGACCTCAAATACCTACAGAGTTTAAGTCTGCAGGGACAGACCTCAAATACCTACAGAGTTTAAGTCTGCACGGACAGACCTCAAATACCTACAGAGTTTAAGTCTGCAGGGACAGACCTCAAATACCTACAGAGTTTAAGTCTGCAGGGACAGACCTCAAATACCTCCAGAGTTTAAGTCTGCACGGACAGACCTCAAATACCTACAGAGTTTAAGTCTGCACGGACAGACCTCAAATACCTACAGAGTTTAAGTCTGCAGGGACAGACCTCAAATACCTACAGAGTTTAAGTCTGCAGGGACAGACCTCAAATACCTACAGAGTTTAAGTCTGCACGGACAGACCTCAAATACCTACAGAGTTTAAGTCTGCAGGGACAGACCTCAAATACCTACAGAGTTTAAGTCTGCACGGACAGACCTCAAATACCTACAGAGTTTAAGTCTGCAGGGACAGACCTCAAGTACCTCCAGAGTTTAAGTCTGCATGGACAGACCTCAAATACCTACAGAGTTTAAGTCTGCACGGACAGACCTCAAATACCTACAGAGTTTAAGTCTGCAGGGACAGACCTCAAATACCTACAGAGTTTAAGTCTGCACAGACAGACCTCAAATACCTACAGAGTTTAAGTCTGCAGGGACAGACCTCAAATACCTACAGAGTTTAAGTCTGCAGGGACAGACCTCAAATACCTACAGAGTTTAAGTCTGCACGGACAGACCTCAAATACCTACAGAGTTTAAGTCTGCACGGACAGACCTCAAATACCTACAGAGTTTAAGTCTGCAGGGACAGACCTCAAATACCTACAGAGTTTAAGTCTGCAGGGACAGACCTCAAATACCTACAGAGTTTAAGTCTGCAGGGACAGACCTCAAATACCTACAGAGTTTAAGTCTGCACGGACAGACCTCAAATACCTACAGAGTTTAAGTCTGCACGGACAGACCTCAAATACCTACAGAGTTTAAGTCTGCAGGGACAGACCTCAAATACCTACAGAGTTTAAGTCTGCAGGGACAGACCTCAAATACCTACAGAGTTTAAGTCTGCAGGGACAGACCTCAAATACCTACAGAGTTTAAGTCTGCAGGGACAGACCTCAAATACCTACAGAGTTTAAGTCTGCACAGACAGACCTCAAATACCTACAGAGTTTAAGTCTGCACGGACAGACCTCAAATACCTACAGAGTTTAAGTCTGCACGGACAGACCTCAAATACCTACAGAGTTTAAGTCTGCACGGACAGACCTCAAATACCTACAGAGTTTAAGTCTCCATGGACAGACCAATAAAACCTGTGAAACCAGCAGCAGGAAGAAGGTTTGAACCATTACACTCAGCCGGTGTGTGGCCCAAAAGTCAAGGTGATAAATGGCTTAAATGCAAAGAGTGAGTTTCCCTCACAAGGGAAAGTAAACATCAGCTCGATTTAAAATGTTCGGGTTTGAACATTTCTCCATCTTGTGTGATTCTCTCAGCCTCCAGCCTTTGTCTTTCCTTCCTTTGGGATCCCAGGATCAACATTCAAACTCTTTGTGCCAGGTCAGACTCCTTTCCTCCAGATTAGTCCCAGGACATGTTTTGTTTGTAGGTTGTCCAGTGAAATCCATTTTTCAAAAATGTAATTGTTTAGTCACTGTTCAGCGTTTGCACTTTTATAGAGGCTCCTCAGGGCTCCATTTTCTTTAACTTTGACGTATTTGGGGCTGAAAGGTGAATTCTTTCTTTGGGTGAATTAAGTGTGCATCCATTTTAAATGATATATTCTCTTTATTCAGTCCATATTTTGGGGAATTTCCTTTGATTAAAAAAAAAGATTCTTGATGAGTTCAGTAGTTACTTCATCTCTTGAGATTTTCTCCTGGCGCCTTTTTTGCCTTTTTGACGTCAAATGGAGGTGAACGTTCATTTCTCAGTAGTCCGCACTCTGTACTAGGCCAAATATCCCAGTGCTACCTGTAAAAGGTTGGATTAGCATGTTAAGGTTAGACACCTCCCCACCACCACATGTAAATTATATGTCACAGTAGCGTTTATCTTAGCAGTACACAACTAGCGGCAACAGTTTAGCTATGCTAGGCTAGTCAGTAACATAACACATGTTTTAGCCTTAGCTGTATTCAAATAATAATCTAAAATCTGCTATAGTTGCAAGACATTAAGTAGACTTAGCTTTACAATGGACAATAAATGCTTAAATCAACATGGCAATAATAAAACTGCTCCCTGTAAAAAAGGTTAGACACCATCCTAAAACCAGAAAATGTGTTAAGTCAGTAAACAAGACATGAATTTGAATATGCAGTATGTTTTAGCTTTAGCTGTATTAAAATAAACTAGACATGAATTTAAGATTTAGTTTTAGCTTGTTTTAGGGACAATAAATGCTTAAAATCAGTGATAATTAAACTGCTCCCTGTAAAAAGAGGTTAGACACCTCCCCACCACCACATGTAAATTATATGTCACAGTAGCGTTTAGCTTAGCAGTACAACTAAAGCTAGCATAGTTTATCTTAGCAATGTTAAAATTTAAGGGCTGTCAGTAACATGAGACATGTTTTAGTCTTAGCCGTGTTTAAATAATAAACTAATAATTAACAGATCCTCCGCTGCAGTTGCCGCAGATGATCTTTATGCCTCACAGTTGCAAGACATGAGGTAGATTTAGATTTGGCTAATTTAAACACGGCTAAAGCTAAAACATGATTAACTAGAAATGAACTGAAGGAGATTGAGCTTTAGTTATGGACAATAAATGCTTAAAACATGGCAAAAAATTGTTGCCTGTAAAAAAAGAAAAAAGGTTAGACACCGTCCTAAAACCAGAAAATGTGTTAGTAAACGAGACATGAATTTAAGTAGATTTAGCATTAGCTTATGTTATAACAATAAATGCTTAAAATAAACATGGTGATCGTAAAACTGCTTCCTGTGTATATATATATAAAAAAAAAGGTTAGACGCCAGCCTAAAAACACGTATGGGTTAGTAATATAATGGCAGACATGTTTTAACGTTAATGTAATTGTTATGTAAAAACGTTACAAAAACTGCAAAACTGCTGCCTGTAAAAAAAGAAAAGGGTTAGACTCCATCCAAAACCTGAAAACTAAATGTTAGTAATTAAATGTCCCAGTAGCGATTAGCAGTGCACTACTAGTTAGCACAGTTTAGCACAGCAAGGTTAAAAGTTCGATGGCCCATAGAACTATAATAAAATCTGGATGAATCCAAAATGGCGCCATATTGTTTTAAATGGGCTGTGCTCATTGGCACATGACCCCAAAAAGTTTTACTTCCGCAGCCCAACGGGTGATGTCAGAAACGTAGTTCTGACCAGAGAGGAGCTAGGCTAACCATTACAAAGCTGATTTTTAGGTGCTTTGATGATTATTATTATTTTTTTTTTTAATTCTTATTGTAAAAATACATTCTAATCCCTACAAAATTCAACCTTTATGAAAGCTGTGGAAGCCCTGTCAGCCTAACACGAGCAGCGTGACTTAGCAAAAAATGCCTTGTGCTTCTATGGGAAATTGGGGGCATAGAACTACGTGGCTGCGGGCATAGAACTACGTGGCTGCGGGCTTAGAACTACGTGGCTGCGGGCTTAGAACTACGCGGCTGCGGGCATAGAACTACGCAGCTGCGGGCATAGAACTACGCGGCTGCGTGCATATAACTACGTGGCTGCGGGCATAGAACTACGGGGCTGCGGGGATCGAACTACAGGGCTGCGGGCATAGAACTACAGGGCTGCGGGCATAGAAATATGTGGCTGCGGGCATAGAACTACGTGGCAGCGGGAATAGAAATACGTGGCTGCGGGCATAGAACTACGGGGCTGCGGGCATAGAACTACGTGGCTGCGGGCATAGAACTACAGGGCTGCGGGCATAGAACTACGTGGCTGCGGGCATAGAACTACAGGGCTGCGGGCTGTATGCTCAATGTACAGAGTGGGGGGGGGGGGGTTTGGGTCAAATGCAAACAAAATTCGTCAAGTACTAAGAAATTTGTGAAATGCGCCTGCCTCACCTGCTCCTGGAGCACTGAAAATGGTGAAAAATGACTCGCAAGAAATTGGTAAAGCCTGCCTACCTCACCCACAGAACTATAATGACCTCCCTGTTTACGGCTTTAATCATCAGCTAAAAATGGCAAAGGGCAGAGTTCACTTTGTTAAGTGGACAAGAACAGAAGAAACAGTTTGGATGAGCAGTGAAACATCTACCAAAAACTCTTTATCCAGTTGACAAATTGAACTCTACCGGGCCTCTTGTTTTTCTGAGTATCGGGTTCTGGCCTGTTTCATTTCTCAGTGTTCACTTACCTTTTTCCAGAAAATTTCTCAGTGTTCACTTACCTTTTTCCAGAAAATTTCACGATATGTTAAACCCCCATTTTCCCCTTATATTTAGACGCATCTACACTATGAAAACAGCGTTTCCTCTCAACAAAAGCATTGCCACAAATGCCATATGAAAGCGCAGCAAAGCGTTATTAAAACCACATTGCGTTAAAAAACCAAGCAGAGCGAGAAACAGCGGCAGCACGAACATTATTCACCAACACTGCCACAAAAACCCAAACATTGCGATAATCGGTCGAGTTCACCAACGGGTGAAGTTGCGTGACCAGCCAGAACAGTCTAAAAACATGTCACCAAATGGATTATTGCACCGCAAAGAAATTCAGTTCAGTTTATCCGGTTGGCAAAAGCCCAAGTGATATTTCCCCTTTGTTATGGACCCCACCTGTATGAGGGACTTCAGAAACCTCCGGTTCGACTGTAACAGGCTTTATAAAGTAGTAAAGTAGTAAAAGTGTGTACAGTTGGGTCTTGGCTGGTCAGGCAACAGGTAAAACCATATTGGTAAATCTTATCTGGTGTTGGCTTCTTCGCCTGGTTCAACATGCTGACGCGGTGATCTGGACGCGCTGCACCGTCTCCGTAGCCGCCGCTGCACCGTCTCCGTAGACCCGCCGCTGCGCCGTCTCCGTAGCCCCGCCGCTGCGCCGTCTCCGTAGCCCCGCCGCCGCTGCGCCGTCTCCGTAGCCCCGCCGCCGCTGCGCCGTCTTCGTAGCCCCGCCGCCGCTGCACCGTCTCCGTAGCCCCGCCGCTGCACCGTCTCTGTAGCCCCGCCGCTGCGCCGTCTCCGTTGCCCCGCCGCTGCGCCGTCTCCGCAGGCCCGTAGCATGGCGCTGCACGTGCTGTGGCCAAATATGCGCCTTTTCCAGTGTTTAGCTGTTCTGGAGCTGCAGTGATAAACTTTCACATGTCCATGTTGCTGTGGGTAAATGCGCGTTAGAAGAGCGTAAAACCAAAGCGCTGCTGTCACATACAAATCCACGTATCCGCTGCTCCCGGTGGAGCTCCCGGTGGAGCTCTCCTCTTCTGCACAGATCCTGTGAGCACCGGGGCGCCTAATTATACACACCTGTGCTACTTAATCACACTCACCTGGCGCTAATCACCAGGCCACGTGTCCTAAAGCTATTGGTGGGTTTAGGGGCAGGAAGTGTTTTGTGCCCCTTCAAAACACAGCACCTCGTCCGGGATGAGCCCCCAAGCGGCTGGTTAGCTCAATGGGTTAGTCACTGCACTTTCCCATGGCGGTCCTGGGTTCGAATCCCCCCCAAGGGCATTAGGAGCAAAACCAGTGTGGATATAGATGTAGAGATATATATAAAAATGTATCTATGCCCACCACTAATATAGATATATTATAAATCCAGCCTAAGCTGTTGCTGGATTTCAAATGACATCATAACTTTCTATAGGCCATATATAGCAAAACATATTATTAAAATGAGCTTTTGTTATATTTTGCTGATTGTATCCAGTCAGTTCTTGGGTGTATCACTAATAGAAACACACAGGTTCCACATTTGTGCATTTACCTTTTAGATATTTCAGGGCAAAGTACAGAAGTACAGAACCTCAAAGGACAGAGTTCCTTCTATTGTGGTGGAAAAATAAAGTTTTTTATTGCACTGCCAATGAGCAGTTTTAAAAAATCACACAACTAACCAATAAAGAGGGAGTAAAGGTGCTGAACATTCCAGACAAAGTATTAACATCCCCATGGAGAAAAGCAGGTGCAGAACCTCCAGAAAACTGCACACCAGAATTACTACCACTAATTACTGACTCCTCCTAATATTCATTTACAGCCATGTAAAAAGTCCTGACAGGTTTATTTTTAGTTCTACACTGAGAAGAGACAATAAATTAAGACCACATTTGTAAATATTGTGCATTTTATTACCAAAAATATGAAATTACCGTCACAGAAAGTAGAATAGGACAAAAACACACTTAAATAAAGATGTAACAAACATTTAGAGTGAGTCTGAGCCTCAAACGAGGAACACAAAACTCTGGCTTTGACTCTGAGTTTGGGCAGAGGAGCGGCTCATTGTGTCGGGCACTGGACTCCTGACTGTGGGGCGTCTTCGTCCTCCTCGTAAACTCTCCCTGGTGCTTCCTCTGCTGGGCCTGGACCTCCACCTCCACCAGGTCCACCTCCTCCATGTGACCGTCAGCATCAGGTCCTCTCTGGGAGGCAGTCGTCTCTCCAGCTGGTACATGAGGTGTTCAGGGAGCTCGTCTTTTTCTGGGAATTCAGTCTGTAAACAAAAGCAAATGTAAGAACTCTGTTACTCAGATGACAACAGGACATGTGAGGTTTAAAGTGCTGTCTGTTATTGAGAAGCTGGAGACACAAGTACTGTCAAGTAATGTACCAAGCATCATTTTAACCTCTGTACCAAAAATATCGACGCCTTTGATCAAACAGTTTTTTATGTGAATGGAAAGGAGCTCCACTGTGAACAGAAGCAGGACTGGGGCTGTAGGGCAGCCGGGGCGGACAGACCTGGGAACTGAACATCTCTGAGTGGTGTTTGGGAACAGCACGACACTACTGACATCACTGTACAGAGATTTGATTATTGCAATCAAATCTGGGCCAAAACCGAAACTGTGGAGGGATCTGAGTAAGAAATGATGTTCTGCAGTGTCAAAAGCTTTACAGAAGTCCAAAAGTAAAATGAATGCATCAGAATAATCCAAAAGGTGTAATATGAATCTTATGTTTAAGCTCATATGTCAATGTATATGTCTGAGTTTCTCTTATCTCCTCATGAAGACCACGTTTTAACCTTTTGGCAAATATTGTGGAGAAAATGTTCTAATCGGTGTTTAGTTTGGAGATTGGCCACTTTTCATCAGAGGATCTTTCTCAGGTTTCGGGGTTAAACACATTGTGTCTTGTTTCATGTTCGTGAGCTCTTTTCAGAAGTGCAAAGCTGATGTGTTTCAGAGGTTTTTCAGTGATGCTCCAGAAGTGTTGGTGAAACGCAGCAGTCGGACCATCATTTCCAGGCCACTTTCCCTTTGTTAATGTTTTAGCCGCTTCCCTCATTTCTGTTCCTGTGACTGGCTGTTCACATTGTGCTTTAGAATGAGCAGAAACAGATGGTTTATGGTTCTGTAAAGTGCTCAGACACATCAGGTCGAGTATTTGACCTGTAGACGTTGCTGTAAAAATGTTCCACATATTAAACCATCTCTTTTTGGTTGGAAAGTCCCTTGTGTCTCCTACTTTCAGTTCAGAGACGTTGTTCCTTTTTTGATTCCGCTTTTCGAGTGCAAAGAAGCAGCTCGAGTTTTTCCCCTTTTCTAACCACGAGAACAAACGCCCCTTTGGCTGTGTTAATGTAGAAAGTGTCAGTTTCCTCTTTAAGTCATTTTCATTTCCTCTTCGTCACATGAGTGGGGCTGGAGTTCATTCATTATGTTGGATTCTCTCTTCTTTATCTCCTCACTGCGTTTTACAGCAATTTGTCTGACTGTAAATTTAAAGTTCTCCGTCTTTGTTTATAATTAAGTTCCAATTGGTGAAATATTTGAAATGTTGTGTTTTTTATTTGTTCACAGAAAAATTCATCAGTTCTTAAGTTATTGTTTAGTTTCCAATATCCTCGTTTGTTTCCACAGTTTGGTTTTGTTCCATTCGTTTGTATCGATATAACTTCAGGATCAGTGAGAGGCTCATAACACCTGTAACTGCAGCCATTCGATAATAACCACACATCAGGTCAGGAACAGAAAGTTCTGCTGACATTAAAGTAAAGTTATATTCAGGCTGTAAAATCTCCAGACGTCAGTTGTAATTTGTCTATTGTAAAATTTGTGCTTTTAAATCTTGTTATAAGAGTATTTCTAGGAGGAGTTCTGTCAGTTTGATCGTTTGCAGCCTCAGTCCACTCTCCTCCAATTAAAACAAATGCATTATTAAACTGTACATTTTCAATCTTCAGACATATTGGAGGAAACATTTGCTTTGCCAAAGTCGGGCTGTTGTGACCGTAAACATTACACAGAACAAAAGAAGCTTCATCCAGGTTTAGAACTAAGAATCTCCCATCTTCATATTTGATACATTCCAATACTTTGCCCTTTGGTTTGTTTAGTAATATTGCGCCCCCTGCTGACTGACTGGAGCCATGAGTAACACAGATCACTGTGGTTTTCACATCTCCCTCTAAAGAGTTTCCTGTAAAAAAAATCACATCTGTGTTTTTCCTTCTTCTAGACATAAAAAGGTTTTCCTCTTAACATTGTGTCTGAAGCCTCTGCATTTAATGAGAGACATTTAAAGGAACCAAAATGTGCATTGTTTGTTTTGTTTAATAAAGATGAGAACGTGCTGTAGCGGATAAGAGTGATGGATCCAAGCCCCTGCTGAGTGTATCTGCACCTTCAGTTCAAAAGACCCCCCCCAAACCAAAGACCCCCCCCAAAACCAAAGACCCCCCCAAAACCAAAGACTCCCCCCAAAACCAAAGACCCCCAAAACCAAAGACCCCCCAAAACCAAAGACCCCCCAAAACCAAAGACTCCCCCAAAACCAAAGACCCCCCAAAACCAAAGACTCCCCCAAAACCAAAGACCCCCCATAACCAAAGACCCCCCCCAAAACCAAAGACCCCCCCAAAACCAAAGACCCCCCCCAAAACCAAAGACCCCCCCCAAAACCAAAGACTCCCCCCAAAACCAAAGACCCCCCCCAAAACCAAAGACCCCCCAAAACCAAAGACCCCCAAAACCAAAGACTCCCCCAAAACCAAAGACCCCCCAAAACCAAAGACTCCCCCCAAAACCAAAGACCCCCCAAAACCAAAGACCCCCCAAAACCAAAGACCCCCCAAAACCAAAGACTCCCCCCAAAACCAAAGACCCCCCAAAACCAAAGACTCCCCCAAAACCAAAGACCCCCCAAAACCAAAGACCCCCAAAACCAAAGACTCCCCAAAACCAAAGACTCCCCCAAAACCAAAGACTCCCCCAAAACCAAAGACCCCCCCCAAAACCAAAGACTCCCCCAAAACCAAAGACCCCCCAAAACCAAAGACTCCCCCAAAACCAAAGACCCCCCCAAAACCAAAGACCCCCCCAAAACCAAAGAACCCCCAAAACCAAAGACTCCCCCAAAACCAAAGACCCCCCAAAACCAAAGACTCCCCAAAACCAAAGACCCCCCCAAAACCAAAGACCCCCCAAAACCAAAGACCCCCCCAAAACCAAAGACCCCCAAAACCAAAGACTCCCCAAAACCAAAGACCCCCCCAAAACCAAAGACCCCCCAAAACCAAAGACCCCCCAAAACCAAAGACTCCCCCCAAAACCAAAGACTCCCCCAAAACCAAAGACCCCCCAAAACCAAAGACTCCCCCAAAACCAAAGACCCCCCAAAACCAAAGACCCCCCCAAAACCAAAGACTCCCCCAAAACCAAAGACTCCCCCAAAACCAAAGACCCCCCCAAAACCAAAGACCCCCCCAAAACCAAAGACTCCCCCCAAAACCAAAGACCCCCCCCAAAACCAAGATGAATCAAAGAGAAACAAACAGAGACTCAGGGGAACATGTTCTTCCTGAGCTTAAGTGTCTGAAACTCCCCCACAGTCTCACTGACATTTTAAATGTGTTTACGTCAGTATCGGCCCTCACTCCAACAAAAAGACCCTCTTCCCTCTTTTCTCACCACGTCTACCTGAGGCCAGAGAGCTGCAGCTGATCCTTGTCTTTATCCGTCAGGTCCTCTGGGAAGTGGAGCTTCCTTGTTTTGAGAGGGTCTGATGTTTCTGAGTTCCTCCAGATTCGCTCTTTAGTAGATCTTTAAATAAAGTGGATCAGGTCGAGTTGTCTCCGGTCTTCGCTGCCCCAGGCTGTGACAGACGTCAGTGAGCAGCACACCCTCCGTCTCCGGGGCCACGGCTCCGGGGCCACGGCTCCGGGGCCACGGCTCCGGGGCCACGGCTCCGGGGCCACGGCTCCGGGGCCACGGCTCCGGGGCCACGGCTCCGGGGCCACGGCTCGGCACATATCGGTGATGGTCTTCTTGAGGTCCTCTCCTTCGCTCTCCGGCAGGTTCCCCGTCGGTGATGCCGCTCCTGCTCCTCGAGTCCCTCCTGCAGCTCTGTGATGTGTTTCTCGTGAGCGGCAGAATCACTTTGGAGCTCTTTGACTCTGTCTTTGATTTCCTCTGTGTCTCTGATGAGGAAACTCGTTTGCTCATTGATTTCATTTATTGCAGCCGTATTCTTATTGATTTTGTCCATGATTTTCTCTGTGTTCATTGCAGCCAATAGGTTCTCTTGTAGGTCTTGTAAGATAAAATCCATTGTTCCTTTCTTCGCCTCGGGGGTGGAGGCCCTGGCAGGTGGTGGACTTATCGCCCAGAGTCATACGAGTGGCACTCTGACACACTTGTGTTTGGAGCAGTGTCCAGTTTTTTCCTTTGATTTCCCCTCATCCTTTTCTCAGCCCTGTGACAGGCCTGTATCCACGTGCGGCGACACCGCTACAAAAATCTTCTGCTTTGCGCTGTACCAAGGTGAGTTCTACGACCGTCACCAGAGTCAAACTGTTCTTGCTGCTCAGGTAAGTAAATCCAACTGCTGCGTTCTTTGAGTTTCAGGGCTTAAATCCAGCCCCTGTCTCAGCAGCGAGCACGCCACAGCCCAGAGCTGTCGCCATCTGGGCCACTTCAGAAGGCTGCAGCCTCCAGAGGCGGGTTTAAGGCCGCAGACGTCACTTCCGTAAACCAAGGCCTGTCCCATTTCATTTAATTTCTGCAGCCTTCAAATGCGGCCTTAAAACTGGCCTCGTTTCCATGGTGATCGGCCGTGAACGAAGGCGACACCAGAGTATCCTTCCTCCAATATCCCAGCATGCACCGCACGCTGGTTATTCTCGCGCTACTTCATTCTCGCTGGTTATTGCGGTGGACAGTGGAGCGGGAGACCACCCGGTCTGATGTCCCACAGCCAGAAGAGGAAGACCAGGACCTCCACCTCCATGCCCCATAATCACCCATTATAATAATCATTATAACACATGTTCACGATAAGAATCATAATAATACATGTTAACTATAATAATCATTATAATAAATGTTAACTATAATAATCATTATAATACATGTTCATTATAATAATCATTATAATACATGTTCATTATAATAATCATTATAATACATGTAACTATAATAATCATTATAATAAATGTTAACTATAATAATCATTATAATACATGTTCATTATAATAATCATTATAATACATGTAACTATAATAATCATTATAATACATGTAACTATAATAATCATTATAATACATGTAACTATAATAATCATTATAATACATGTAACTATAATAATCATTATAATACATGTTCACTATAATAATCATTATAATACATGTTCACTATAATAATCATTATAATACATGTAACTATAATAATCATTATAATAAATGTTAACTATAATAATCATTATAATACATGTTCATTATAATAATCATTATAATACATGTAACTATAATAATCATTATAATACATGTAACTATAATAATCATTATAATAAATGTTAACTATAATAATCATTATAATACATGTTCATTATAATAATCATTATAATACATGTAACTATAATAATCATTATAATACATGTAACTATAATAATCATTATAATACATGTAACTATAATAATCATTATAATAAATGTTAACTATAATAATCATTATAATACATGTTCATTATAATAATCATTATAATACATGTAACTATAATAATCATTATAATAAATGTAACTATAATAATCATTATAATACATGTAACTATAATAATCATTATAATACATGTTAACTATAATAATCATTATAATAAATGTAACTATAATAATCATTATAATACATGTTAACTATAATAATCATTATAATACATGTAACTATAATAATCATTATAATAAATGTAACTATAATAATCATTATAATACATGTTAACTATAATAATCATTATAATACATGTAACTATAATAATCATTATAATACATGTAACTATAATAATCATTATAATACATGTTAACTATAATAATCATTATAATACATGTTCATTATAATAATCATTATAATACATGTAACTATAATAATCATTATAATACATGTAACTATAATAATCATTATAATACATGTAACTATAATAATCATTATAATAAATGTTAACTATAATAATCATTATAATACATGTTAACTATAATAATCATTATAATACATGTTCATTATAATAATCATTATAATACATGTAACTATAATAATCATTATAATAAATGTTAACTATAATAATCATTATAATACATGTTAACTATAATAATCATTATAATACATGTTCATTATAATAATCATTATAATACATGTAACTATAATAATCATTATAATACATGTAACTATAATAATCATTATAATACATGTTAACTATAATAATCATTATAATACATGTTCACTATAATAATCATTATAATACATGTAACTATAATAATCATTATAATACATGTTCAGAATAATTTTTAGTACTACCTACATAAATACAGGTTAATATAATAATGGATGAAGCGTGTGTAGAACTTTATCCTCTAGTGGTACTAAATCATATATAAATTAATAAATGTATGTATATAATCGTCATCACAGACAAGAAAGTAATAAAATTATAATTTTATTGGTTTTATGAAGGTATTTCTGAAAAGTTATGTAACTGCCTACTATCTACAGCAGTAACGAAATGTCGGAGTAAGGAAATACGTGTATAATAGGTTAATATTCAAAAGGAAAGATGAATTACTTCATTTAATCTAAGCAGAACTGGGCGCCTGTAACGGCGTTGCATTGCCTCTTCCTCCAAAATTAAATAAATTATCATAAATAAACAAGTCAGAACCTCAGGCTCCATCACTTCTCGTGTCTAATATTTTTGTACATTTTTATACACCTGTGCCGGTTGCTAGGCGACGACGTGTTAACGTGACCTCACAGGCACCTGGTGACGTACCTCCGTGGGCTGGACCTGTCCCGTTTCCCCACGGCCATGCGGTCCGCGGAGGTGTCCGGAGGCTGCAGCCTTCTGCGCTGGGACACGGAGTGCGGGGCTTATCCAGCTCTTATTATTCATCCATGTTTCTGCTTCGGCTCATTCTTGGCTAAACGTTACATCAGCATAAAAATCGTCTTTTCTTTTTTAAAATATATTTGATTTATTTGTGTATTTACATTTTTTTAATCTCCTTTTTGTCCTTTCTATTAATTTGCTTGTATTTATTGTCAGTTATTACTGAAAATTAAATATGGAATAAAATTAAAGCAATAATAATAACTAAATACAAAAATAAAATTAATTAATTAATTAATAATAAAACAGCGCCCACACGTGAAGCCGCTTCGCGTTTGTCCCCGTGTCCCTGCGCAGCCGCCGTACCGCCGCCATGGTGCTGGAGAAGAAAGGCTCCGGTGAGTCTGAGCGAAACACAAAAACAGCTCAAAAACACCTCAGAAACACTCAGAACCACCTCAAACAAACCCGAACACCGCACAGACGCGACCCGAACTCCGCGGTTCCGTTTGTTCAGCTCCAGCTCCGAAAAACGCGAAATATAAAACACAAAAGTGACTCCTGTGAGCTTTAAGTCATAATGTTCTGATGTTCTGATGTTCTGATGTTCTGATGTTCTGATGTTCTGGTGTTCTGATGTTCTGATGTTCTGATGTTCTGATGTTCTGATGTTCTGATGTTCCTCGTCTCACTCAGAGTCGTGTTTGTTTCATTCATGTTTGAGTAACTCTTTATTATTCGTCTGTTACATCTGCAGACCTGGAGGTTTCACCTGGTGATGTCACGAAGTGGTAGTTTCCCCTTTTACCTTTAGTTCAGTGGAGATTTTATTTTGGTTTTTAGTTTGAGAAGAACTCGTGCTAAATGTGCAGGTTTGTGTGTTAAACACGTGAATGAAACAAAACACAACTCCAGAACAGAGGATTATGGGACATGGAGTCTTGGTGTAAACTACATTAGAACAGAGCAGAGGATTCTGGGAAGTTTAGATAAATTCGATTTGTTTAGTTCAGAATTCAGCGTCTGCAAAACAAAATCTGACAAAGGCAGAAAAAAGAAGCAACAAGATAAAAACTGAGCCAAAAATCATGTTCCTGTCTCCTGATTGGCTGTGTCCTCTCCTGTCTCCTGATTGGCTGTGTCCTCTCCTGTCTCCTGATTGGCTGTGTCCTCTCCTCTCTCCTGATTGGCTGTGTCCCCTGTCATCGGTCTCGCCTGTCTCCTGATTGGCTGTGTCCTCTCCTGTCTCCTGATTGGCTGTGTCCTCTCCTGTCTCCTGATTGGCTGTGTCCTCTCCTCTCTCCTGATTGGCTGTGTCCCCTGTCATCGGTCTCGCCTGTCTCCTGATTGGTCCACAGCTCGCGTGGAGGCGGGGCAGAGGAGAGTGCTGGACGAGGCCACGAGGCAGCGACGACTGAGCCGACAACTCGAGGCTCTGGAGAAGGACAACTTCCAGGTCAGAGGAGGGGTCAGAGGAGGGGTCAGGGGATCAGAGGAGGGGTCAGGGGGTCAGAGGAGGGGTTAGGGGGTCAGAGGAGGGGTCAGGGGGTCAGAGGAGAGGCTGCAACAAAATAATTTAGTAAGATAAACCTAAAACTCCTCTTGGCGATATATCGATACAGAAATCCTACGATACCGATCCTGATGTGCCGATATTTCACTATTTCTGCTGTTTGTGTTTCCAGGACGACCCTCTGTCCTCTCTGCCTCCTCCAGGACCCACCGCCCGACTGCCGGCCTTCAGCGAGACCGAGGAGCCAGGTCCGAATCGCCTCTAGTCCTGCTCTAGTCCTGCTCTAGTCCTGGTCTAGGCCTGGTCTAGTCCTGGTCTAGTCCTGGTCTAGTCCTGGTCTAGTCCTGGTCTAGTCCTGGTCTAGTCCTGGTCTAGTCCTTGTCTAGTCCTTGTCTAGGCCTGGTCTAGGCCTGGTCTAGTCCTGGTCTAGGCCTGGTCTAGCCCTGGTCTAGCCCTGGTCTAGGGCTGGTCGAGTCCTGGTCTAGTCCTGGTCTAGTCCTGGTCTAGTCCTGCTCTAGGCCTGCTCTAGGCCTGGTCTAGGCCTGGTCTAGTCCTGGTCTAGACTTGGTCTAGGCCTGGTCTAGGCCTGGTCTAGGCCTGGTCTAGGCCTGGTCTGGTCCTGGTCTAGTCCTGGTCTAGTCCTGCTCTAGGCCTGCTCTAGGCCTGGTCTGGGCCTGGTCTAGTCCTGGTCTAGGCCTGCTCTAGTCCTGCTCTAGTCCTGCTCTAGTCCTGCTCTAGTCCTGCTCTAGGCCTGCTCTAGTCCTGCTCTAGCCCTGGTCTAGCCCTGGTCTAGTCCTGGTCTAGCCCTGGTCTAGCCCTGGTCTAGTCCTGGTCTAGGCCTGGTCTAGTCCTGGTCTAGACCTGGTCTAGTCCTGGTCTAGGCCTGGTCTAGTCCTGGTCTAGTCCTGGTCTAGTCCTGGTCTAGTCCTGGTCTAGTCCTGGTCTAGTCCTGGTCTAGTCCTGGTCTAGTCCTGGTTCTGTGTGTTGTAGAGAAGAGGAGGAGGAAAACCCGTGGGGATCATTTCAAACAGAGGTTCAGAAAGAACTTCAGCGCTTTACTGGAGGAGGAGGTAACAGCGCCACCTACGGGCAGGGAGGGCACCTGAGGCACGGGGAGGGCACCTGAGGCACGGGGAGGGCACCTGAGGCACGGGGAGGGCACCTGAGGCACGGGGAGGGCACCTGAGGCACGGGGAGGGCATCTGACGCACTCTGATGTCGTTTGCAGAACCTTTCGGAGAGGGCGGAGCCTAACTACCTGTCGGCTGTGGCCCCGCCCTCCTCACTGCCGCCCCGCCCCTTCTGCTGCGTCTGCGGGTTCCCGTCGCACTACACCTGCACCACCTGCGGGGGGCGATACTGCTGCACCAAGTGTCTGCTCACACACCGAGAGACCAGGTCAGGCTCCAGACCCAGTTTAGACGTGGTTCAGTCCTGGTTTAGTCCTGGTCCCAGTCCTGGTCCCAGTCCTGGTCCCAGTCCTGGTCCCAGTCCTGGTCCCAGTCCTGGTCCAGTCCTGGTCCAGTCCTGGGTCCGGTCCTGGTTCCGGTCCTGGTTCCGGTCCCGGTCCAGTTCTGGTTCAGTCCTGGTTCAGTCCTGGTCCCAGTCCTGGTCCCAGTCCTGGTCCCAGTCCTGGTTCCAGTCCTGGTTCAGTTCTCTTTCTGCTGCAGGTGTCTGAAGTGGACTCTGTGACCGGTCCTTCCTGTTCGTTCGGAGATGCTGTGTCGTGATTGGCTCCTGCTGCGGTCACTCGCAGACTGGGGCGGGCCTTATGCGTGATTGACAGGCGGCTCTGACCAATCAGTAGAGTATGGACTCTCAGAGGAAGATGTCTTAGTCTCCTAAAGACGATAAAACTGTGAAACTGCCCACCCCCTCACCCTGCCCCCTCACCCCTGGCCCTGCCCCCTCACCCACATGATCCAATCAGCTGCACCTTTTCTACAGTCCCAAGATGTCCGACACGCCCGAGCTTCAGAGAGGACGTCTGATCAGCAGATCCTGCTCTGGTCCAGACCTGGTTTAGTTCTGGTTCAGTCCCGGTCCAGTCCTGGTTCAGTCCTGGTTTAGTTCTGTTCTTTTTCTTGTCCTGCAGTTAAAGTTTGTTTTGTGTCGTCGTGACTCGTGGTTTTGTCTAAATAAAAATAAACAGAAAAATGTTTTTGCTTTATTTTCAAAAGGATTTAGATTTGGAGATGTGAAAACTTCAGTACTGCAGTAAAAGTACACACACCCGCCCTCGGTACTGCAGTAAAAGTACACACACCCGCCCTCGGTACTGCAGTAAAAGTACACACACCCGCCCTCGGTACTGCAGTAAAAGTACACACACCCGCCCTCGGTACTGCAGTAAAAGTACACACACCCGCCCTCGGTACTGCAGTAAAAGTACACACACCTAAAATAATTTACTTAAGTACTTCTACTCAGGGGTCTGCAGAGAGTCAGTCCTGGTTTAGTCCTGATTCAGATCTGGTTTAGTCCTGGTTCAGATCTGGTTTAGTCCTAGTTCAGATCTGGTTTAGTCCTGGTTCAGTCCTGATTCAGATCTGGTTTAGTCCTGGTTCAGATCTGGTTTAGTCCTAGTTCAGATCTGGTTTAGTCCTGGTTCAGTCCTGATTCAGATCTGGTTTAGTCCTGGTTTAGTCCTGGTTCAGTCCTGGTTCAGTCCTGATTCAGATCTGGTTTAGTCCTGGTTTAGTCCTGGTTCAGTCCTGGTTCAGTCCTGGTTCAGTCCTGGTTCAGATCTGGTTTAGTCCTGGTTCGGTCCTGGTTCTGATCTGGTTTAGTCCTGGTTCGGTCCTGGTTCAGACCTGGTTCAGTCCTGGTTCAGTCCTGGTTCAGTCCTGGTTCAGATCTGGTTTAGTCCTGGTTCGGTCCTGGTTCAGATCTGGTTTAGTCCTGGTTCGGTCCTGGTTCAGACCTGGTTCAGACCTGGTTTAGTCCTGATTCAGTCCTAGTTCAGTCCTGGTTCAGTCCTGGTTCAGATCTGGTTTAGTCCTGGTTCGGTCCTGGTTCTGATCTGGTTTAGTCCTGGTTCGGTCCTGGTTCAGACCTGGTTCAGACCTGGTTTAGTCCTGATTCAGTCCTAGTTCAGATTTGGTTTAGTCCTGGTTCAGATCTGGTTTAGTCCTGGTTTAGTCCTGGTTCAGTCCTGGTTCAGTCCTGATTCAGTCCTGGTTCAGACCTGGTTTAGTCCTGATTCAGTCCTGGTTCAGACCTGGTTTAGTCCTGGTTCAGATCTGGTTTAGTCCTGGTTCAGTCCTGGTTCAGACCTGGTTTAGTCCTGATTCAGATCTGGTTTAGTCCTGGTTCAGCCCTGGTTCAGATCTGGTTCAGACCTGGTTCAGATCTGATTTAGTCCTGGTTCAGATCTGGTTTAGTCCTGGTTCAGATCTGGTTTAGACCTGGTTCAGTCCTGTTTTAGTCCTGGTTCAGACCTGGTTTAGTCCTGGTTCAGATCTGGTTTAGTCCTGGTTCAGTCCTGGTTCAGACCTGGTTTAGTCCTGATTCAGATCTGGTTTAGTCCTGGTTCAGCCCTGGTTCAGATCTGGTTCAGACCTGGTTTAGTCCTGACCATGTTGGCGGCGTTTTTGACCAATGGCGAGTGAGGAGGGGCGGGACCAGAGGCGAGGGGGACGCCGTGATTGGTGAAAAAACTGAAGACTCGGGTCACAAAGAAGAACATTTTATTCAACGAGGACGAGAACGACACAAATGGGTCCAGAACCTGCGGAACCTCAGTGTGTGGAGATGTGCGGCAGCTGGTTCCCCAGGATGACTCTGCGCTCCACACCCGCCTCCGAGATGGACGCCAGACGCACAACTCCCCCGCTCGAGCCGTCCCGCTCCATCGCCAGGGTCAGAGCTGCACACAAACGCACAAACACCAGAGTCACAGCAGGAAACAAACGCACAAACACCAGAGTCAGAGCAGGAAACAAACGCACAAACCCCAGAGTCAGAGCAGGACACACGTGTCGAGGGTCATGTGTCGGGGTTATGCGTTATGTGTCGGGGTCGCGTGTTGTGTCGGGGGTCGCGTGTTATGTGTCGGGGGTCGCGTGTTATGTGTCGGGGGTCGCGTGTTATGTGTCGGGGGTCGCGTGTTATGTGTCGGGGGTCGCGTGTTATGTGTCGGGGGTCGCGTGTTATGTGTCGGGGGTCGCGTGTTAAGTGTCGGGGGTCGCGTGTTAAGTGTCGGGGGTCGCGTGTTAAGTGTCGGGGGTCGCGTGTTATGTGTCGGGGGTCGCGTGTTATGTGTCGGGGTCGCGTGTTGTTATGTGTCGGGGGTCGCGTGTTATGTGTCGGGGGTCGCGTGTTATGTGTCGGGGGTCGCGTGTTATGTGTCGGGGGTCGCGTGTTATGTGTCGGGGGTCGCGTGTTATGTGTCGGGGGCCGCGTGTCGGGGGCCGCGTGTTAAGTGTCGGGGGCCGCGTGTCGGGGGTCGCGTGTTAAGTGTCGGGGGCCGCGTGTCGGGGGTCGCGTGTTAAGTGTCGTGTGTTAAGTGTCGGGGGTCGCGGGTTATGTGTCGGGGGTCGCGTGTTAAGTGTCGTGTGTTAAGTGTCGGGGGTCGCGTGTTAAGTGTCGGGGGTCGCGTGTTATGTGTCGGGGGTCGCGTGTTATGTGTCGGGGGCCGCGTGTTAAGTGTCGGGGGCCGCGTGTTATGTGTCGGGGGCCGCGTGTTATGTGTCGGGGGCCGCGTGTTATGTGTCGGGGGCCGCGTGTTATGTGTCGGGGGCCGCGTGTCGGGGGCCGCGTGTCGGGGGCCGCGTGTCGGGGGCCGCGTGTCGGGGGCCGCGTGTTAAGTGTCGGGGGCCGCGTGTCGGGGGTCGCGTGTTAAGTGTCGTGTGTTATGTGTCGGGGGCCGCGTGTCGGGGGTCGCGTGTTAAGTGTCGTGTGTTATGTGTCGGGGGCCGTGTGTCGGGGGTCGCGTGTTAAGTGTCGTGTGTTATGTGTCGGGGGCCGCGTGTCGGGGGCCGCGTGTCGGGGGCCGCGTGTCGGGGGCCGCGTGTCGGGGGCCGCGTGTCGGGGGTCGCGTGTCGGGGGTCGCGTGTCGGGGGTCGCATGTTATGTGTCGGGGGTCGCGTGTTAAGTGTCGTGTGTTATGTGTCGGGGGCCGTGTGTCGGGGGTGGTGTGTCGGGTACCTGTGGCCGTCAGCTCCAGACACTGCTCTTTGCTCATGGACGGTTTGTAGTTCGAGTCCATGAAGCCGTAGATGTAGGTGCTGCCACTGCCCCCGACCGCCACTGGCTGCCTCACCAACATCCCCCCGATCGGCACGCAGTACACCTGAACGCACACACACACCTGAACACACACACACCTGAACACACACACACCTGAACACACACACACACCTGAACACACACACACACACACCTGAACACACACACACCTGAACACACACACACCTGAACACACACACACACACACACACCTGAGCACACACACACACACGCACACACCTGAACGCACACACACACACACCTGAGCACACACACACACACCTGAACACACACACACCTGAACACACACACACACCTGAACACACACACACACCTGAGCACACACACCTGAACGCACACACACACACACCTGAGCACACACACACACACACCTGAACACACACACACACACCTGAACACACACACACACACCTGAGCACACACACACACACACCTGAGCACACACACACACACACCTGAGCACACACACACACACGCACACCTGAACACACACACACCTGAACACACACACACCTGAACACACACACACCTGAACACACACACACACACACACACCTGAGCACACACACACACACACCTGAGCACACACACACACACGCACACCTGAACACACACACACACACCTGAACACACACACACACACCTGAGCACACACACCTGAGCACACACACCTGTCCTCCTCCCCTCACCTGTCCTCCTCTCCTCCCCTCACCCGTCCTCCTCCCCTCCCCTCACCCGTCCTCCTCCTCTCACCTGTCCTCCTCCTCCTCTCACCTGTCCTCCTCCTCTCACCTGTCCTCCTCACCTCACCTGTCCTCCTCCCCTCACCTGTCCTCCTCTCCTCCCCTCACCTGTCCTCCACCACTCACCTGTCCCCCTCACCACACCCGTCCTCCTCCCCTCACCCGTCCTCCTCTCCTCCCCTCACCTGTCCTCCTCTCCTCCCCTCACCCGTCCTCCTCCCTCCCCTCACCTGTCCTCCTCTCCTCCCCTCACCCGTCCTCCTCCCCTCCCCTCACCCGTCCTCCTCTCCTCACCTCACCTGTCCTCCTCCCCTCACCTGTCCTCCTCTCCTCCCCTCACCTGTCCTCCTCACCTCCCCTCACCCGTCCTCCACCCCTCACCTCACCTCCTCCCCTCCCCTCACCCGTCCTCCTCCCCTCACCTGTCTTCCTCCTCCTCTCACCTGTCCTCCTCCTCTCACCTGTCCACCTCCCTCCCCTCACCTGTCCTCCTCCCCTCCTCTCACCTGTCCTCCTCCCTCCCGTCCTCCTCCTCCCCTCACCTGTCCTCCTCTACTCCCCTCACTCGTCCTCCTCCCCTTACCTGTCGTCCTCCTCCTCTCACCTGTCCTCCTCCCCTCACCTGTCCTCCTCCTCTCACCTGTCTTCCTCCTCCTCTCACCTGTCCTCCTCCTCCTCTCACCTGTCTTCCTCCTCCTCTCACCTGTCTTCCTCCTCCTCTCACCTGTCCTCCTCCTCCTCTCACCTGTCCTCCTCCTCTCACCCGTCTTCCTCCTCTCACCTGTCCTCCTCCTCCTCTCACCTGTCCTCCTCCTCCTCTCACCCGTCTTCCTCCTCCTCTCACCTGTCTTCCTCCTCCTCTCACCTGTCTTCCTCCTCCTCTCACCCGTCTTCCTCCTCTCACCTGTCTTCCTCCTCCTCTCACCTGTCTTCCTCCTCCTCTCACCTGTCTTCCTCCTCCTCTCACCTGTCTTCCTCCTCCTCTCACCTGTCTTCCTCCTCCTCTCACCTGTCCTCCTCCTCCTCTCACCTGTCCTCCTCCTCTCACCCGTCTTCCTCCTCCTCTCACCTGTCCTCCTCCTCCTCTCACCTGTCCTCCTCCTCTCACCCGTCCTCCTCCCCTCACCTGTCTTCCTCCTCCTCTTACCTGTCCTCCTCCTCTCACCTGTCTACCTCCACTCACCAGTCCTCCTCCACCTCACACCTGGCGTCCTCCTCCTCCTCTCACCTGTCGTCCTCCTCCTCCTCTCACCGGTCTTCCTCCTCCTCTCACCTGTCTTCCTCCTCCTCTCACCTGTCTTCCTCCTCTCACCTGTCCTCCTCCTCCTCCTCTCACCTGTCTTCCTCCTCCTCTCACCAGTCTTCCTCCTCCTCTCACCTGTCTTCCTCCTCCTCTCACCTGTCTTCCTCCTCCTCTCACCTGTCTTCCTCATCCTCTCACCTGTCCTCCTCTCCTCCCCTCACCCGTCCTCCTCCCCTCACCTGTCTTCCTCCTCCTCTTACCTGTCCTCCTCCTCTCACCTGTCTTCCTCCTCTCACCTGTCCTCCTCCTCCTCTCACCTGTCGTCCTCCTCCTCCTCTCACCTGTCCTCCTCCTCCTCCTCTCACCTGTCTTCCTCCTCCTCTCACCTGTCTTCCTCCTCCTCTCACCTGTCTTCCTCCTCCTCTCACCTGTCTTCCTCCTCCTCTCACCTGTCTTCCTCCTCCTCTCACCTGTCTTCCTCCTCCTCTCACCTGTCTTCCTCCTCCTCCACACACCAGTCATCCTCCTCCTCTCACCTGTCCTCCTCCTCTAACCTGTCTTCCTCCTCACACCTGTCCTCCTCCTCCTCTCACCTGTCCTCCTCCCCTCACGCGTCCTCCTCCCCTCACCTGTCGTCCTCCTCCACTCACCCGTCCTCCTCCCCTCACACGTCCTCCTCCTCTCACCTGTCTTCCTCCTCCTCTCACCTGTCTTCCTCCTCCTCTCACCTGTCTTCCTCCTCCTCTCACCTGTCTTCCTCCTCCTCTCACCTGTCTTCCTCCTCCTCCTCTCACCTGTCTTCCTCCTCCTCTCACCTGTCCTCCTCGGCGTCGGTCCCAGCCTGCCACCAGGATTCCTGCGGTCAGCTCTTCTCTGTATCTGTAGCAGCTCGCCTTAAACAGGTGAGCAGCCGTCTCCACCAGGGGGAGCTCGTCCAGCTCGATACTGCACACACAGGAAAAGACTCGATACACGATACTGACGCCACAATAACAAAAAATACTCTTCCTTTACAAAACAGAATGTGTGATTCAGGTCCTTTAATGTTGAAAAGCAAACTGACTCCTGTCAGCTTAAGCCACGTTCTAATGTTCTTGTGTTCCCTTGTCAAAAACACAAATTATCCAAAAGATTCTAGTGAAGGTATATGGAGATTAAAAAGATCCGACGGCGTTCCCCCGACCGCGACGGCGTTCCCCCGACCGCGACGGCGTTCCCCCGACCGCGACGGCGTTCCCCCGACCGCGACGGCGTTCCCCCGACCGCGACGGCGTTCCCCCGACCGCGACGGCGTTCCGACCGCTGACGGCGTTCCCCGACCGCGATCCCCGACCGCGGCAGCGTTCCCCGACGCGTTCCCCGACCGCGTTCCCGCTGACGGCGTTCGCGGCGGCGTTCCCCGACCGCGTTCCCGCGGCGGCGTTCCCCGACCGCGTTCCCGCTGACGGCGTTCCCCGACCGCGTTCCCGCTGACGGCGTTCCCCGACCGCGTTCCCGCTGACGGCGTTTCCCCTAACTGCGACGGCGTTTCCCCGACCGCTGACGGCGTTCCCCCGACCGCTGACGGCGTTCCCCGACCGACGGCGTTCCCCGACCGCGACGGCGTTCACCCGACCGCGACGGCGTTTCCCTCACTGCGACGGCGTTTCCTAACTGCGACAGCGTTTCCCTAACTGCGACGGCGTTCCCCCGACCGCGACGGCGTTCTCCCGACCGCGACGGCGTTCCCCTGACTGCGACGGCGTTCTCCCGACTGCGACGGCGTTCCCCGACTGCGACGGCGTTCCCCGACTGCGACGGAGTTTCCCCGACTGCGACGGCGTTCTCCCGACTGCGGCGGCGTTCTCCCGACTGCGACGGCTTTCCCCGACTGGCGACGGCGTTCCCCGACTGGCGACGGCGTTCCCCGACTGCGGACGGCTTTCCCCGACTGCGTTCTCCCTGCTGCAACGGCGTTCTCCCGACGCGACGGCGTTCTCACGACCGCTGACGGCGTTCTCACGACCGCTGACGGCGTTCTCACGACCGCGACGGCGTTCCCCGACCTGCGACGGCTTTCCCCGACTGCGTTCTCCCTGCTGCGATGGCGTTCCCCCGACCGCGACGGCGTGCGCCCGTCCGCGACGGCGTTCCCCTGACCGCGACGGCGTTCTCCCGACCGCGACGGCGTTACCCTAACGGCGACGGCGTTTCCCCTAACTGCGACGGCGTTTCCCTAACTGCGACGGCGTTCTCCCGACTGCGACGGCGTTCTCCGACTGCGGCGGCGTTCTCCCGACTGCGACGGCTTTCCCCGACTGCGGCGGCGTTCTCCCGACTGCGACGGCTTTCCCCCGACTGCGACGGCGTTCTCCCGACTGCGACGGCTTTCCCCCGACTGGCGACGGCTTTCCCCCGACTGCGTTCTCCCTGCTGCGACGGCGTTCTCCCGACCGCTGACGGCGTTCTCCCGACCGCTGACGGCGTTCCCCCGACCGCTGACGGGCGTTCTCACGACCGCTGACGGCGTTCCCCCGACCGCTGACGGCGTTCCCCCGACCGCTGACGGCGTTCCCCGACCGCGGCGGCGTTCCCCGACCGCGACCGCGTTCCCCCGACCGCTGACCGCGTTCCCCCGACCGCGACCGCGTTCCCCTACCGCGATCCCCCGATCACGCGTTCCCCCGACCGCGACGGCGTTCCCCCGACCGCGACGGCGTTTCCCTAACTGCGACGGCGTTCTCCCGACTGCGACGGCGTTCCCCTGACTGCGACAGAGTTCTACTGACTGCGACGGCGTTCTCCCGACTGCGACGGCGTTCTCCCTGCTGCGACGGCGTTTCCCTAACTGCGATGGCGTTTCCCTAACTGTGACGGCGTTTCCCTAACTGGCGACGGCGTTCTCCGACTGCGACGGGCGTTTCTCCCGACTGCGACGGCATTCTCCCGACTGCGACGGCGTTCTCCCGACCGCGACGGCGTTCCCCGGACTGCGACGGCGTTCTCCCGACTGCGACGGCGTTCTCCCGACCGCGACGGCGTTCCCCTGACTGCGACGGCGTTCTTCTGACTGCGACGGCGTTCTCCCGACTGCGACGGCGTTCTCCCGACCGCGACGGCGTTCTCCCGACCGCGACGGCGTTCCCCCGACCGCGACGGCGTTCTCCCGACTGCGACGGCGTTCCCCTGACTGCGACGGCGTTCTCCCGACTGCGACGGCGTTCTCCCGACTGCGACGGCGTTCTCCCTGCTGCGACGGCGTTCTCCCGACCGCGACGGCGTTCTCCCGACCGCGACGGCGTTCCCCCGACCGCGACGGCGTTCTCCCGACCGCGACGGCGTTCTCCCGACCGCGACGGCGTTCTCCCGACCGCGACGGCGTTCCCCCGACCGCGACGGCGTTCCCCCGACCGCGACGGCGTTCCCCCGACCGCGACGGCGTTCCCCCGACCGCGACGGCGTTCCCCCGACCGCGACGGCGTTCCCCCGACCGCGACGGCGTTCTCCCGACCGCGACGGCGTTCTCCCGACCGCGACGGCGTTCCCCTGACTGCGACGGCGTTCTCCCGACTGCGACGGCGTTCTCCCGACTGCGACGGCGTTCCCCCGACCGCGACGGCGTTCTCCCGACTGCGACGGCGTTCTCCCGACTGCGACGGCGTTTCCCTAACTGCGACGGCGTTCCCCTGACTGCGACGGCGTTCTTCTGACTGCGACGGCGTTCTCCCGTCTGCGACGGCGTTCCCCCGACTGCGACGGCGTTCTCCCGACTGCGACGGCGTTCTCCCGACTGCGACGGCGTTCTCCCTGCTGCGACGGCGTTCTCCCTGCTGCGACGGCGTTCTCCCTGCTGCGACGGCGTTCTCCCGACCGCGACGGCGTTCTCCCGACTGCGACGGCGTTCTCCCGACTGCGACGGCGTTCTCCCGACCGCGACGGCGTTCTCCCGACTGCGACGGCGTTCTCCCGACTGCGACGGCGTTCCCCTAACTGCGACGGCGTTCTCCCGACTGCGACGGCGTTCTCCCGACTGCGACGGCGTTCCCCTAACTGCGACGGCGTTCCCCCGACTGCGACGGCGTTCTCCTGACTTACCTGTGGAAGCCCAGCTGATAGGACACAACATCAGCGATGGCCTGGGTGTCTGCAGCAGAACCGGACCTGGACAGAGACAGACTCATTAGAACCACGTCTTAGGACACTCTTTATACACACTGTGGGTGGATAAAGCTGTGCCTTAGAACATGAACATGTTCTGTGTACTCCGAGACACAGACCTGCAGCAGAAGATCCGGTCGTGGATGGGGGTCAGTTTGTCCGTCACTCTGTTGGCGATGTACGCGCTGAAACACAAAGTCTAAGGTCACACATGTTCTGAAACAGGTGCCTCACCCCAGAACCACTCTCCTGTTCCTGCCAATATTTTATAATGTTTCTTATCTGCAGTCGTGTCACCTCACCTTAAAGTTAATGTTACTCTTACCCTGTTGTGGTCCTCGAGTCCGCTCCAATCACCACTCCTCCGTCGTACTCGACCGCCATGATGGTGGTCTGAAAACATGAGACACTGATCACACATGTGACCTGTTACACGCAACAAAATGTTGAAATAAAAACGCCAGGATCAGGTAGAGCGGGTTCAAACCAACATTTGTAGATTTTAAAAAATGACAGCTATGGCCATGTCCATTTATACAGTCCAAGGTTGCTGCGGTTCTACAGTGACCGTTGACGGTGTGATGCCAACTGTAGGTTCTGCTCTGTGCGAGGCTCTTAAGACTTTAATCTAAGCTTTGTTTTAACACAATATGACCAGAAAGAACTAATTTAGTTGGAACTGCCACAGGTGAAAGGATCTGTGCTGTTAAACGAGTCTCAAATAACATTATACATTACCGCCCGAAGAAAGCCCCATTCTAACCTTTTAGTGTAAAATCAAAACTCTTAAAGACCATGAACGCTCATGGTCCTGAAAATGTGCTCTTTAAATCACTTTGGGATTTTTTTTCTTGAGTTTTCACATCTTTTCAAAACTTATTATTTTATTTTTATATTTAGTATAAATATAACAATGAAAAGAGCAAGTAAGATTGTGCATTCTCGTGTCAGTCATAATCTGAGGATCTTCTGACGCTACATTTATTTTGCTTTATATTAATAATAATAATGATTATAATTATTATTATTTATGGGCATTCGCAAACACAGATTTCGGCAAAACAAATGACAATTTATGCTCCTCTTTACTGTTGGACGGGATCAGATTAGTCAAAACCTGTGGATTTAGTCCGTGTTTTGACTTGATGTAGTCTTAGTTTAGATCAGATTGGTCAAAAATAGGGACACCTGGGGCATTTCTTGTGCAAAACTGGGACAAATCACTGGTTTTGGATAAGTCTGCTGGGACAGAAGACACAGGACACACGTCTGGTCATCCTACCATAGAGACAGATGTTTTGTAAGGCGTTTCATGAGTGCCGCTCAGGTTTGTGAATGAATGAAAAAAGCGCCAGGTTCTTTAACATAAACATAAAGTCTATGGTTAGTTTTTCCTTCTTTCTGTCCCGGCTCGGTTGGTTTTCTCAGTAAGGTTAGCCTTTAGCCTCCGTTAGCCACAGAAATGCTGTCTCATTCAGCCGCTCTTTTAACATTTTACCGTCCAAACCGGACCAAACCGAGCCGGTCCCGAGCCGAATCTCTCCCGGAGGCTTAGAACTCACCCCGGTGCTGACTTCTGTGCGGGTCCAGTCCGGAACCAGGTTGTTTTGAGAAGAAATGTTGGGTCCAAAGCCCGACATCATGGACACTGTGGCCGCCATTTTGGTTCAGTTCTACGGAGCATGCGCAGAGACGCCTGTTGTTAAGAGAAAGATTTTTTAAAAATTGAATTGGCCATTTCGCCATATTTTTACTTTTCAAACGTTATAACGCACTTTTACTTTTATAACATTTATATATTTTTTATTCGATCATATTTCTGCGCATGCGTGTTTCAGGCAGCTCCGGCGGAAGAGGAAGCAAAGGTAAACACTGCCCTGTTTCCAGGACTTTACGATAAAAACACAAAAATAAGTTTTTAAAATGAAATAATGGTGCATTTATGGTTTTGCAGGGTTATAACGTCACGATCCATGCTTCCGTACTCAGTAATATTAATTATGAGAGTGAATGACCGCAGCTCGATACTCACGTAGAAAAAAATATTGATTATACACTATACATGTTTATGAAGAAAATACGTGTGACGAAACTTGTATTTTAAAATCTACAGAATATTCACAGGTTTATTTTTCATTCGGCGTCAATAAAATGTGCCTGTTTTAAGAGGGTGACCAGATTTTGTGAATAAAAAACTGGGACAGTCGCGGTTTGGAGTTGTTGGTAATAATAAAATTGTGAATCGAGTGATTTTCTGTAATTAAGTAAAATCATTCTACACTTCGACCCATTCATCATTTATTCACTAACATGTGAGTCAGTATAGTCACATTTTCCTTGTGTTTTAGTCGTTTTTAAGCAGCTTTTCTGTATCTTACCCAAACAAATGACAATTTATGTTTCTCTTTACTGTTGGCAGGGATCAGATTGGTCACACTGGGACATTTTTTATATAAAACTCGGACAAATCACTGGTTTTGCATAAGTCTGCAGGGACAGGGGACACAGGGCTCAAAACTGGGACTGTCCCGGGTAAACCGGGGCGTCTGGTCACCCTAATAATGGTGCATTTATGGTTTTACAGGGTTATAACATCACGATCCATGCTCCAGTACTCAGTAATGTTAATTATAGGAGCAGGATTAGACTGCAGCTCGATATTCACTTAGAAAAACAACTGATCATCCACTTCACTACTGCCTATGAGGAAAATACGTGCAATTAAACTTGTATTTTAACATCCACAGAATATTCACAGGGTTATTTCTCCTTCATCGTCCATAAAACGTGCCTGTTTTAACCTCCTACAAGTCTCATGTTCTGCTCTGTTCTCTCTCGCAGATGACGGTCCATAATCTGTACATTTTCGACCGAAACGGAAACTGCCTTTTTTATAACGAGTGGAACAGGAAAAAACAGGCGGGCATCTCCAAAGACGAGGTGACGGCAACAAGAACACCTGACGTCATTCAAAGCGTGTTTAGAGTGGTGTGATTTTCCTCCGGGTGTCGTTGGTTTTGTCCCTGAGTTCCTTTCTGCTGTTTGTGGTTTCAGGAGTTCAAGCTCATGTACGGGATGCTGTTCTCCATCAGATCCTTCGTCAGTAAAATGTCTCCCCTCGACATGTATCCTGCCCAAAAACAACATTCTACAATCATACAGGAAATACACGAGAAAGAATTACAGGCAAAACTATCACCAAAGTGTTTCCAGATCTGGACTATAACTACCTTCAGTCCTGGTTCAGTCCTGGTTCAGTCCTGGTTCAGTCCTGGTTCAGTCCTGGTTCAGTCCTGGTTCAGTCCTGGTTCAGTCCCGGTTTAGTCCTGGTTTAGTCCCGGTTCAGTCCCGGTTTAGTCCCGGTTTAGTCCCGGTTCAGTCCCGGTTCAGTCCCGGTTTAGTCCCGGTTCAGTCCCGGTTCAGTCCTGGTTCAGTCCTTAGCCGGGTCTCTTCAGGAAGGACGGGTTCCTGTCGTTCCAGACCAGTAAATACAGACTTCATTTCTTCGAGACGCCGAGTGGACTGAAGTTTGTCCTGAACACGGATCTGTCTGTGAGCAGCGCCCGGGACACACTGCAGCAGATCTACAGCAGCGTGAGTGGCCCACAGATCACTGGATTATTCAGACATGCACGAGTCAGGAGAGATCACTGGATTATTCAGACATGCACTTGTCAGGAGAGATCACTGGATTATTCAGACATGCACGAGTCAGGAGAGATCACTGGATTATTCAGACATGCACGAGTCAGGAGAGATCACTGGATTATTCAGACATGCACGAGTCAGGAGAGATCACTGGATTATTCAGACATGCACGAGTCAGGAGAGATCACTGGATTATTCAGACATGCACGAGTCAGGAGAGATCACTGGATTATTCAGACATGCACTTGTCAGGAGAGATCACTGGATTATTCAGACAGTGTTCTGAGTGTTCTGTGTGTTCTGAGTGTGTTCTGAGTGGTCTGAGTGTGTTCTGAGTGTTCTGAGCGTGTTGCTTGTTCTGAGCATGTTGCTTGTTCTGCGCGTGCTGCAGAACAAACAACACGCATGTCTGAATAATCCAGTGCTCTCTCCTGACTCATGCATATTCTGAGCGTGTTGCTTGTTCTGAGCATGTCGTATGTTGTTTGTTTTGCACGTGTTGCTTGTTCTGAGCGTGTTCTGAGCGTGTCGTATGTTGCTTGTTCTGTGTGTGTTGCTTGTTCTGAGTGTGTCGTATGTTGCTTGTTCTGAGCGTGTCGTGTGTTTGTTCTGAGCGTGTCATATGTTGCTTGTTCTGAGTGCGTTGCTTATTCTGAGCATGTTGCTTGTTCTGCGGGTGTTGCATGTTCTGAGCATGTTGCTTGTTCTGCGCTTGTTGCTTGTTCTGAGCGTGTTGCATGTTCTGAGCATGTCGTATGTTGCTTGTTCTGCACGTGTTGCTTGTTCTGAGTGTGTTCTGAGCGCGTTGTATGTTGCTTGTTCTGCATGTGTTGCTTGTTCTGAGTGTGTTCTGAGCATGTCGTATGTTGCTTGTTCTCAGCATGTTCTGAGTGTGTTGCATGTTCTGAGCATGTCGTATGTTCTGAGCATGTCGTATGTTGCTTGTTCTGCAGGTGTTGCATGTCCTGAGCGTGTCATATGTTGCTTGTTCTGAGCGTGTTGTATGTTGCTTGTTCTGTGGGTGTTGCATGTTCTGAGCGTGTTCTGAGCGTGTCGTATGTTGCTTGTTCTGAATGTGTCGTATGTTGCATATTCTGAGCGTGTTGTATGTTGCTTGTTCTGCAGGTGTTGCATGTTCTGAGCGTGTCGTATGTTGCTTGTTCTGAGCGTTTTGCATGTTGCTTGTTCTCTGCGGCGTGTTGCTTGTTCTGAGCATGTTGCTTGTTCTGAGCATGTTTGCTTGTTCTGAGCATGTTGTATATTGCTTGTTCTGCACGTGTTTCTTGTTCTCCGGGTGTTGCATGTTACATGTTCTGCATGTGTTGCTTGTTCTGAGCGTGTTGCTGGTTCTGAGCGTGTCATATGTTGCTTGTTCTGCGGGTGTTGCATGTTCTGAGCGTGTCGTCTCTTGCATGTTCTGCAGGTTTTGCTTGTTCTGTGTGTATTGCTTGTTCTGAGTGTGTCGTATGTTGCTTGTTCTGAGCGTGTCGTGTGTTTGTTCTGAGCGTGTCGTATGTTGCTTGTTCTCAGCATGTCATATGTTGCTTGTTCTGAGCGTGTTGCTTGTTCTGAGCTTGTCATATGTTGCTTGTTCTGCAGGGGTTGCATGTTCTGAGCGTGTCGTATCTTGCATGTTCTGCGGGTTTTGCTTGTTCTGAGCGTGTTGCTGTTCCGAGCGTGTCATATGTTGCTTGTTCTGCGGGTGTTGCTTGTTCTGAGTGTGTCGTATGTTGCTTGTTCTGAGCGTGTCGTGTGTTTGTTCTGAGCGTGTCATATGTTGCTTGTTCTGAGCGTGTCATATGTTGCTTGTTCTGAGCGTGTCGTATGTTGCTTGTTCTGCGGGTATTGCTTATTCTGAGCGTGTTGTATGTTGCTTGTTCTGAGCGTGTCGTATGTTGCTTGTTCTGAGTGTGTTCTGAGCTTGTTGTATGTTGCTTGTTCTGCGGGTATTGCTTGTTCTGAGCGTATGGCTTGTTCTGCGGGTGTCGTATGTTGCTTGTTCTGCGGGTATTGCTTGTTCTGAGTGTGTTCTGAGCTTGTTGTATGTTGCTTGTTCTGCGGGTATTGCTTGTTCTGAGCGTATGGCTTGTTCTGCGGGTGTTGCTTGTTCTGAGCGTGTTCTCTGTTCGCAGCTGTACGTGGAGCACATCGTGAAGAATCCACTCTGTGCTGTGGGACAAACTCTGGACTCAGAACTTTTCTGCTCCAAACTCGACACGTTCATCAAAGCTCTGCCGTACTACAGCCCCCGGGCCGCCTAGAGCTACTGCGCCTCCTCTGCTCCTCTGCGCCTCCTCTGCTCCTCTGCACCTCCTCTGCTCCTCTGCTCCTCCTCTGCTCCTCTGCGCCTCCTCTGCTCCTCCTCTGCTCCTCTGCGCCTCCTCTGCTCCTCTGCGCCTCCTCTGCTCCTCTGTGCCTCCTCTGCGCCTCCTCTGCTCCTCTGTGCCTCCTCTGCGCCTCCTCTGCTCCTCTGCGCCTCCTCTGCACCTCCTCTGCGCCTCCTCTGCTCCTCCTCTGCTCCTCCTCTGCGCCTCCTCTGCTCCTCTGCGCCTCCTCTGCTCCTCCTCTGCTCCTCTGCTCCTCCTCTGCTCCTCTGCGCCTCCTCTGCTCCTCCTCTGCGCCTCCTCTGCACCTCCTCTGCGCCTCCTCTGCTCCTCCTCTGCTCCTCCTCTGCGCCTCCTCTGCTCCTCCTCTGCGCCTCCTCTGCTCCTCTGCGCCTCCTCTGCTCCTCCTCTGCTCCTCCTCTGCTCCTCCTCTGCTCCTCTGTTTTGTCTCATTCAGAGTCTGTGTTTTGTTGTACACTGTGTTTATCTCTGTGTGAATAAATATAAAAAATCTGACTTCTGAATCTTTGTGTTAATTTTCAGAACTGTTTTGTGGTTTAGTCCTGGTTCAGTCCTGGTTCAGTCCTGGTTCAGTCCTGGTTTAGTCCTGGTTTAGTCCTGGTTCAGTCCTGGTTTAGTCCTGGTTTAGTCCTGGTTTAGTCCTGGTTCAGTCCTGGTTTAGTCCTGGTTCAGTCCTGGTTCAGTCCTGGTTTAGTCCTGGTTCAGTCCTGGTTTAGTCCTGGTTCAGTCCTGGTTCAGTCCTGGTTCAGTCCTGGTTCAGTCCTGGTTTAGTCCTGGTTCAGTCCTGGTTTAGTCCTGGTTTAGTCCTGGTTCAGTCCTGGTTTAGTCCTGGTTCAGTCCTGGTTTAGTCCTGGTTTAGTCCTGGTTCAGTCCTGGTTCAGTCCTGGTTTAGTCCTGGTTCAGTCCTGGTTTAGTCCTGGTTTAGTCCTGGTTCAGTCCTGGTTTAGTCCTGGTTCAGTCCTGGTTCAGTCCTGGTTTAGTCCTGGTTCAGTCCTGGTTCAGTCCTGGTTTAGTCCCGGTTCAGTCCCGGTTTAGTCCCGGTTCAGTCCCGGTTCAGTCCCGGTTTAGTCCTGGTTCAGTCCTGGTTCAGTCCTGGTTTAGTCCTGGTTCAGTCCTGGTTTAGTCCTGGTTCAGTCCTGGTTCAGTCCTGGTTTAGTCCTGGTTTAGTCCTGGTTCAGTCCTGGTTCAGTCCTGGTTCAGTCCTGGTTTAGTCCTGGTTTAGTCCTGGTTCAGTCCTGGTTCAGTCCTGGTTTAGTCCTGGTTCAGTCCTGGTTCAGTCCTGGTTTAGTCCTGGTTCAGTCCTGGTTTAGTCCTTGTTCAGTCCTGGTTTAGTCCTGGTTCAGTCCTGGTTTAGTCCTGGTTTAGTCCTGGTTCAGTCCTGGTTCAGTCCTGGTTCAGTCCTGGTTTAGTCCTGGTTCAGTCCTGGTTTAGTCCTGGTTTAGTCCTGGTTCAGTCCTGGTTCAGTCCTGGTTTAGTCCTGGTTCAGTCCTGGTTCAGTCCTGGTTTAGTCTTGGTTCAGTCCTGGTTTAGTCCTGGTTCAGTCCTGGTTTAGTCCTGGTTCAGTCCTGGTTTAGTCCTGGTTCAGTCCCGGTTCAGTCCCGGTTCAGTCCCGGTTCAGTCCCGGTTCAGTCCCGGTTTAGTCCCGGTTCAGTCCCGGTTTAGTCCCGGTTCAGTCCCGGTTTAGTCCCGGTTCAGTCCTGGTTCAGTCCTGGTTTAGTCCTGGTTCAGTCCTGGTTCAGTCCTGGTTCAGTCCTGGTTCAGTCCTGGTTTAGTCCTGGTTCAGTCCTGGTTTAGTCCTGGTTCAGTCCTGGTTCAGTCCTGGTTTAGTCTTGGTTCAGTCCTGGTTTAGTCCTGGTTTAGTCCTGGTTCAGTCCTGGTTCAGTCCTGGTTTAGTCCTGGTTCAGTCCTGGTTCAGTCCTGGTTCAGTCCTGGTTCAGTCCTGGTTTAGTCCTGGTTCAGTCCTGGTTCAGTCCTGGTTCAGTCCTGGTTCAGTCCTGGTTTAGTCCTGGTTCAGTCCTGGTTCAGTCCTGGTTTAGTCCTGGTTTAGTCCTGGTTTAGTCCTGGTTCAGTCCTGGTTCAGTCCTGGTTTAGTCCTGGTTTAGTCCTGGTTCAGTCCTGGTTCAGTCCTGGTTTAGTCCTGGTTTAGTCCTGGTTCAGACCTGGTTTAGTCCTGGTTTAGTCCTGGTTTAGTCCTGGTTCAGTCCTGGTTTAGTCCTGGTTTAGTCCTGGTTTAGTCCTGGTTCAGTCCTGGTTTAGTCCTGGTTTAGTCCTGTTTCAGTCCTGGTTTAGTCCTGGTTTGGTTTAAACTCTTTTGTATAATTTAACTGAGAGATGAAGAGGACAGAAAGTGAAGTGAGAAAAGAGAGAAAAGAAAAGAGAGAAAAGAAAAGAGAGAAAAGAGGAAGAGGAGGAGGAGGAAGAGGAGGTCAGTGAAAGGAGGGATGAGCGTGTCTTTAATCTGTGTCGGCCGCACGAGGAGGACGAGGGCTGATTTGTTCTGACACTTCTGATCCTCCCTCTCTCCCTTTCTCCTTTTGTCTCTCTCCCTCTCTCTCTTTCTCTCTCTTTCTTTCGTTCTCTCTCTCCGTCAGAATTCATCAGCAGAATGAGTGACAGGATTATGTGACCAAGGATCTGTCCTCTTCACCCTCCTCCCTCTCTCCTCTCTCCTCCCTCTCTCCTCTCTCCTCCCTCTCTCCTCTCTCCCCCTCTGGTGTTCCCTCTCTCTCTCTCCCCCTCTGGTGTTCCCTCTCTCCTCTGGTGTTCCCTCTCTCTCTCTCCTCCTCTGGTGTTCCCTCTCTCTCTCTCTCCTCCTCTGGTGTTCCCTCTCTCTCTCCTCCTCTGGTGTTCCCTCTCTCTCTCTCCTCCTCTGGTGTTCCCTCTCTCTCTCCTCCTCTGGTGTTCCCTCTCTCTCTCTCCTCCTCTGGTGTTCCCTCTATCTCTCTCCACTCCTCCTCTGGTGTTCTCTCTCTCCTCCTCAGGTGTTCCCTCTCTCTCTCTCCTCTCCTCCTCTGGTGTTCTCTCTCTCCTCCTCTGGTGTTCCCTCTCTCTCTCTCCTCCTCTGATGTTCCCTCTCTCTCTCTCTCCTCCTCTGGTGTTCCCTCTCTCTCTCCTCCTCTGGTGTTCCCTCTCTCTCCTCTGGTGTTCCCTCTCTCTCTCCTCCTCTGGTGTTCCCTCTCTCTCCTCTGGTGTTCCCTCTCTCTCTCTCTCCTCCTCTGGTGTTCCCTCTCTCTCTCCTCCTCTGGTGTTCCCTCTCTCCTCCTCTGGTGTTCCCTCTCTCTCTCTCTCTCCTCCTCTGGTGTTCCCTCTCTCTCTCTCCTCTCCTCCTCTGGTGTTCTCTCTCTCTCTCTCTCTCTCCTCTCTCCTCTGGTGTTCCCTCTCTCTGTCTCTCTCCTCCTCTGGTGTTCTCTCTCTCCTCCTCTGGTGTTCCCTCTCTCTCTCTCTCTCTCTCTCCTCTGGTGTTCCATCTCTCTCTCTCTCCTCCTCTGGTGTTCCCTCTCTCTCTCTCTGTCTCTTCCTCAGGTGTTCCCTCTCTCTCTCTCTCCTCCTCTGGTGTTCCCTCTCTCTCTCTCCTCCTCTGGTGTTCCCTCTCTCTCTCTCTCCTCTCTCCTCTGGTGTTCTCTCTCTCTCTCTCTCTCTCTCTCCTCTCTCCTCTGGTGTTCCCTCTCTCTCCTCTCTCCTCTGGTGTTCCCTCTCTCTCTCCTCCTCCTCTGGTGTTCCCTCTCTTTCTCTCCTCCTCTGGTGTTCCCTCTCTCTCCTCTCCTCCTCTGGTGTTCCCTCTCTCTCTCCTCCTCTGGTGTTCCCTCTCTCTCCTCTCCTCCTCTGTTGTTCCCTCTCTCTCTCCTCCTCTGGTGTTCACTCTATCTCCTCTCCTCCTCTGGTGTTCCCTCTCTCTCCTCTCCTCCTCTGGTGTTCCCTCTCTCTCTCTCCTCCTCTGGTGTTCCCTCTCTCCTCTGGTGTTCCCTCTCTCTCTCTCCTCCTCTGGTGTTCCCTCTCTCTCTCTCCTTCTCTGGTGTTCTCTCTCTCTCCTATTCTTCTGTGGTGTTCCCTCTCTCTCTCTCTCCTCCTCTGGTGTTCCCTCTCTCTCTCCTCCTCTGGTGTTCCCTCTCTCTCCTCCTCCTCTGGTGTTCCCTCTCTCTCTCCTCCTCTGGTGTTCCCTCTCTCTCCTCTGGTGTTCCCTGTCTCTCCTCTCCTCCTCTGTTGTTCCCTCTCTCTCTCCTCCTCTGGTGTTCGCTCTCGATCATCTGGTGGTCACTCTCTCTCTCCTCCTCTGGTGGTCCCTCTCTCTCTCTCCTCCTCTGCTGTTCCCTCTCTCTCCTCTGGTGTTCCCTCTCTCTCCTCTCCTCCTCTGGTGTTCCTTCTCTCTCCTCTCCTCCTCTGGTGTTCCCTCTCTCTCCTCTCCTCCTCTGGTGTTCCCTCTCTCCTCTGGTGTTCCCTCTCTTTCTCTCCTCCTCTGGTGTTCCCTCTCTCTCCTCTGGTGTTCCCTCTCTCTCCTCTCCTCCTCTGGTGTTCCCTCTCTCTCCTCTCCTCCTCTGCTGTTCCCTCTCTCCTCTGGTGTTCCCTCTCTTTCTCTCCTCCTCTGGTGTTCCCTCTCTCTCCTCTCCTCCTCTGGTGTTCCCTCTCTCTCTCCTCTGGTGTTCCCTCTCTCTCCTCCTCTGGTGTTCCCTCTCTCCTCCTCTGGTGTTCCCTCTCTCTCCTCTGGTGTTCCCTCTCTTTCTCTCCTCCTCTGGTGTTCCCTCTCTCTCCTCTCCTCCTCTGTTGTTCCCTCTCTCTCTCCTCCTCTGGTGTTCCCTCTCTCTCCTCTGGTGTTCCCTCTCTCTCTCCTCCTCTGGTGTTCCCTCTCTCTCTCTCTCCTCCTCTGGTGTTCCCTCTCTCTCTCTCCTCCTCTGGTGTTCCCTCTATCTCTCTCCACTCCTCCTCTGGTGTTCCCTCTCTCTCTCCTCCTCTGGTGTTCCCTCTCTCTCCTCTGGTGTTCCCTCTCTCACCTCTGGTGAACCCTCTCTCTCCTCTCCTCCTCTGGTGTTCCCTCTCTCTCCTCTGGTGTTCCCTCTCTCTCCTCTGGTGTTCCCTCTCTCTCCTCTCCTCCTCTGGTGTTCCCTCTCTCTCTCCTCCTCTGGTGTTCCCTCTCTCTCCTCTCCTCCTCTGGTGTTCCCTCTCTCTCCTCCTCCTCTGGTGTTCCCTCTCTCCTCTAGTGTTCCCTCTCTCTCTCCTCTCCTCCTCTGGTGTTCCCCTCTCTCTCTCTCCTCCTCTGGTGTTCCCTCTCTCCTCTAGTGTTCCCTCTCTCTCTCTCTCTCCTCCTCTGGTGTTCCCTCTCTCTCTCTCCTCCTCTGATGTTCCCTCTCTCTCTCTCTCCTCCTCTGGTGTTCCCTCTCTCTCTCTCCTCCTCTGGTGTTCCCTCTCTCCTCCTCTGGTGTTCCCTCTCTCTCCTCTCCTCCTCTGGTGTTCCCTCTCTCTCCTCTGGTGTTTCCTCTCTCTCCTCTCCTCCTCTGGTGTTCCCTCTCTCTCCTCTGGTGTTCCCTGTCTCTCCTCTCCTCCTCTGTTGTTCCCTCTCTCTCTCCTCCTCTGGTGTTCCCTCTCTCCTCCTCTGGTGTTCCCTCTCTCTCCTCTCCTCCTCTGGTGTTCCCTCTCTCTCTCTCTCCTCTGGTGTTCCCTCTCTCTCCACTCCTCCTCTGGTGTTCTCTCTCTCCTCCTCAGGTGTTCCCTCTCTCTCTCTCCTCCTCTGGTGTTCCCTCTCTCTCTCTCCTCCGCTGGGGTTACCTCTCTCTCTCTCCTCCTCTGGTGTTCCCTCTCTCTCTCTCCTCCTCTGGTGTTCCCTCTATCTCTCTCCACTCCTCCTCTGGTGTTCTCTCTCTCCTCCTCAGGTGTTCCCTCTCTCTCTCTCCTCCTCTGGTGTTCCCTCTCTCTCTCTCCTCCTCTGGTGTTCCCTCTATCTCTCTCCACTCCTCCTCTGGTGTTCTCGCTCTCTCTCTCTCCTCCTCTTGTGTTCCCTCTCTCTCCTCTCCTCCTCTGGTGTTCCCTCTCTCTCTCTCCTCCTCTTGTGTTCCCTCTCTCTCTCTCCTCCTCTTGTGTTCCCTCTCTCTTCTCTCCTCCTCTGGTGTTCCCTCTCTCTCCTCTCCTCCTCTGGTGTTCCCTCTCTCTCCTCTCCTCCTCTGCTGTTCCCTCTCTCTCCTCTGGTGTTCCCTCTCTCTCCTCTCCTCCTCTGGTGTTCCCTCTCTCTCTCCTCCTCTGGTGTTCCCTCTCTCTCCTCTGGTGTTCCCTCTCTCTCCTCTCCTCCTCTGGTGTTCCCTCTCTCCTCTGGTGTTCCCTCTCTTTCTCTCCTCCTCTGGTGTTCCCTCTCTCTCCTCTCCTCCTCTGGTGTTCCCTCTCTCTCTCCTCCTCTGGTGTTCCCTCTCTCTCTCCTCCTCTGGTGTTCCCTCTCTCTCTCCTCCTCTGGTGTTCCCTCTCTCTCCTCTCCTCCTCTGGTGTTCCCTCTCTCTCCTCTGGTGTTCCCTCTCTTTCTCTCCTCCTCTGGTGTTCCCTCTCTCTCTCCTCCTCTGTTGTTCCCTCTCTCTCCTCTCCTCCTCTGGTGTTCCCTCTCTTTCTCTCCTCCTCTGGTGTTCCCTCTCTCTCCTCTCCTCCTCTGGTGTTCCCTCTCTCTCTCCTCCTCTGGTGTTCCCTCTCTCTCCTCTCCTCCTCTGTTGTTCCCTCTCTCTCTCCTCCTCTGGTGTTCCCTCTCTCTCCTCTGTTGTTCCCTCTCTCCTCTCCTCCTCAGTTGCCGGGCGGTCTCCAGTGCTGTGGCTCTCGCTCTCATTGGTTCATACTCGGATTTTTTGTGGTAGGATTTGACCTTTTCTTCTGTTTTTACTTCGGTTAGACTCAGGTTAAAGTAACAAGTAAATTAATGTAATAATAATAATAATAACAATAATAATATTAATAATAATAATAATAATAATAACAATAATAATAACAATAATAATAATAATAATAACAATAATAATAATAATAACAATAATAATAATAATAATAACAATAATAATAATAATAATAATAATAATAATAATAACAATAATAATAATAATAATAATAATAATATTAATAATAATAATAATAATAATAATAATAATAATAACAATAACAACGTAATAATAATAATAATAATAATAACAATAATAATAATAATACCAATAACAATAATAATAATAATAATAATGTATGTATTAATAATAATAATAATAATAATATTAATAATAATATGTATGTAATAATAACAATAACAATAAAACTAATAGTAGTAGTAGTAGTATGTAACAGTAATGGCATACTATGATAGTAGTAATCGTATATGATAACTGTATATAACAATAATAATACCTATGCTATGTAACGAACAATGATATATATATACTCAATATATAACGATAATGATAGTAATGTAGTAATGGTAGTAGTATATGTGTATATATACAGTATATGATAGTATATATACTGTGTATATATGATAATGATAATAATGCCATATGTAGTACTATACTATATATATATATACTAGTAACAGTAGTATATGATATATGTGTATACTGCTCTATACTATATATATATTACTTTCTATACCAATAGTAATAATAATGTAATATATATAAATAACAACAGTAACAGTAAATGTAACAGTAATGGTAATAATAATAACAACAGTAACAATATGTAAGTAATTAATAATAATAACAATATGATAATAATAATAATGTGCTGATAATGATATTAACAATAACAATAACAATAATATTAATAGTAACAATAACAATAGTACAGTAAGTAATAATTAATAACAATAATAATAATAACAACAATAATGTGCTAATAATAAAAATAACATTACTGTGCAATATGTAATTAAATATTTTTAATGTAACAATAATTAACAACAATAACAATAATAATGATAATAATAACAATAATAATAGTAATAATAATAACAATAACTGATAATAATAATAATGATAACAATGTAATAATATTAACAATAATAATTAACAATGTGTAATAATAACAACAATAACAATATATCTTTTCTTAATAACAACAACAATAAATGGCAATAGTAGTAGCAGTAGTAACCGCTGATAGCAGTGGTGGTAGTAGTGGTAGTGGCAGTAGTAGTGGTAACGGTAGCGGTAGTAGTGAGTGGTAGCAGTATGGTAATTAGCAGCAAGTATGATGGTAGTGAGTATTAATAGCAGTGAAGTAGCAGCAGTAAGCTTAATAATTAAATAGTAAGTGGCAACGCTTGATGAAGTGTCATATAATAGTAGTAGTAATACTGCTATGTAATAGTAGTAATAATTAATAAACTGCTATGTGTCATGCCATACTAGTAGTATAGTAGTAGTAATAATAGTATTAGTAGTAGCAGTGGTATGTATATATAGTATTAGTAATATATATATCTTAATAATTAATTAGTAACAGTGGCAATTAATGCTAATTAGTGATGGCAGTAACTTGATGGTCTCTGCTAGTAGCAGTGAGTAGTAGCAGTAACGATAATTCAATGTAGGTAGTAGTAGCAGTAGCAGTGGTAGTGGCAGTGGTTAGTAATCAGTCAGTAGTAGCGATAGTAACTGATAGTAGCAATTAGTAATCAGTAGTAGCAGTGTATTAATGATAATAACCAGTGGCAATATGAGTAGTAGTAATATTAACAAGCAACGGTAGTGGTCGATATTGGTAGTAGTAATAGTAACGGTAGCTGATGGTAATGTGCTTGATAATAATGGCAATTGAGTAGTGGTAATAATAACAATAATAATTAATAATAATAATAATAATTAAGTAGTAGTAGTATTAGCTAGTAATAATAATAAGTAATTAATTAGTAGTGGTAGTGAGTAGTAGTAGTAGTAACGATGTCGTAGTAGTGGCAGTGTGATGAAGGTAATTGATAGTGGCATACAGTAGCAGTATAACAATAATATATGCCAATAATAGTATGTGCAGTAGTAGTATATGCATAATAATTAAATAATAATAGTAGTAGTAGTAGCAGTATGCAGTGGTACCAATTAGTGGCAGTAGTGAAGTAGTGAGTAATTAATTGATAATTAATTAATTAGTAGTGGCAGTGCTAGTAATTAGTGATGATAGTAGCAGTAATAAAATGCTGGTATATGGTATTACTGCTAAAATAGTAAGTAACAAAACATAATGAATGCTGTAATATGTAACAGTATGTAGTATGCTAGTAGTAGCTGTATACAGTAGCAGTAGTAGTAATATAATTAGCGGTAGCAGTGATTAGTAATAATGTAATAATAATAATAATATTAGCAATGATATTGGTATTCAACAGTAGTAGTAGTATGGTAGTAGTAGTAGTAACAGTAACAATAGTATGTAATATGTAACAGTAACAATAGTAATATGTAATTAGTAGCAGCAATAACAATATTAATAATACAGTAGCAGCAACCAGTAAGTAATAATATTATTAATACGTAATAGTGACAGTAACTGATGACAAGTAACAATTAACAGTAACCCAGTGGCAATAACAATAACAATTAGTAGTAATTAATTAGTAGTGAAGTAGTAGTGAAGTAGTAGCAATTATGATAGTAATGTAAGTAAGTAGTAGCCATTATTAGTAGTAGCAGTAGCAGTAGTAGTACTAGTAGCGGTAATGATGTAGTAGTAGTGGTAGCAGCGATAACGGTAATTAGTAGTGAGTAGTGGCAGTAGTAGTGGTAGTAATATTAGTAGTAGTAGTAGTGGCAATTAGCAGTAGTAGTAGTAGTAGCAGTAACCAGTAGTAGTAGTAGTATATATGTAATAGTGAAGTGAGTGGTGGTAATTGGTGGCGGTGGTGGTGGTGGTGGTGAGGCGTGGTGGTGGTAGTCAGTGGCAGTGTAATTACAATAGTGGTGGTAGTAATAACAGTGGTAATTGGTGGTAATTGGTGAATATTATTGGTGGTGGTGGTGGTGGTGGCCGGTGGCGGTACTTAGTGGTGAGTGGCAGTAGCTGATGGTAGTGGTGGTGGCAGGCGGTGGCAATTGGTGGTGAGTGGTGGTAATTCAGTGGTATATAATGGCGGCGGTGGCAGTGGTGGTGGTGGCAATTGGTGGCAGTGGTGGTAGTGGTAAGCGGTGGCAGTGGTAATAATGGTATTGGCCGGTGGCCGGTAGTGGCGGCAGTGGCAGTGGTAATTAGTGGTGGCGGTGAGTGGTAAGTGATGGTACGTGCTTGGTAGCGGTGGTAGACTGAGTGGTGGCAGTGGTGGTATAATGGTGGTGTCGTGTGGTGGTGGTGGTGAAATGTGGATGGTGGCAGTGGTAGTAGTAGTAGTAGTAGTAGTAGCAGTCAGTGGTCAGTGGTAGTAGGTAGTGGTGGCGGTAACGGTGATGAGTAATGTGGTAGCGGTAGTAGTAGTGGTAGCTATTAACAGCAATGTGGTAGTGGTAACAGTAATAGCAATAACGATAGTAATAATAACAATGATAATAATATGTAATGTGTAGTAATAATGTGTGCCAATAGTGGTAATAATAATAATGGCAACAATTAATAATAATAGTGGTAGTGGTGGTGGTAACAGTCAGCAGTGGTAATGGCAGTGGCAGTGGTAGTGGTGGCAGTGGTGATGGTGGTGGTAGTGGTGGCAGTGTGGTAGTAATAATAATAACAATAACAATAATAATAATAATACTGTGGCGGTGGCGGTCAGCGGTGGTGGTGGTGGTGGTGATAATAATAATAATAATACTATGGTAATAATGGCGGTGGCGGTGGCGGTGGCAGTGGTGGTGGTGGTGGTGGCGCCGGTGGCGGTGGTAATAAATATTGGCGGTGGTGGTGGTGGCGGTGGCGGCGGTGGCGGTCTTGGCGGTGGTGGTATGCGTGTGATGCAATTAGTGGTGGTAATAATGGTGACGGCAATTGGCGGTGGTGGTAATAATAATAGTGGTGGCAGTGATGGTAGTGGTACTGTGGTGGTAGTAACTGGCATTGTATTATATTGTAGTGGTGGTAGTGGCGGTAATAATAATATGCTGCTAATAATATGTGATGGTGGTAATAATAATAGCAGTGGTGGCAGCGGTGGCATTGATGCCATAGTGCTGTGGCAGTGAGTGGCAATGATGACGGTATTGGTAGTAATAATTAATATGGCATGATGGTGGTAGTAGTAGTAGTAGTAGTAGCAGTAGTAGTGGTAGCGGTGGCGGTAGTGGTGGTGGTGGCAGTGGCAGTAGTAGCAGCAGTGGCAGTGGTAATGGTGTGGTAGTAGTAGCAATAGCGGTGGCAGTGGTGGTCGTATTGGTTGGTAGTGAGTAGTAATAATAGCGGCAGTGGCGGTAATAGCGGTGGCGGTGGTAGTGGTGGTGGTGGTAGTGAGTGAGTAATAATAATGGTAGCAATTCAGTAGTAGTAGTAGTGGTAAGTAGTAATCATAATAATATTAATTAGCAGTAACCAGTATTAAATGGTAGTAGCAACAGTAATAATAGTAACAATAACGATATTAGTGTCATCAGTAGTAGTAACAATGACAATAATAGTAGTAATACATTAATTAATAGTAGTAATGTATTAATGCTGCATCATATTAATTAATAACAATATGATAATAGCATGCAATAACAGTAATGGTAGTATTATTAATAATAATTAAGTAATATTATTAGTAGTAGTGGTAGTATTAAAGTAATAGTATGCTAGTGGTAATACAGTAAGTAACATTAACAATAATGATAGTATTAATGATAGTATTAGTAAATAATAATAATAATATGCCAATAAAATGCTGTAAGTAACAATAATAATATGATAGTAGTAATAATATATGTATATGTGTGTTAATATATTATACATATGTGATAATATACAATGATATGTAATATGGTGATATACTGTAAATGCTATGTATAGTAATATATATGATAGTATGATATGATATGTAAATAAGTAATGATATGCAACGATGCTGTGTAATATAGTATTATTGGTAGTACGACATTAGTGGTAGTAGCGGTAGTAGTAGTAGTGGTAGTAAAATGATGATAACCGGTAACGCTGATATTATTAATAGCGGCAGTATTGCAGTAGTAGATATTAACAGTAGTAGTAGTAGTAAGTCAGTAATCAATGTAGCATTGATAGTAATGATAAGTATTAGTAGCAGTAGCAGTAGTAGTAGTAGTAGTAGTAGTAGCAGTAGCAGTAAGTAGTAATAACAACGGCAGTAGCAGTAGTAGTAGTAGCAGTAGTAGTAGCAGTAGCAGTAACGGTAGTAATAGCAGCAGTAGCAGTAGTAGTAGTGCGCAGTAGTAGTAGTATTAGTATTAGTAGTAATTAGTAGTAATAGTAGTAGCAGACCAATTAGTAGTAGTAGTAGTAGTAGTAGTAATAACAGCAGTAGCAGTAACGGTAGTAGTAACATGATAGTAATTGGTAGTAGTAGTAGTAATTAGCAATATGCAGTAGTAATTAGTAGTAACAATATGACAATATTAACAACAGTATGTAATGACTAATCAATGATAACAATATTAATAGCAATATTAGTGGTAGCAGTAGTATTGGTAGTAAGTAGTGGTGGCAGTATAATAATAGTGAAGTAATATTAACAATGGCAGTAGTAGTAATCAATGAGATAACGAGTAGCAGTAGTAGTAACAACAATAACAGGTAGTAGTAATAGTAAATAGTGTAGTAATGTCTTGTATTAACAGTAATGTGTTATTAGCGGCAGTAACATAGTAGTAGTCAGTAGATGTAATACAGTAGTAATAACAGTAATGATAGTAATGGTAATGCTTGTGCGCAATAGTAATGTAGCAATTAACAATAATAGTAGTAGTAGTAGTAGCAGTAGTGATGTAGTAGCAATGATAGTAGTAGCAGCAGTAATGGCAATAGCAATATTAGTAATTAACAATATTAATAGTAACAACAATAACAAGTAATGATAATAATAATAATACTGTTAACAGTGAGTAATAATAGCAGTAATAGCAGTAACAATAATAATAATTATAATAATAACATGCTAGTAGTAGCTAACAATAACATTAAGTAGTAGTAGTAGTAGTAATAGCGAGTAGTATAGCAGTGAGTAGTAGTAGCAATTAATAATAACAACAATAGTGGTATGGCAATACAATAATAGTAGCAACAATAATAATAGCAGTATGCTGGTAGTAGTATATGTAACTGATGAGTAGTGGTAACAATGAACGATAATAATAATATAGTAATAACAATAGTAGCAACGGTGGCGGTGGTGGTGGTGGTGGTGGTGGCGAGCGGTGGTGGTGGTGGTGGCAGCGGTGGCAGTGGTGGTGGTGGTGGTGGTGGTGGTGGTGAAGAGTGGCATTAATGGTGGTGGTAGCGTGCTTGGTAACATTGAGTAATAGCACCAATAATATATATATAGTGTGCTATGGTATATATGTGACAGCCAGTGCAATAAGGTATACCGTTGGTGGCGTACCAGCGGTGGCGGTGGTGGTGGCGGTGGTAGTGCTGTTATACCAACCATATATATGGTGGCGATGGTATGGTGGTGGTGGTGGCGGTGGCGGTGGTGGCAGTATATGTTAGTGGTAGTGGTAGCGGTGGCAATAATATATTGGCGGCGGTAGTGGCGGTGGTAACCGGTGGCGGTGGTAGCAACGATGATAGTGGCAGTAGTAGCAGCAGTAGCAGTGGTGGTAGCAGTAGCAGTAGCGGTGGTGGCGGTAACGGTAATAGTAACGGTGGTGGTAGTGGCAGTAGTAGTAGTATTGGTAATAGTGGTGGTGGAATGTGCTGACGGTGGTAATGACGGTGGTGGTGGCGGTAGTAGCATAGTGGCGGTGGTGGTGGCGGTGGCAGTGGCAGTGAGTGGTAGCGGTGGCAGTGGTGGTGGCGGTGGTGGTGGCGGTGGTAATAATAATAATGAGTGGTAATAACAAAATAACAATAACAATAATAATAATAATATTAAAATAATAATAATAACAATAATAACAATAAGTAATAATTGTGCCAGTGGTAATGTAATAACAGTGGTGGGCGTTGTGGTCAGTGGCGATAAGCGTGGTGGTGGTGGTGGTGGTAACAATAATGAGTGGTGGCAAGTAATAGCGGTAATGGTGGTAATTAATAATGGGGATAATATGGTAATAATATATGGTAGCAGTGGTGGCAGTAATAATAATAATAACAATAATATACCAATAATACTGTATGCCAATAATAATAATATGTATGCGGTGGTATGTATAATATATGCCAGGTATAATATGGTGGCTATGCGGTGGTGGTGGCAGGTGGTAATAATAGCGGTGGTGGTGGTGAGTGGTAATGCTTAGCAATGGTGATATGATAGTGGCGATGGCAGTGGTGGTAGCAGTAATCAGTGAAATTAATGTAAGTGGTGAGTGGCCAGTAGTAGTAGACGGTGGTGGTGGTAGTGGTATTAGTGGCGGTGGTAACCCGTGGCGGTGGCAGTGGTGGTGGCGGTAGTAGTAGGTGGCGGTAGTAGCAGTGGTAACAGTAACGGCGGTAGTAATGGCGGTGGTAGCTGGCGGTATTAACAGTAATATTGGCAGTGGCAGTAATAATAATGTGTATAGGAAGTGGCAATAACAATATTAATAATAATTGTAATAAAATTGGCGGTAGTGTGGTAATAATAATGTGATGGCTGGCGTGAAGGTAGTGGCAGTAACCCATAATAATTAATTAACAATAATAACAATAACAATAGTAATAACAATAATAGTAGTGGCAACAATAATAATAACAATAGCTTGAATAACAATATTAATAACAATAATAATAACAATAATAATATTAGCGTGCCAATAACCAATAATAATGGTGGTGGTGAGTGGTAGTGGTGCTGGCAGGATAATGTGGTGGCAGTGGTGGTGGTGGTGGTGGGATGTATGCTGTAATAATAATAACAATAATAGTATTAACAGTAGAATAACAATAATACTAATAATAATGTAAATGGTAATATATAACAGTAGTCAGCAATGTGATAGCCAATAGTATCAATGTGTAACAGTAACAGTGTATGCATCATGATAACGGTAGTATGCTGTCATGCTGCTGTAACCAAGTATTGTGTATTAAGGCAGTAGCAGTAGTAGTAGCAGTAGTAGTAGTAGTAGTAGTAGTAGTAGTAGCAGTAGTAGTAGTAGTAGTAGTAGTAGTAGTAGTAGTAGTAGCACTAGCAGTAGCAGTAGTAGTAGTAGTAGTAGTAGTTAATCCCATTAATAGTAGTAGTGGTGAAAGTGTTAGTCCTCTGTGTAACCTGCAGGGGGCTCTGTGGTTCTGTGGATGCGGTTGCCATAGTGACGCGTCATGCAGGTGTCCATCGCGTGTAACGTCGGGGGCGGAGCCGGAGGGGGCGGGGCCAGCAGCGAGCACGTGCTGAAGGAGCGGCGTTCGGCCATCGTCAACAACGCCAACGCCGTGCAGGGCAGGGGCAGGGCGGAGCCGGCCAGGACCCTCGGACACGCCCACATGAACGAGACTCCCGGGCGCCACGGCAACATGATGTACAGGTGAAAACCATGTGGGGCCCCAACGCACCGCCATCTTAGGTCCATGTGGGGCCCCAATGCACCGCCATCTTAGGTCCATGTGGCGCCCCAACGCACCGCCATCTTAGGTCCATGTGGCGCCCCAACACACCGCCATCTTAGGTCCATGTGGCACCCCAACACACCGCCATCTTAGGTCCATGTGGGGCCCCAACACACCGCCATCTTAGGTCCATGTGGGGCCCCAATGCACCGCCATCTTAGGTCCATGTGGCGCCCCAACACACCGCCATCTTAGGTCCATGTGGCACCCCAACACACCGCCATCTTAGGTCCATGTGGCACCCCAACACACCGCCATCTTAGGTCCATGTGGGGCCCCAACACGCCGCCATCTTAGGTCCATGTGGCGCCCCAACACACCGCCATCTTAGGTCCATGTGGCGCCCCAACACACCGCCATCTTAGGTCCATGTGGGGCCCCAACACACCGCCATCTTAGGTCCATGTGGGGCCCCAACACACCGCCATCTTAGGTCCATGTGGCGCCCCAACACACCGCCATCTTAGGTCCATGTGGGGCCCCAACACGCCGCCATCTTAGGTCCATGTGGCGCCCCAACACACCGCCATCTTAGGTCCATGTGGCACCCCAACACACCGCCATCTTAGGTCCATGTGGCGGCCCAACACACCGCCATCTTAGGTCCATGTGGCACCCCAACACACCGCCATCTTAGGTCCATGTGGGGCCCCAACACACCGCCATCTTAGGTCCATGTGGCACCCCAACACACCGCCATCTTAGGTCCATGTGGCACCCCAACACACCGCCATCTTAGGTCCATGTGGGGCCCCAACACACCGCCATCTTAGGTCCATGTGGGGCCCCAACACGCCACTATCTTAGGTCCATGTGGGGCCCCAACACACCGCCATCTTAGGTCCATGTGGCACCCCAACCCACCTCATACTTAGGTCCATGTGGGGCCCCTACACTCCGCCCTCTTAGGTCCATGTGGCGCCCCAACACATCGCTATCTTAGGTCCATGTGGGGCCCCAACACACCGCCATCTTAGGTCCATGTGGCACCCCAACACACCGCCATCTTAGGTCCATGTGGGGTATCAGCACACCGCCATCTTAGGTCCATGTGGCGCACCAACACACCGCTATCTTAGGTCCATGTGGGGCCCCAACACGCCGCTATCTTAGGTCCATGTGGGGCCCCAACACGCCGCCATCTTAGGTCCATGTGGCGGCCCAACAAACCGCCATCTTAGGTCCATGTGGGACATCAGTATGCCGCCATCTTAGGTCCATGTGGGGCCCCAACACGCCGCCATCTTAGGTCCATGTAGCGCCCCAACACACCGCCATCTTAGGTCCATGTGGCGCCCCAACACACCGCCATCTTAGGTCCATGTGGCACCCCAACACACCGCCATCTTAGGTCCATGTGGCACCCCAACACACCGCCATCTTAGGTCCATGTGGGGCATCAGTATGCCGCCATCTTAGGTCCATGTGGGGCATCAGTATGCCGCCATCTTAGGTCCATGTGGGGCATCAGTATGCCGCCATCTTAGGTCCATGTGGGGTATCAGCACGCCGCCATCTTAGGTCCATGTGGAGCATCAACACACCGCCATCTTAGGTCCATGTGGGGCATCAGAATACCGCCATCTTAGGTCCATGTGGGGCAACAGAACACCGCCATCTTAGGTCCATGTGGCACCCCAACACACCGCCATCTTAGGTCCATGTGGGGCATCAGTATGCCGCCATCTTAGGTCCATGTGGGGCATCAGTATGCCGCCATCTTAGGTCCATGTGGGGTATCAGCACGCCGCCAGTTGTTGGGGTAGTTGTTGGGGCAATTGTTGGCAGTTGTTGGGGCAGTTGGGGCAGTTGGGGCAGTTGTTGGCGCAGTTGTTGGTGCATTTGGGGAAGTTGTTGGGGCAGTTGTTGGGACAGTTATTGGGGCAGGTGGGGCAGTTGTTGGGGCAGTTGTTTGGGCAGTTGTTTGGCCAGTTGGGGCAGTTGTTGGGGCAGTTGTTATAGCAGTTGTTGTGGCAATTGGGGCAGTTGTTGGGGCGGTTGGGGCAGTTGTGGCAGTTGGGGCAGTTGTTGGGGCAGTTGTTGGGGCAGTTGTTGGGGCAGTTGTTGGGGCAGTTGTGCTGAGAGGATTTTCAGTTTAATTAAACCACAGCGGCTCTAATCCAATCAGAACGCAGAGTTCCAGACGCCGCTGATCCTCGACCAATCAGAGGAGCACAGCTGTTACAGTCGCCACGGCAACTGATTAAAAGTCCTGGTTTAGTCCTGCTTCAGTCCTGGCTCAGTCCTGGTTCAGTCCTGGCTCAGTCCTGGTTCAGTCCGGGTTCAGTCCCGGTTCAGTCCCGGCTCAGTCCCGGTTCAGTCCGGGTTCAGTCCCGGTTCAGTCCCGGTTCAGTCCCGGTTCAGTCCCGGCTCAGTCCCGGTTCAGTCCCGGCTCAGTCCCGGCTCAGTCCCGGCTCAGTCCCGGTTCAGTCCCGGTTCAGTCCCGGTTCAGTCCAGGGTCAGACCAGGGTCAGTCCCGGGTCAGTCCGGTTCAGTCGGTTCAGTCCGGGTTCAGTCCCGGTTCAGTCCCGGTTCAGTCGGCTCAGTCCCGGTTCAGTCGGGTTCAGTCCCGGTTCAGTCCCAGTTCAGTCCGGGTTCAGTCCCGGTTCAGTCCGGGTTCAGTCCGGGCTCAGTCGGTTCAGTCGGTTCAGTCCGGCTCAGTCCCGGTTCAGTCCCGGCTCAGTCCGGGTTCAGTCCCGGTTCAGTCCCGGCTCAGTCCCGGTTCAGTCCGGGTTCAGTCCCGGTTCAGTCCCGGTTCAGTCCCGGCTCAGTCCCGGTTCAGTCCCGGCTCAGTCCCGGCTCAGTCCCGGTTCAGTCCCGGTTCAGTCCCGGTTCAGTCCCGGTTCAGTCTGGGTTCAGTCCTGGTTCAGTCCCGGTTCAGTCCCGGTTCAGTCCCGGTTCAGTCCCGGTTCAGTCCCGGTTTAGTCCGGGTTCAGTCCTGGTTCAGTCCTGGTTCAGTCCTGGCTCAGTCCTGGCTCAGTCCTGGTTCAGTCCTGGTTCAGTCCTGGTTCAGTCCTGGTTCTGGTCTCTCACAGGACTCTGGGGAAGTCCGGTCTTCGTGTTTCCTGTCTTGGTCTCGGTGAGTCTCTTCATTTAAAGTGGATCCAGATCTGGTCACGATTCTCACTTTGGTTTGTTTCTGTTTCAGGGACTTGGGTCACGTTCGGCTCCCAGATCTCAGACGAGGTACAGGACTAAACCCGGACTAAACCCGGACTAAACCCGGACTAAACCCGGACTAAACCCGGACTAAACCCGGACTAAACCCGGACTAAACCAGGACTAAACCCGGGCTAAACCCGAACTAAACCAGGACTAAGCCCAGACTAAGCCCAGACTAAGCCCGGACTAAACCCGGACTAAACCAGGACTAAACCCGGGCTAAACCCGAACTAAACCAGGACTAAGCCCAGACTAAGCCCAGACTAAGCCCGGACTAAACCCAGACTAAGCCCGGACTAAACCCGGACTAAGCCCGGACTAAACCAGGACTAAACCAGGACTAAACCAGGACTAAACCCGGGCTAAACCCGAACTAAACCAGGACTAAACCCAGACTAAGCCCGGACTAAACCCGGACTAAACCCGGACTAAACCAGGACTAAACCCGGACTAAACCCGGACTAAACCCGGACTAAACCCGGACTAAACCCGGACTAAACCCGGACTAAACCCGGACTAAACCCAGACTAAGCCCGGACTAAACCCGGACTAAACCAGGACTAAACCAGGACTAAACCCGGACTAAACCCCGATTAAACAGGACTAAACCCGGACTAAACCCAGACTAAACCCGGACTAAACCCGGACTAAACCCGGACTAAACCAGGACTAAACCCGGACTAAACCAGGACTAAACCTGGACTAAACCTGGACTAAACCTGGACTAAACCAGGACTAAACCCGGACTAAACCCGGACTAAACCAGGACTAAACCCAGACTAAGCCCGGACTAAACCCGGACTAAACCCGGACTAAACCCGGACTAAACCCGGACTAAACCCGGACTAAGCCCGGACTAAACCCGGACTAAACCCGGACTAAACCCGGACTAAACCCGGACTAAACCCGGACTAAACCCGGACTAAGCCCGGACTAAACCCGGACTAAACCCGGACTAAACCCGGACTAAACCAGGACTAAACCCGGACTAAACCAGGACTAAACCCGGACTAAACCAGGACTAAACCCGGACTAAACCAGGACTAAACCCGGACTAAACCCGGACTAAACCCGGACTAAACCAGGACTAAACCCGGACTAAACCAGGACTAAACCCGGACTAAACCCGGACTAAACCCGGACTAAACCCGGACTAAACCAGGACTAAACCCGGACTAAGCCCGGACTAAGCCCGGACTAAACCAGGACTAAACCAGGACTAAGCCCAGACTAAGCCCGGACTAAACCCGGACTAAACCCGGACTAAACCAGGACTAAGCCCGGACTAAACCCGGACTAAACCCGGACTAAACCCGGACTAAACCAGGACTAAACCCGGACTAAACCAGGACTAAACCAGGACTAAACCAGGACTGAACCAGGACTAAAGCCGGTCTTGTGCAGGTGGCGGAGCAGATCCTGACTCTGGCCTACGACAATGGAGTGAACCTGTTCGACACGGCAGAGGTCTACGCTGCAGGACGGTACGGGAGGGCATCTGACACACGGGGAGGGCATCTGACACAGGGGGAGGGCATCTGACACACGGGGAGGGCATCTGACACAGGGGGAGGGCATCTGACACACAGGGGGAGGGCATCTGACACAGTTTGTTTCTCCAGGGCAGAGAGCACGCTTGGGTCCATCCTGAAGAAGAAACCTTGGAAGTGAGTCCCTGAACTGAACCAGGTCTAAACCGGGTCTAAACCAGGACTAAACCAGGACTGAACCAGGACTAAACCAGGACTAAACCAGGACTGAACCAGGACTAAACCAGGACTGAACCAGGACTGAACCAGGACTAAACCAGGCAGAACCAAGTCTAAACCAGGTCTAAACCGAGTCTAAACCAGGACTAAACCAGGACTAAACCAGGACTAAACCAGGACTAAACTAGGACTAAACCGGGTCTAAACCAGGACTAAACCAGGACTAAACCAGGACTAAACCAGGACTAAACTAGGACTAAACTAGGACTAAACCAGGACTGAACCAGGACTAAACCAGGACTAAACCAGGACTGAACCAGGACTGAACCAGGACTAAACCAGGACTAAACCAGGACTGAACCAGGACTGAACAAGGACTAAACCAGGACTAAACCAGGACTGAACCAGGACTGAACCAGGACTAAACCAGGACTAAACCAGGACTGAACCAGGACTAAACCAGGACTAAACCAGGACTGAACCAGGACTAAACTAGGACTAAACTAGGACTAAACCAGGACTGAACCAGGACTAAACCAGGACTAAACCAGGACTGAACCAGGACTGAACCAGGACTAAACCAGGACTAAACCAGGACTGAACCAGGACTGAACCAGGACTAAACCAGGACTAAACCAGGACTGAACCAGGACTGAACCAGGACTGAACCAGGACTAAACCAGGACTGAACCAGGACTAAACCAGGACTAAACCAGGACTGAACCAGGACTGAACCAGGACTAAACCAGGACTAAACCAGGACTAAACCAGTTCTCATGTTCCTCTGGTTCCTGCAGGAGGTCGAGCTACGTGGTCACTACCAAAATCTACTGGGGAGGACAGTGAGTACTGCCCCTCCTGCCCCTCCCGCCTTTCCTGCCCCTTCTGCCCCTCCTGCCCCTCCCGCCCCTCCCGCCCCTTCTGCCCCTCCTGCCCCTCCTGCCCCTTCTGCCCCTCCTGCCCCTCCTGCCCCTCCTGCCCCTCCTGCCCCTCCTGCCCCTCCTGCCCCTTCCGCCCCTCCTGCCCCTTCTGCCCCTCCTGCCCCTCCTGCCCCTGCTGCCCCTCCTGCCCCTACCGCCCCTCCTGCCACTACTGCCCCTCCTGCCCCTCCTGCCCCTCCTGCCCCTCCTGCCCCTTCTGCCCCTCCCGCCCCTCCCGCCCCTTCTGCCCCTTCCGTCCCTTCCGCCCCTCCCGCCCTGCCTGCCCCTTCGGCCCCTCCTGCCCCTCCCGCCCCTCCCGCCACTCCTGCCCCTCCCGCCCCTCCTGCCCCTCCTGCCCCTCCTGCCCCTGCACATGTGGTTAATGTTCGTATTAAACAGAAATCTGTTTGTTTCAGAGCTGAGACGGAGCGAGGACTTTCCCGCAAACACATCATCGAAGGTTCTGGTTTAGTCCTCCTCCCCCTCCCGAGGCTCCTCCCCCTCCCGAGGCATCTCCCCCTCCCGAGGCATCTCCCCTCCCGAGGCATCTCCTCCTCCCGAGGCTCCTCCCCTCCTGAGGCTCCTCCCCCTCCGGAGGCTCCTCCCCCTCCCGAGGCTCCTCCCCCTCCCGAGGCTCCTCCCCCTCCCGAGGCTCCTCCCCCTCCCGAGGCTCCTCCCCCTCCCGAGGCTCCTCCTCCTCCCGAGGCTCCTCCCCCTCCCGAGGCTCCTCCCCCTCCCGAGGCTCCTCCCCCTCCTGAGGCTCCTCCCCCTCCCGAGACAACGGACGCTTTGCCAGAGTTTCCTCGGGGCGTCACCTCCTCCAGCCTGACATGGGCACTGACTCCAGGTTCCCCCACCGGGTTCCTCCACCGGGTTCCCCCACCGGGTTCCACCACCGGGTTCCCCCACCGGGTTCCACCACCGGGTTCCACCACCAGGTTCCCCACCGGGTTCCACCACCGGGTTCCCCCACCGGGTTCCCCCACCGGGTTCCACCACCGGGTTCCCCACCGGGTTCCCCCACCGGGTTCCCCACCGGGTTCCACCACCGGGTTCCACCACCGGGTTCCCCACCGGGTTCCCCCACCGGGTTCCACCACCGGGTTCCACCACCGGGTTCCCCCACCGGGTTCCCCACCGGGTTCCCCCACCGGGTTCCTCCACCGGGTTCCCCCACCGGGTTCCACCACCGGGTTCCCCCACCGGGTTCCACCACCGGGTTCCACCACCAGGTTCCACCACAGACCTGACGGCCACAGCTGCGAGTGGCATCGACAGTAGAGACAGAACAAAGCCCGACAGAGGTTCCTCCAGACAGAGGTTCCTCCAGACAGAGGTTCCTCCTGACAGAGGTTCCTCCAGACAGAGGTTCCTCCTGATAGAGGTTCCTCCAGACAGAGGTTCCTCCAGACAGAGGTTCCTCCTGATAGAGGTTCCTCCAGACAGAGGTTCCTCCAGACAGAGGTTCCTCCTGATAGAGGTTCCTCCAGACAGAGGTTCCTCCAGACAGAGGTTCCTCCAGACAGAGGTTCCTCCAGAGGTTCCTCCTGATAGAGGTTCCTCCAGACAGAGGTTCCTCCAGACAGAGGTTCCTCCTGATAGAGGTTCCTCCAGACAGAGGTTCCTCCAGACAGAGGTTCCTCCAGAGGTTCCCACAGACCCTCACGCTTGGCCCTGCAGGTCTTTCCTCCTCCTCACCCCCAGGTGGCGTCTGCAGCTCTGTCCCTCTCTTCCCTGGAGCTCAGGGGACACGACCACAAAGTGGATCCTGGAGCTGGGGCCCAGGTCCTGGGGCCAAGGTCCCGGGGCCGAGGTCCTGGTTCCACCTGCACTGATGGACCTTGTGCTGGAACATGGAGCTGTGACGGGCTCAGAGTCAATAACAGAATCTGCTCAGGTTCAAATCAGGGAGGCCGTTCCTCCGACCGCCTCCAGGTGTCACTGTCGCCCAAACACGACCTGCTGCCTGAGGAGCCTGAGGAGCCTGAGGAGCCTGAAGGAGCCTGAAGGAGCCTGAAGGAGCCTGAGGAGCCTGAGGAGCCTGAAGGAGCCTGAGGAGCCTGAGGAGCCTGAGGAGACTGAAGGAGCCTGAAGGAGCCTGAAGGAGCCTGAGGAGCCTGAAAGAGCCTGAAGGAGCCTGTAGGAGCCTGAAGGAGCCTGAGGAGCCTGAGGAGCCTGAGGAGCCTGAAGGAGCCTGAGGAGACTGAAGGAGCCTGAAGGAGCCTGAGGAGCCTGAGGAGCCTGAGGAGCCTGAGGAGACTGAAGGAGCCTGAGGAGCCTGAGGAGCCTGAAGGAGCCTGAAGGAGCCTGAGGAGCCTGAGGAGCCTGAGGAGCCGGAGGAGCCTGAAGGAGCCTGAAGGAGCCTGAGGAGCCTGAGGAGCCTGAGGAGCCTGAAGGAGCCTGAGGAGCCTGAAGGAGCCTGAAGGAGCCTGAGGAGCCTGAGGAGCCTGAGGAGCCTGAAGGAGCCTGAAGGAGCCTGAGGAGCCTGAAAGAGCCTGAAGGAGCCTGTAGGAGCCTGAAGGAGCCTGAGGAGCCTGAGGAGCCTGAGGAGCCTGAAGGAGCCTGAGGAGACTGAAGGAGCCTGAAGGAGCCTGAGGAGCCTGAGGAGCCTGAGGAGACTGAAGGAGCCTGAGGAGCCTGAGGAGCCTGAAGGAGCCTGAAGGAGCCGGAAGGAGCCTGAGGAACCTGAAGGAGCCTGAGGAGCCTGAAGGAGCCTGAAGGAGCCTGAGGAACCTGAAGGAGCCTGAGGAGTCTGAGGAGCCTGAAGGAGCCTGAAGGAGCCTGAAGGAGCCTGACGGAGCCTGAGGAGCCTGAGGAGCCTGAGGAGCCTGAGGAGCCTGAGGAGCCTGAAGGAGCCTGAAAGAGCCTGAGGAGCCTGAGGAGCCTGAAGGAGCCTGGAAGGAGCCTGGAGGAGCTTGAGGGAGCCTGAAGGAGCCTGAGGAGCCTGAAGGAGCCTGTAGGAGCCTGAAGGAGCCTGAGGAGCCTGAGGAGCCTGAAGGAGCCTGAAGGAGCCTGAGGAGCCTGAGGAGCCTGAGGAGCCTGCAGGAGCCTGAAGGAGCCTGAGGAGCCTGAGGAGCCTGAGGAGCCTGAGGAGACTGAAGGAGCCTGAGGAGCGTGAGGAGACTGAAGGAGCCTGAAGGAGCCTGAGGAGCCTGAGGAGCCTGAGGAGACTGAAGGAGCCTGAGGAGCCTGAGGAGCCTGAAGGAGCCTGAAGGAGCCTGAAGGAGCCTGAAGGAGCCTGAGGAGCCTGAGGAGCCTGAGGAGACTGAAGGAGCCTGAGGAGCGTGAGGAGACTGAAGGAGCCTGAAGGAGCCTGAGGAGCCTAAGGAGCCTGAAGGAGCCTGAGGAGCCTGAGGAGCCTGAGGAGACTGAAGGAGCCTGAAGGAGCCTGAGGAGCCTGAGGAGCCTGAAGGAGCCTGAAGGAGCCTGAAGGAGCCTGAGGAGACTGAAGGAGCCTGAGGAGACTGAAGGAGCCTGAGGAGCCTGAGGAGACTGAAGGAGCCTGAGGAGCCTGAGGAGACTGAAGGAGCCTGAGGAGCCTGAGGAGCCTGAGGAGCCTGAAGGAGCCTGAGGAGCCTGAGGAGCCTGAGGAGACTGAAGGAGCCTGAGGAGCCTGAGGAGCCTGAAGGAGCCTGAAGGAGCCTGAAGGAGCCTGAGGAGACTGAAGGAGCCTGAGGAGCCTGAGGAGACTGAAGGAGCCTGAGGAGCCTGAGGAGACTGAAGGAGCCTGAGGAGCCTGAGGAGCCTGAGGAGCCTGAGGAGCCTGAAGGAACTGATACCGGTTCTGTCCCGTGTGTTGCAGGGCTCAGGAGCTCCCTCTGCAGGCTGCAGCTGGAATATGTCGACATTGTTTTTGCAAATCGCAGCGACATCAGCGCCCCCATGGAAGGTCAGTCCTGTTTAGTCCTGTTTAGACCTGTTTAGTCCTGTTTAGTCCTGTTTAGACCTGTTTAGACCTGTTTAGACCTGTTTAGACCTGTTTAGACCTGTTTAGTCCTGTTTAGTCCTGTTTAGACCTGTTTAGACCTGTTTAGTCCTGTTTAGTCCTGTTTAGACCTGTTTAGACCTGTTTAGTCCTGTTTAGACCTGTTTAGACCTGTTTAGACCTGTTTAGACCTGTTTAGTCCTGTTTAGACCTGTTTAGTCCTGTTTAGTCCTGTTTAGTCCTGTTTAGACCTGTTTAGTCCTGTTTAGTCCTGTTTAGACCTGTTTAGACCTGTTTAGTCCTGTTTAGTCCTGTTTAGTCCTGTTTAGACCTGTTTAGACCTGTTTAGTCCTGTTTAGACCTGTTTAGACCTGTTTAGTCCTGTTTAGACCTGTTTAGACCTGTTTAGACCTGTTTAGACCTGTTTAGTCCTGTTTAGACCTGTTTAGACCTGTTTAGACCTGTTTAGACCTGTTTAGTCCTGTTTAGTCCTGTTTAGTCCTGTTTAGTCCTGTTTAGACCTGTTTAGACCTGTTTAGTCCTGTTTAGTCCTGTTTAGTCCTGTTTAGACCTGTTTAGTCCTGTTTAGTCCTGTTTAGACCTGTTTAGACCTGTTTAGTCCTGTTTAGACCTGTTTAGACCTGTTTAGACCTGTTTAGACCTGTTTAGTCCTGTTTAGTCCTGTTTAGACCTGTTTAGTCCTGTTTAGTCCTGTTTAGTCCTGTTTAGACCTGTTTAGACCTGTTTAGTCCTGTTTAGACCTGTTTAGACCTGTTTAGACCTGTTTAGTCCTGTTTAGACCTGTTTAGACCTGTTTAGTCCTGTTTAGTCCTGTTTAGTCCTGTTTAGACCTGTTTAGTCCTGTTTAGTCCTGTTTAGACCTGTTTAGAACGGTTTAGACCGGTTTAGACCGGTTTAGACCTGTTTAGACCTGTTTAGACCTGTTTAGACCTGTTTAGACCTGTTTAGACCTGTTTAGACCTGTTTAGACCTGTTTAGTCCTGTTTAGACCTGTTTAGTCCTGTTTAGACCTGTTTAGACCTGTTTAGACCTGTTTAGACCTGTTTAGTCCTGTTTAGTCCTGTTTAGACCTGTTTAGACCTGTTTAGACCTGTTTAGTCCTGTTTAGACCTGTTTAGTCCTGTTTAGTCCTGTTTAGACCTGTTTAGACCTGTTTAGACCTGTTTAGACCTGTTTAGTCCTGTTTAGTCCTGTTTAGTCCTGTTTAGTCCTGTTTAGACCTGTTTAGACCTGTTTAGTCCTGTTTAGTCCTGTTTAGTCCTGTTTAGTCCTGTTTAGACCTGTTTAGACCTGTTTAGTCCTGTTTAGTCCTGTTTAGTCCTGTTTAGACCTGTTTAGTCCTGTTTAGTCCTGTTTAGACCTGTTTAGTCCTGTTTAGACCTGTTTAGACCTGTTTAGACCTGTTTAGACCTGTTTAGACCTGTTTAGACCTGTTTAGACCTGTTTAGACCTGTTTAGTCCTGTTTAGTCCTGTTTAGACCTGTTTAGACCTGTTTAGACCTGTTTAGACCTGTTTAGACCTGTTTAGTCCTGTTTAGACCTGTTTAGACCTGTTTAGTCCTGTTTAGACCTGTTTAGACCTGTTTAGTCCTGTTTAGTCCTGTTTAGTCCTGTTTAGACCTGTTTAGTCCTGTTTAGTCCTGTTTAGACCTGTTTAGACCTGTTTAGTCCTGTTTAGACCTGTTTAGACCTGTTTAGTCATGTTTAGTCCTGTTTAGACCTGTTTAGACCTGTTTAGTCCTGTTTAGACCTGTTTAGACCTGTTTAGACCTGTTTAGACCTGTTTAGTCCTGTTTAGACCTGTTTAGACCTGTTTAGTCCTGTTTAGACCTGTTTAGACCTGTTTAGTCCTGTTTAGTCCTGTTTAGACCTGTTTAGACCTGTTTAGTCCTGTTTAGACCTGTTTAGACCTGTTTAGACCTGTTTAGACCTGTTTAGACCTGGTTTAAACCTGTTCAGACCTGTTTAGACCTGTTTAGTCCTGTTTAGTCCTGTTTAGTCCTGTTTAGTCCTGTTTAGACCTGTTTAGTCCTGTTTAGACCTGTTTAGACCTGTTTAGACCTGTTTAGACCTGTTTAGACCTGTTTAGACCTGTTTAGACCTGTTTAGTCCTGTTTAGTCCTGTTTAGACCTGTTTAGACCTGTTTAGACCTGTTTAGTCCTGTTTAGACCTGTTTAGACCTGTTTAGACCTGTTTAGACCTGTTTAGACCTGTTTAGTCCTGTTTAGACCTGTTTAGACCTGTTTAGACCTGTTTAGTCCTGTTTAGTCCTGTTTAGACCTGTTTAGACCTGTTTAGACCTGTTTAGTCCTGTTTAGTCCTGTTTAGACCTGTTTAGACCTGTTTAGTCCTGTTTAGACCTGTTTAGTCCTGTTTAGACCTGTTTAGTCCTGTTTAGACCTGTTTAGACCTGTTTAGTCCTGTTTAGTCCTGGTTTAGTCCTGTTTAGACCTGCTTCAGTCCTGGTTTAGTCCTGGTTCAGTCCTGGTTTAGTCCTGGTTCAGTCCTGGTTCAGTCCTGGTTCAGTCCTGGTTCAGTCCTGGTTTAGTCCTGGTTCAGTCCTGGTTCAGTCCTGGTTTAGTCCTAGTTTAGTCCTGGTTCAGTCCTGGTTTAGTCCTGGTTTAGTCCTGGTTTAGTCCTGGTTCAGTCCTGGTTCAGTCCTGGTTCAGTCCTGGTTTAGTCCTGATTTAGTCCTGGTTCAGTCCTGGTTCAGTCCTGGTTCAGTCCTGGTTTAGTCCTGGTTTAGTCCTGGTTTAGTCCTGGTTCAGTCCTGGTTCAGTCCTGGTTCAGTCCTGGTTTAGTCCTGGTTCAGTCCTGGTTCAGTCCTGGTTCAGTCCTGGTTTAGTCCTGGTTTAGTCCTGGTTCAGTCCTGGTTCAGTCCTGGTTTAGTCCTGGTTTAGTCCTGGTTTAGTCCTGGTCCAGACCTGGTTTAGTCCTGGTTCAGTCCTGGTTCAGTCCTGGTTTAGTCCTGGTTTAGTCCTGGTTTAGTCCTGGTTCAGTCCTGGTTTAGTCCTGGTTCAGTCCTGGTTCAGTCCTGGTTTAGTCCTGGTTCAGTCCTGGTTCAGTCCTGGTTTAGTCCTGGTTTAGTCCTGGTTTAGTCCTGGTCCTGGTTTAGTCCTGGTTCAGTCCTGGTTCAGTCCTGGTTTAGTCCTGGTTTAGTCCTGGTTTAGTCCTGGTTCAGTCCTGGTTTAGTCCTGGTTCAGTCCTGGTTCAGTCCTGGTTTAGTCCTGGTTTAGTCCTGGTTTAGTCCTGGTTCAGTCCTGGTTTAGTCCTGGTTCAGTCCTGGTTCAGTCCTGGTTTAGTCCTGGTTCAGTCCTGGTTCAGTCCTGGTTCAGTCCTGGTTTAGTCCTGGTTTAGTCCTGGTTTAGTCCTGGTTCAGTCCTGGTTTAGTCCTGGTTTAGTCCTGGTTCAGTCCTGGTTCAGTTCTGTGTCTTGCAGAGGTCGTCAGGGCCATGAGTTTTCTGGTGGATCAGGGTTTGGCCTTGTACTGGGGAACGTCCCACTGGAGCCCCCTGGAGATCATGGTGAGAACTGCACCTCCTCCTGACGCTCCTCCTCTCTGCAGGAGGCATACTCTCCTCCTCCTGACGCTCCTCCTCTCTGCAGGAGGCGTACTCTCCTCCTCCTGACGCTCCTCCTCTCTGCAGGAGGCGTACTCTCCTCCTGACGCTCCTCCTCTCTGCAGGAGGCGTACTCTCCTCCTGACGCTCCTCCTCTCTGCAGGAGGCGTACTCTCCTCCTCCTGACGCTCCTCCTCTCTGCAGGAGGCGTACTCTCCTCCTGACGCTCCTCCTCTCTGCAGGAGGCGTACTCTCCTCCTCCTGACGCTCCTCCTCTCTGCAGGAGGCGTACTCTCCTCCTCCTGACGCTCCTCCTCTCTGCAGGAGGCGTACTCTCCTCCTGACGCTCCTCCTCTCTGCAGGAGGCGTACTCTCCTCCTCCTGACGCTCCTCCTCTCTGCAGGAGGCGTACTCTCCTCCTCCTGACGCTCCTCCTCTCTGCAGGAGGCGTACTCTCCTCCTCCTGACGCTCCTCCGATCAGCAGGAGGAATACTCTCCTCCGCCAGAGGCTCCTCCTCTCTGCAGGAGGCGTACTCTTCTCCTCCTCCTGACGCTCCTCCTCTCTGCAGGAGGTGTACTCTCCTCCTCCTGACGCTCCTCCTCTCTGCAGGAGGCATACTCTCCTCCTCCTGACGCTCCTCCTCTCTGCAGGAGGCGTACTCTCCTCCTCCTGACGCTCCTCCTCTCTGCAGGAGGCGTACTCTCCTCCTCCTGACGCTCCTCCTCTCTGCAGGAGGCGTACTCTCCTCCTCCTGACGCTCCTCCTCTCTGCAGGAGGCGTACTCTCCTCCTCCTGACGCTCCTCCTCTCTGCAGGAGGCGTACTCTCCTCCTGACGCTCCTCCTCTCTGCAGGAGGCGTACTCTCCTCCTGACGCTCCTCCTCTCGGCAGGAGGCGTACTCTCCTCCTGACGCTCCTCCTCTCTGCAGGAGGCGTACTCTCCTCCTCCTGACGCTCCTCCTCTCTGCAGGAGGCGTACTCTCCTCCTCCTGACGCTCCTCCTCTCTGCAGGAGGCGTACTCTCCTCCTCCTGACGCTCCTCCTCTCTGCATGAGGCGTACTCTCCTCCTGACGCTCCTCCTCTGCGCAGTAGGCGTAGTCTTCTCCTCCTGTTGCTCCTCCTCTCTGCAGGAGGCGTACTCTCCTCCTGACGCTCCTCCTCTCTGCAGGAGGCGTACTCTCCTCCTGACGCTCCTCCTCTCTGCAGGAGGCGTACTCTCCTCCTGACGCTCCTCCTCTCTGCAGGAGGCGTACTCTCCTCCTCTCCTGACGCTCCTCCTCTCTGCAGGAGGCCTACTCTCCTCCTCCTGACGCTCCTCCTCTCTGCAGGAGGCGTACTCTCCTCCTCCTGACGCTCCTCCTCTCTGCAGGAGGCGTACTCTCCCTCTGACGCTCCTCCTCTCTGCAGGAGGCGTACTCTCCTCCTCCTGACGCTCCTCCTCTCTGCAGGAGGCGTACTCTCCTCCTCCTGACGCTCCTCCTCTCTGCAGGAGGCGTACTCTCCTCCTTACGCTCCTCCTCTCTGCAGGAGGCGTACTCTCCTCCTCCTGACGCTCCTCCTCTCTGCAGGAGGCGTACTCTCCTCCTCCTGACGCTCCTCCTCTCTGCAGGAGGCGTACTCTCCTCCTCCTCCTGACGCTCCTCCTCTCTGCAGGAGGTGTACTCTTCTCCTCCTGACGCTCCTCCTCTCTGCAGGAGGCGTACTCTCCTCCTCCTGACGCTCCTCCTCTCTGCAGGAGGCGTACTCTCCTCCTCCTGACGCTCCTCCTCTCTGCAGGAGGCGTACTCTCCTCCTCCTGACGCTCCTCCTCTCTGCAGGAGGCGTACACTCCTCCTCCTGACGGTCGTCCTCTCGCCAGGAGGCGTACTCTCCTCCTCCTGACGCTCCTCCTCTCTGCAGGAGGCGTACTCTCCTCCTCCTGACGCTCCTCCTCTCTGCAGGAGGCGTACTCTCCTCCTGACGCTCCTCCTCTCTGCAGGAGGCGTACTCTCCTCCTGACGCTCCTCCTCTCTGCAGGAGGCGTACTCTCCTCCTCCTGACGCTCCTCCTCTCTGCAGGAGGCGTACTCTCCTCCTCCTGACGCTCCTCCTCTCTGCAGGAGGCGTACTCTCCTCCTCCTCCTGACGCTCCTCCTCTCTGCAGGAGGCGTACTCTCTCCTCCTCCTGACGCTCCTCCTCTCTGCAGGAGGCGTACTCTCCTCCTCCTGACCCTCCTCCTCTCTGCAGGAGGCGTACTCTCCTCTCCTGACGCTCCTCCTCTCTGCAGGAGGCGTACTCTCCTCCTCCTGACGCTCCTCCTCTCTGCAGGAGGCGTACTCTCCTCCTCCTGACGCTCCTCCTCTCTGCAGGAGGCGTACTCTCCCTCCTCCTCCTGACGCTCCTCCTCTCTGCAGGAGGCGTACTCTCCTCCTGACGCTCCTCCTCTCTGCAGGAGGCGTACTCTCCTCCTCCTGACGCTCCTCCTCTCTGCAGGAGGCGTACTCTCCTCCTCCTGACGCTCCTCCTCTCTGCAGGAGGCATACTCTCCTCCTGACGCTGCTCCTCTCTGCAGGAGGCGTACTCTCCTCCTCTGACGCTCCTCCTCTCTGCAGGAGGCGTACTCTCCTCCTCCTGACGCTCCTCCTCTCTGCAGGAGGCGTACTCTCCTCCTCCTGACGCTCCTCCTCTCTGCAGGAGGTGTACTCTCCTCCTCCTGACGCTCCTCCTCTCTGCAGGAGGCGTACTATTCTCCTCCTGACGCTCCTCCTCTCTGCAGGAGGCGTACTCTCCTCCTCCTGACGCTCCTCCTCTCTGCAGGAGGCGTACTCTCCTCCTCCTGACGCTCCTCATCTCTGCAGGAGTCGTACTCTCCTCATCCAGACGCTCATCCTCTCTGCAGGAGGCGTACTCTCCTCCTCCTGACGCTCCTCCTCTCTGCAGGAGGCGTACTCTCCTCCTCCTGACGCTCCTCCTCTCTGCAGGAGGCGTACTCTCCTCCTCCTGACGCTCCTCCTCTCTGCAGGAGGCGTACTCTCCTCCTGACGCTCCTCCTCTCTGCAGGAGGCGTACTCTCCTCCTGACGCTCCTCCTCTCTGCAGGAGGCGTACTCTCCTCCTGACGCTCCTCCTCTCTGCAGGAGGCGTACTCTCCTCCTCCTGACGCTCCTCCTCTCTGCAGGAGGCGTACTCTCCTCCTCCTGACGCTCCTCCTCTCTGCAGGAGGCGTACTCTCCTCCTCCTGACGCTCCTCCTCTCTGCAGGAGGCGTACTCTCCTCCTGACGCTCCTCCTCTCTGCAGGAGGCGTACTCTCCTCCTCCTGACGCTCCTCCTCTCTGCAGGAGGCGTACTCTCCTCCTCCTGACGCTCCTCCTCTCTGCAGGAGGCGTACTCTCCTCCTCCTGACGCTCCTCCTCTCTGCAGGAGGCGTACTCTCCTCCTCCTGACGCTCCTCCTCTCTGCAGGAGGCGTACTCTCCTCCTCCTGACGCTCCTCCTCTCTGCAGGAGGCGTACTCTCCTCCTCCTGACGCTCCTCCTCTCTGCAGGAGGCGTACTCTCCTCCCTGACGCTCCTCCTCTCTGCAGGAGGCGTACTCTCCTCCTGACGCTCCTCCTCTCTGCAGGAGGCGTACTCTCCTCCTGACGCTCCTCCTCTCTGCAGGAGGCGTACTCTCCCTCCTGACGCTCCTCCTCTCTGCAGGAGGCGTACTCTCCTCCTCCTGACGCTCCTCCTCTCTGCAGGAGGCGTACTCTCCTCCTCCTGACGCTCCTCCTCTCTGCAGGAGGCGTACTCTCCTCCTCCTGACGCTCCTCCTCTCTGCAGGAGGCGTACTCTCCTCCTGACGCTCCTCCTCTCTGCAGGAGGCGTACTCTCCTCCTCCTGACGCTCCTCCTCTCTGCAGGAGGCGTACTCTCTCCTCCTCCTGACGCTCCTCCTCACAGCAGGAGGCGTACTCTCCTCCTTACGCTCCTCCTCTCTGCAGGAGGCATACTCTCCTCCTCCTGACGCTCCTCCTCTCTGCAGGAGGCGTAATCTCCTCCTGACGCTCCTCCTCTCTGCAGGAGGCGTACTCTCCTCCTCCTGACGCTCCTCCTCTCTGCAGGAGGCGTACTCTCTCCTCCTCCTGACGCTCCTCCTCTCTGCAGGAGGCGTACTCTCCTCCCTCCTGACGCTCCTCCTCTCTGCAGGAGGCGTACTCTCCTCCTCCTGACGCTCCTCCTCTCTGCAGGAGGCGTACTCTTCTCCTCCTGACGCTCCTCCTCTCTGCAGGAGGCGTACTCTCCTCCTCCTGACGCTCCTCCTCTCTGCAGGAGGCGTACTCTCCTCCTCCTCCTGACGCTCCTCCTCTCTGCAGGAGGCGTACTCTCCTCCTCCTGACGCTCCTCCTCTCTGCAGGAGGCGTACTCTCCTCCTCCTGACGCTCCTCCTCTCTGCAGGAGGCGTACTCTCCTCCTCCTGACGCTCCTCCTCTCTGCAGGAGGCGTACTCTCCTCCTGACGCTCCTCCTCTCTGCAGGAGGCGTACTCTCCTCCTGACGCTCCTCCTCTCTGCAGGAGGCGTACTCTCCTCCTGACGCTCCTCCTCTCTGGAGGAGGCGTACTCTCCTCCTCCTGACGCTCCTCCTCTCTGCAGGAGGCGTACTCTCCTCCTCCTGACGCTCCTCCTCTCTGCAGGAGGCGTACTCTCCTCCTCCTGACGCTCCTCCTCTCTGCAGGAGGCGTACTCTCCTCCTGACGCTCCTCCTCTCTGCAGGAGGCGTACTCTCCTCCTCCTGACGCTCCTCCTCTCTGCAGGAGGCGTACTCTCCTCCCTCCTGACGCTCCTCCTCTCTGCAGGAGGCGTACTCTTCTCCTCCTGACGCTCCTCCTCTCTGCAGGAGGCGTACTCTCCTCCTCCTGACGCTCCTCCTCTCTGCAGGAGGCGTACTCTCCTCCTCCTGACGCTCCTCCTCTCTGCAGGAGGCGTACTCTCCTCCTCCTGACGCTCCTCCTCTCTGCAGGAGGCGTACTCTCTCCCTGACACTCCTCCTCTCTGCAGGAGGCGAACTCTCCTCCTGACGCTCCTCCTCTCTGCAGGAGGCGTACTCTCCTCCTGACGCTCCTCCTCTCTGCAGGAGGCGTACTCTCCTCCTCCTGACGCTCCTCCTCTCTGCAGGAGGCGTACTCTCCTCCTCCTGACGCTCCTCCTCTCTGCAGGAGGCGTACTCTCCTCCTCCTGACGCTCCTCCTCTCTGCAGGAGGCGTACTCTCCTCCTGACGCTCCTCCTCTCTGCAGGAGGCGTACTCTCCTCCTCCTGACGCTCCTCCTCTCTGCAGGAGGCGTACTCTCCTCCTCTCCTGACGCTCCTCCTCTCTGCAGGAGGCGTACTCTCCTCCTTACGCTCCTCCTCTCTGCAGGAGGCGTACTCTCCTCCTCCTCCTGACGCTCCTCCTCTCTGCAGGAGGCGTACTCTCCTCCTCCTGACGCTCCTCCTCTCTGCAGGAGGCGTACTCTCCTCCTCCTGACGCTCCTCCTCTCTGCAGGAGGTGTACTCTCCTCCTCCTGACGCTCCTCCTCTCTGCAGGAGGCGTACTCTTCTCCTCCTGACGCTCCTCCTCTCTGCAGGAGGCGTACTCTCCTCCTCCTGACGCTCCTCCTCTCTGCAGGAGGCGTAGTCTACGCCTCCTGTCGCTACTACTCTCTGCAGGAGGCGTACTCTCCTTCTCCTGACGCTCCTCCTCTCTGCATGAGGCTTATTCTCCTCCTCCTGATGCTCCTCTTTTCTGGATGAGGAGTACTATTCTCCTCCTGACGCTCCTCCTCTCTGCAGGAGGCGTACTCTCCTCCTCCTGACGCTCCTCCTCTCTGCAGGAGGAGTACTCACCTCCTCCTGACGCTCCTCCTCTCTGCAGGAGGCGTACTCTTCTCCTCCTGACGCTCCTCCTCTCTGCAGGAGGCGTACTCTCCTCCTGACGCTCCTCCTCTCTGCAGGAGGCGTACTCTCCTCCTCCTGACGCTCCTCCACTCTGCAGGAGGCGTACGCTCCTCCACCTGACGCTCCTCCTCTCTGCAGGAGGCGTACTCTCCTCCTCCTGACGCTCCTCCTCTCTGCAGGAGGCGTACTCTCCTCCTCAAGCTCCTCCTCTCTGCAGGAGGCATACTCTCCTGACCCTCCTCCTCTCTGCAGGAGGCGTACTCTCCTCCTCCTGACGCTCCTCCTCCCCTCTGGAGGCGTACTCGTCTCCTCCTGACGCTCCTCCTCTCTGCAGGAGGCGTACTCTCCTCCTCCTGACGCTCCTCCTCTCTGCAGGAGGCGTACTCTCCTCCTGACGCTCCTCCTCTCTGCAGGAGGCGTACTCTCCTCCTCCTCCTGACGCTCCTCCTCTCTGCAGGAGGCGTACTCTCCTCCTGACGCTCCTCCTCTCTGCAGGAGGCGTACTCTCCTCCTCCTCCTGACGCTCCTCCTCTCTGCAGGAGGCGTACTCTCCTCCTGACGCTCCTCCTCTCTGCAGGAGGCGTACTCTCCTTCTCCTGACGCTCCTCCACTCTGCAGGAGGCGTACCCTCCTCCTGACGCTCCTCCTCTCTGCAGGAGGCGTACTCTTCTCCTCCTGACGCTCCTCCTCTCTGCAGGAGGCGTACTCTCCTCCTCCTGACGCTCCTCCTCCCCGCTGCAGGAGGCGTACCCTCCTCCTGACGCTCCTCCTCTCTGCAGGAGGCGTACTCTCCTCCTGACGCTCCTCCTCTCTGCAGGAGCGTACTCTCCTCCTGACGCTCCTCCTCTCTGCAGGAGGCGTACTCTCCTCCTGACGCTCCTCCTCTCTGCAGGAGGCGTACTCTCCTCCTCCTGACGCTCCTCCTCTCTGCAGGAGGCGTACTCTCCTCCTCCTGACGCTCCTCCTCTCTGCAGGAGGCGTACTCTTCTCCTCCCTGACGCTCCTCCTCTCTGCAGGAGGCGTACTCTCCTCCTGACGCTCCTCCTCTCTGCAGGAGGCGTACTCTTCTCCTCCTGACGCTCCTCCTCTCTGCAGGAGGCGTACTCTCCTCCTGACGCTCCTCCTCTCTGCAGGAGGCGTACTCTCCTCCTGACGCTCCTCCTCTCTGCAGGAGGCGTACTCTCCTCCTGACGCTCCTCCTCTCTGCAGGAGGCGTACTCTCCTCCTCCTGACGCTCCTCCTCTCTGCAGGAGGCGTACTCTCCTCCTCCTGACGCTCCTCCTCTCTGCAGGAGGCGTACTCTCCTCCTCCTGACGCTCCTCCTCTCTGCAGGAGGCGTACTCTCCTCCTCCTGATGCTCCTCCTCTCTGCAGGAGGCGTACTCTCCTCCTCCCTGACGCTCCTCCTCTCTGCAGGAGGCGTACTCTTCTCCTCCTGACGCTCCTCCTCTCTGCAGGAGGCGTACTCTTCTCCTCCTGACGCTCCTCCTCTCTGCAGGAGGCGTACTCTCCTCCTCCCGACGCTCCTCCTCTCTGCAGGAGGCGTACTCTCCTCCTCCTGACGCTCCTCCTCTCTGCAGGAGGCGTACTCTCCTCCTCCTTCTGACGCTCCTCCTCTCTGCAGGAGGCGTACTCTCCTCCTGACGCTCCTCCTCTCTGCAGGAGGCGTACTCTCCTCCTCCTGACGCTCCTCCTCTCTGCAGGAGGCGTACTCTCCTCCTGACGCTCCTCCTCTCTGCAGGAGGCGTACTCTCCTTCTCCCTGACGCTCCTCCTCTCTGCAGGAGGCGTACTCTCCTCCTCCTGACGCTCCTCCTCTCTGCAGGAGGCGTACTCTTCTCCTCCTGACGCTCCTCCTCTCTGCAGGAGGCGTACTCTCCTCCTCCTGACGCTCCTCCTCTCTGCAGGAGGCGTACTCTCCTCCTCCTGACGCTCCTCCTCTCTGCAGGAGGCGTACTCTCCTCCTGACGCTCCTCCTCTCTGCAGGAGGCGTACTCTCCTCCTCCTGACGCTCCTCCTCTCTGCAGGAGGCGTACTCTCCTCCTGACGCTCCTCCTCTCTGCAGGAGGCGTACTCTCCTCCTGACGCTCCTCCTCTCTGCAGGAGGCGTACTCTCCTCCTCCAGACGCTCCTCCCTCTCTGCAGGAGGCGGCCTCTCCTCCTCCTGACGCTCCTCCTCTCTGCAGGAGGCGTACTCTCCTCCTCCTGACGCTCCTCCTCTCTGCAGGAGGCGTACTCTCCTCCTCCTGACGCTCCTCCTCTCTGCAGGAGGCGTACTCTCCTCCTCCTGACGCTCCTCCTCTCTGCAGGAGGCGTACTCTCCTCCTCCTGACGCTCCTCCTCTCTGCAGGAGGCGTACTCTCCTCCTGACGCTCCTCCTCTCTGCAGGAGGCGTACTCTCCTCCTGACGCTCCTCCTCTCTGCAGGAGGCGTACTCTCCTCCTGACGCTCCTCCTCTCTGCAGGAGGCGTACTCTCCTCCTGACGCTCCTCCTCTCTGCAGGAGGCGTACTCTCCTCCCTCTGGACGCTCCTCCTCTCTGCAGGAGGCGTACTCTCCTCCTCCTGACGCTCCTCCTCTCTGCAGGAGGCGTACTCTCCTCCTCCTGACGCTCCTCCTCTCTGCAGGAGGCGTACTCTCCTCCTCCTGACGCTCCTCCTCTCTGCAGGAGGCGTACTCTCCTCCTCCTGACGCTCCTCCTCTCTGCAGGAGGCGTACTCTCCTCCTCCTGACGCTCCTCCTCTCTGCAGGAGGCGTACTCTCCTCCTCCTGACGCTCCTCCTCTCTGCAGGAGGCGTACTCTCCTCCTCCTGACGCTCCTCCTCTCTGCAGGAGGCGTACTCTCCTCCTCCTGACGCTCCTCCTCTCTGCAGGAGGCGTACTCTCCTCCTCCTGACGCTCCTCCTCTCTGCAGGAGGCGTACTCTCCTCCTCCTGACGCTCCTCCTCTCTGCAGGAGGCGTACTCTCCTCCTCCTGACGCTCCTCCCTCTCTGCAGGAGGCGTACTCTCCTCCTCCTGACGCTCCTCCTCTCTGCAGGAGGCGTACTCTCCTCCTCCTGACGCTCCTCCTCTCTGCAGGAGGCGTACTCTCTCCTCCTCCTGACGCTCCTCCTCTCTGCTGGAGGAGTACTCTACTCCTCCTGACGCTCCTCCTCTCTGCAGGAGGCGTACTCTCCTCCTCCTGACGCTCCTCCTCTCTGCAGGAGGGCGACTCTCTCCTCCTCCTCCTGACGCTCCTCCTCTCTGCAGGAGGCGTACTCTCCTCCTCCTGACGCTCCTCCTCTCTGCAGGAGGCGTACTCTCCTCCTCCTCCTGACGCTCCTCCTCTCTGCAGGAGGCGTACTCTCCTCCTCCTGACGCTCCTCCTCTCTGCAGGAGGCGTACTCTCCTCCTCCTGACGCTCCTCCTCTCTGCAGGAGGCGTACTCTCTCCTCCTCCTGACGCTCCTCCTCTCTGCAGGAGGCGTACTCTCCTCCTCCTGACGCTCCTCCTCTCTGCAGGAGGCGTACTCTCCTCCTCCTGACGCTCCTCCTCTCTGCAGGAGGCGTACTCTCCTCCTCCTGACGCTCCTCCTCTCTGCAGGAGGCGTACTCTCCTCCTCCTGACGCTCCTCCTCTCTGCAGGAGGCGTACTCTCCTCCTCCTCCTGACGCTCCTCCTCTCTGCAGGAGGCGTACTCTCCTCCCTCCTGACGCTCCTCTCCTCTCTGCAGGAGGCGTACTCTCCTCCTCCCTGACGCTCCTCCTCTCTGCAGGAGGCGTACTCTCCTCCTCCCTCCTGACGCTCCTCCTCTCTGCAGGAGGCGTACTCTCCTCCTCCCTGACGCTCCTCCTCTCTGCAGGAGGCGTACTCTCCTCCTCCTGACGCTCCTCCTCTCTGCAGGAGGCGTACTCTCCTCCTCCTGACGCTCCTCCTCTCTGCAGGAGGCGTACTCTCTCCTCCTCCTGACGCTCCTCCTCTCTGCAGGAGGCGTACTCTCCTCCTCCTGACGCTCCTCCTCTCTGCAGGAGGCGTACTCTCCTCCTCCTGACGCTCCTCCTCTCTGCAGGAGGCGTACTCTCCTCCTGACGCTCCTCCTCTCTGCAGGAGGCGTACTCTCCTCCTCCTGACGCTCCTCCTCTCTGCAGGAGGCGTACTCTCCTCCTCGGGACGCTCCGCCGCTGTGCAGGAGGAGTACTCTCCTCCTCCCTGACGCTCCTCCTCCCTGCAGGTGGAGTACTCGCCTCCTCCTGACGCTCCTCCTCTCTGCAGGAGGCGTACTCTCCTCCTCCTGACGCTCCTCCTCTCTGCAGGAGGCGTACTCTCCTCCTCCTGACGCTCCTCCTCTCTGCAGGAGGCGTACTCTCCTCCTCCTGACGCTCCTCCTCTCTGCAGGAGGCGCACTCCCTCCCTCCTCCTGACGCTCCTCCTCTCTGCAGGAGGCGTACTCTCCTCCTCCTGACGCTCCTCCTCTCTGCAGGAGGCGTACTCTCCTCCTCCTGACGCTCCTCCTCTCTGCAGGAGGCGTACTCTCCTCCTCCTGACGCGCCTCCTCTCTGCAGGAGGCGTACTCTCCTCCTCCTGACGCTCCTCCTCTCTGCAGGAGGCGTACTCTCCTCCTCCTGACGCTCCTCCTCTCTGCAGGAGGCGTACTCTCCTCCTCCTGACGCTCCTCCTCTCTGCAGGAGGCGTACTCTCCTCCTCCTGACGCTCCTCCTCTCTGCAGGAGGCGTACTCTCCTCCTCCTGACGCTCCTCCTCTCTCTGCAGGAGGCGTACTCTCCTCCTCCTCCTGACGCTCCTCCTCTCTGCAGGAGGCGTACTCTCTCCTCCTCCTGACGCTCCTCCTCTCTGCAGGAGGCGTACTCTCCTCCTCCTGACGCTCCTCCTCTCTGCAGGAGGCGTACTCTCCTCCTCCTGACGCTCCTCCTCTCTGCAGGAGGCGTACTCTCCTCCTCCTGACGCTCCTCCTCTCTGCAGGAGGCGTCCTCTCCTCCCTCCTCCTGACGCTCCTCCTCTCTGCAGGAGGCGTACTCTCCTCCTCCTCCTGACGCTCCTCCTCTCTGCAGGAGGCGTACTCTCTCCTCCTCCTGACGCTCCTCCTCTCTGCAGGAGGCGTACTCTCCTCCTCCTTACGCTCCTCCTCTCTGCAGGAGGCGTACTCTCCTCCTCCTGACGCTCCTCCTCTCTGCAGGAGTGCGTACTCTCCTCCTCCTGACGCTCCTCCTCTCTGCAGGAGGCGTACTCTCCTCCTCCCTGACGCTCCTCCTCTCTGCAGGAGGCGTACTATCCTCCTCCTGACGCTCCTCCTCTCTGCAGGAGGCGTACTCTCCTCCTCCTGACGCTCCTCCTCTCTGCAGGAGGCGTACTCTCCTCCCTCCTGACGCTCCTCCTCTCTGCAGGAGGCGTACTCTCCTCCTCCTGACGCTCCTCCTCTCTGCAGGAGGCGTACTCTCCTCCTCCTGACGCTCCTCCTCTCTGCAGGAGGCGTACTCTCCTCCTCCCTGACGCTCCTCCTCTCTGCAGGAGGCGTACTCTCCTCCTCCTGACGCTCCTCCTCTCTGCAGGAGGCGTATTTCCTTCCTCCTCTGACGCTCCTCCTCTCTGCAGGAGGCGTACTCTCCTCCTCCTGACGCTCCTCCTCTCTGCAGGAGGCGTACTCTCCTCCTCCTGACGCTCCTCCTCTCTGCAGGAGGCGTACTCTCCTCCTCCTGACGCTCCTCCTCTCTGCAGGAGGCGTACTCTCCTCCTCCTGACGCTCCTCCTCTCTGCAGGAGGCGTACTCTCCTCCTCCTGACGCTCCTCCTCTCTGCAGGAGGCGTACTCTCCTCCTCCTGACGCTCCTCCTCTCTGCAGGAGGCGTACTCTCCTCCTCCTGACGCTCCTCCTCTCTGCAGGAGGCGTACTCTCCTCCTCCTGACGCTCCTCCTCTCTGCAGGAGGCGTACTCTCCTCCTCCTGACGCTCCTCCTCTCTGCAGGAGGCGTACTCTCCTCCTCCTGACGCTCCTCCTCTCTGCAGGAGGCGTACTCTCCTCCTCCTGACGCTCTCCTCCTCTCTGCAGGAGGCGTACTTCTCCTCCTCCTGACGCTCCTCCTCTCTGCAGGAGGCGTACTCTCCTCCTCCTGACGCTCCTCCTCTCTGCAGGAGGCGTACTCTACTCCTCCTGACGCTCCTCCTCTCTGCAGGAGGCGTACTCTCTCCTCCTCCTGTCGCTCCTCCTCTCTGCAGGAGGCGTACTCTCCTCCTCCTGACGCTCCTCCTCTCTGCAGGAGGCGTACTCTCCTCTCCCTGACGCTCCTCCTCTCTGCAGGAGGCGTACTCTCCTCCTCCTGACGCTCCTCCTCTCTGCAGGAGGCGTACTCTTCCTCCTCCTGACGCTCCTCCCTCTCTGCAGGAGGCGTACTCTCCTCCTCCTGACGCTCCTCCTCTCTGCAGGAGGCGTACTCTCCTTCCTCCTGACGCTCCTCCTCTCTGCAGGAGGCGATTTTCCTCCTCCTGACGCTCCTCCTCTCTGCAGGAGGCGTACTCTCCTCCTCCTGACGCTCCTCCTCTCTGCAGGAGGCGCATTTCTCCTCCTCCTCCTGACGCTCCTCCTCTCTGCAGGAGGCGTACTCTTCCTCCCTCCTGACGCTCCTCCTCTCTGCAGGAGGCGTACTCTCCTCCCTGACGCTCCTTCCTCTCTGCAGGAGGCGTACTCTCCTCCTCCTGACGCTCCTCCTCTCTGCAGGAGGCGTACTCTCCTCCTGACGCTCCTCCTCTCTGCAGGAGGCGTACTCTCCTCCTCCTGACGCTCCTCCTCTCTGCAGGAGGCGTACTCTCCTCCTCCTGACGCTCCTCCTCTCTGCAGGAGGCGCATTTCTCCTGACGCTCCTCCTCTCTGCAGGAGGCGTACTCTCCTCCTCCTGACGCTCCTCCTCTCTGCAGGAGGCGTACTCTCCTCCCTCCTGACGCTCCTCCTTCTCTCTGCAGGAGGCGTGCTCTCCTCCCTCCTGACGCTCCTCCTCTCTGCAGGAGGCGTACTCTCCTCCTCCTCCTCCTGACGCTCCTCCTCTCTGCAGGAGGCGTACTCTCCTCCTCCTGACGCTCCTCCTCTCTGCAGGAGGCGTATTCTTCTCCCTTCCTGACGCTCCTCCTCTCTCTGCAGGAGGCGTACTCTTCTCCTCCTGACGTCCTCCTCTCTGCAGGAGGCGTATTCTCTCTCCTCCCTGACGTCCTCCTCTCTGCAGGAGGCGTATTTCCTCCTCCTCCTGACGCTCCTTCCTCTCTGCAGGAGGCGTACTCTCCTCCTCCTGACGCTCCTCCTCTCTGCAGGAGGCGTACTTCTCCCTCCTGACGCTCCTCCTCTCTGCAGGAGGCGTATTTCTCTCCTCCTTCCTGACGCTCCTCCTCTCTGCAGGAGGCGTACTTTCTCTCCTCCCTGACGCTCCTCCTCTCTGCAGGAGGCGTACTCTCCTCCCTCTCCTGACGCCCTCCTCCTCTCTGCAGGAGGCGTACTCTCCTCCTCCTGACGCTCCTTTCCTCTCTGCAGGAGGCGTACTCTCCTCCTCCTGACGCTCCTCCTCTCTGCAGGAGGCGTACTCTCCTCCTCCTGACGCTCTTCCCCTCTCTGCAGGAGGCGTACTCTCCTCCCTCCCTGACGCTCCTTCCTCTCTGCAGGAGGCGACTCTCCCTCCTCCTGACGCTCCTCCTCTCTCTGCAGGAGGCGGTACTCTTCCTCCTCCCTGACGCTCCTCCTCTCTGCAGGAGGCGATTTTTCTCCTCTTCCTGACGCTCCTCCTCTCTGCAGGAGGCGTACTCTCCTCCCTCCTGACGCTCCTCCTCTCTGCAGGAGGCGTACTCTCCCTCCTCCTGACGCTCCTCCTCTCTGCAGGAGGCGTACTCTCCTCCTCCTGACGCTCCTTTCTTCTGCAGGAGGCGCACTCTCCTCCTCCTGACGCTCCTTCCTCTCTGCAGGAGGCGTCTCTCCTCCTCCCTGACGCTCCTTCCTCTCTGCAGGAGGCGTACTCTCCTCCCTCCCTGACGCTCCTCCTCTCTGCAGGAGTGCGTACTCTCCTCCTCCCTGGCGCGCTCCTCCTCTCTGCAGGAGGCGTACTCTCTTCCTCTCTCTGACGCTCCTCCTCTCTGCAGGAGGCGTACTCTCCTCCTTCCTGACGTTTCTCCTCTCTGCAGGAGTGCGTACCTTCCTCCTCCTGACGCTCCTCCTCTCTGCAGGAGGCGTACTCTCCTCCTCCTGACGCTCCTCCTCTCTGCAGGAGGCGTACTCTCCTCCCTCCTGACGCTCCTCCTCTCTGCAGGAGGCGCATTTCCTCTCCTCCTCCTGGACGCTCCTCCTCTCTGCAGGAGGCGTACTCTCCTCCTCCCGCTCCTCCTCTCTGCAGGAGGCGTACTCTCCTCCTGACGCTCCTCCTCTCTGCAGGAGTGCGTACTCTTCTCTCCTCCTGACGCTCCTCCTCTCTCTGCAGGAGGCGCATTTCCTCTTCTCCCTCCTGACGCTCCTCCTCTCTGCAGGAGGCGTACTCTCTTCCCTCCTGACGCTCCTCCCCTCTGCAGGAGGCGTACTCTCCTCCTCTGACGCTCCTCCTCTCTGCAGGAGGCGTACTCTCCTCCTCCTGACGCTCCTCCTCTCTGCAGGAGGCGTGCCTTCCTCCTCCTGACGCCTCCTCCTCCTGACGCCTCCTCCTCTCTGCAGGAAGGCGTACTCTCCTCCTCCTGACGCTCCTCCTCTCTGCACAGGAGGCGTACTCCTCTCCTCCCGCTGACGCTCCTGACGCTTCCTCCTCTCTGCAGGAGGCGTACTTCCTCCTCCTCCTGACGCTCCTCCTCTCTGCAGGAGCGGCAGTGGCTCCTTCCCTCCTGACGCTCCTCTCTCTCTGCAGGAGGCGTACTTTCTCCTCCCTCCCTGACGCTCCTCCTCTCTGCAGGAGGCGCACTCTTCTCCTCCCTCTCCTGACGCTCCTCTCTCTGCAGGAGTGCGTACTTCCTCCCTTCTCCTCCTGACGCTCCTCCTCTCTGCAGGAGGCGTACTCTCCTCCTCCTGACGCTCCTCCTCTCTGCAGGAGGCGTACTTCTCCTCCTCCTGACGCTCCTCCTCTCTGCAGGAGGCGTACTCTTCTCCCTCCTGACGCTCCTCCTCTCTGCAGGAGGCGTACTTTCTCCTCCTCCTGACGCTCCTCCTCTCTGCAGGAGGCGTACTCTCCTCCTCCTGACGCTCCTCCTCTCTGCAGGAGGCGTACTCTCCTCCTCCTGACGCCTCCTCCTCTCTGCAGGAGGCGTACTCTCCTCCTCCTGGACGCTCCTCCTCTCTGCAGGAGGCGTACTCTCCTCCTCCTGACGCTCCCTCTCTGCAGGAGGCGTACTCTCCTCCTCCTTGACGCTCCTCCTCTCTGCAGGAGGCGTACTCTCCTCTCCTGACGCTCCTCCTCTCTGCAGGAGGCGTACTCTTCTCCTCCTGACGCTCCTTCCTCTCTGCAGGAGGCGTACTCTCCTCCTCCTCTGACGCTCCTCCTCTCTGCAGGAGGCGTACTCTCTCTCCCTCCTGACGCTCCTTCCTCTGCAGGAGGCGTACTCTCCTCTTCCCTCCCTCCTGACGCTTCCTTCCTCTCTGCAGGAGGCGATCTCTCCTCCTCCCTGACGCTCCTCCTTCTCTGCAGGAGGCGCACTCTCCCTCCTGACGCTCCTCCTCTCTGCAGGAGGCGTATTTTCCTCCTCCTGACGCTCCTCCCTCTCTGCAGGAGGCGTACTTCTTCTCCTCCTGACGCTCCTCCTCTCTGCAGGAGGCGTACTCTCCTCCTCCCGGGACGCCCTCCTCCTCTCTGCAAGGAGGCGACTCTCCTCCTCTCCCGGGACGCTCCTCCTCTCTGCAGGAGGGCGTACTTCCTCCTCCTGACGCTCCTCCTCTCTCTGCAGGAGGCGATTACTTCCTCCCTCCTGACGCTCCTCCTCTCTGCAGGAGGCGTACTTTCCTTCCCCTCCTGGACGCCTCCTTCCTCTCTGCAGGAGGCGTACTCTCCTCCTCCTCCTGGGACGCTTCCTTTTCCTTCTCTGCAGGAGGCGTACTCTCCTCCTCCTGACGCTCCTCCTCTCTGCAGGAGGCGTACTCTCCCTCCTCCTGACGCTCCTCCTCTCTGCAGGAGGCGTACTCTCCTTCTCTCCCTAGGGACGTCCTCCCTCTCTCTCTCTGTGCAGGAGTGCGTACTCTCCTCCTCCTGACGTCTCTCTCCTCTCTGCAGGAGAGGCGCATTTCTCTCCTCCCTCCTTGACGCTCTCCCTTCCTCTCTGCAGGAGTGCGATTCTCCTCCTCCTCCTGACGCTCTTCTCCCTTCTCTGCAGTGAGGCGCATTTCTCCTCCTCCTCCCAGACGCCCTTCTCCTCTTCGGCAGGAGGCGCATTTCCTCCCGGCGTGACGTCTCCTTCCTCTCTGCAGGAGGGTGCGGTACTCTCCTCCTGACGCTTCTCCCCCCTGCAGGAGGCGATTTTCTTCCCTCCTCCTGACGTTTCTCCTCTTCCTCTCTGCAGTGAGTGCGATTTCCTTCTTACTCTCCCTTCCTGACGCTTCCTTTCCTCTCTCTGCAGGAGGCGTACTTTCTCCTCCCTGACGCCGCTCCTCACTCTCTGCAGGAGGCGGCATTTCTCTTCTTCCCTCCTTTCATGCTGACGCTCCTCCTCTCTGCAGGAGGCGCATTTCTTCTTCTCCTCCTGACGCTCCCTCCTCTCTGCAGGAGGCGTACTCTTCTCCCTCCTCCCTGACGCTCCTCCTGGGTCTGCAGGAGAGGCGCACTTTCCCTTCCTCCTGACGTTCACTCACACTCTCTGCAGGAGGCGCAGCCTCCCTTTCTCCTTCCTGACGCTCCTCCTCTCTCTGCAGGAGGCGCATTTACTCTTTCTCAGCTCCCCTGACGCTCCTCCTCCCTGCAGGAGGCGATTTCTCCCTCCTCCCTGACGCTCCTTCCTTCTGCTGCAGTGAGGCCATTACTCTCCTCCTTCCTGACGCTCCTCCTCTCTGCAGGGAGAGGCGTACTCTCCTCCTCCCTGACGCTCCTTCCTTTCTGCAGGAGAAGGCGGCAGGGCACTTCCTCCTCCTCCTGACGCTCCCTCCTTCTCTGCAGGAGGCGATTTCCTCTCCTCCTCCTGATGCTCCTCCTCTCTGCAGGAGGCGTATTTCTCTCCTCCCTGACGTGCCTTTCTTCCTCTCGTGCAGGAGGGCCGATTTCCTCTCTCCTCCTGACGCTCCTCCTCTCTGCAGGAGGCGTACTCTCCTTTCCTCCAAGTAGACGCTCCTCCTCTCTGCAGTGAGGCGCACTCTTCTCCTCCTGATCGCTCCTCCTCTCTGCAGGAGGCGCATTTCCTCCTCCCTGGACGCTCCTCCTCTCTGCAGGGAGTGCTTACTCTCCTCCTCCCTGACGCTCCTTCCTCTCTGCAGTGAGTGCATGCATTTTCTTCCCTTCCTGACGCTCCTCCCTCTCTGCAGGAGGCGCATTTTTTCTCTTCTCCTTCTGACGCTCCTCCTTCTCTGCAGGAGTGCGTACTCTTCTCCTCCTGACGCTCCTTCCTCTCAAGGAGGCGATTTTCTCTCCTCCCGACAGCTCTTCCTCTCTGCAGGAGGCGTACTCTCCTCCTCATACGCCTCTCTTCCTCTCTGTGTGGTAGGAGGCGTACTCTCCTCCTCCTGACGCTCTTCCTTCTCTGCAGGAGAAGGCGTACTCTCCTCCTCCGGACGTCTCCTCCTCTCCCCTGCAGGAGGCCAGATTTCCTCCCTCCTGGACGCCTCCTCCTTCTCTGCAGGTGCGTACTCTCCTCCTCCTGACGCTCCTCCTCTCTGCAGGGAGGCGCACTCTCCCTCCACTCTCCTGACGCTCTTCCTCTTTGCAGGAAGGCGTAATTTCCTCCTCCCTGACGTTTCCTCCCTCACTCTGCAGGAGTGCGGGGTACTTCCTTTCGTCCTCTCCTCCCCGACGCTCTTCCTCTCTCTGCAGGAGGCGCACTGCCTCCTCCTCCCTGACGCTCCTCCCTTCTGCAGGAGGCGTACTCTCCTCCTCCCTGACGCTCCCTTTCTCTGGGCAGGAGGCGTACATTCTCCTCCTGATTTCCTTTCCCCGCAGGTACATGTGCATTTCCTCCTCCTGACGCTCCTCCTCGGTGCAGGTACTTTTTTTCCTCCTCCTGACGCAAAGTTTCCTTTCCTCTCTGCAGGAGGCGCTTCGGTGGACCGCCGGCAGTTTTAACCTGGATGCCCGGTGTGTGAACAGTCCGAGTATCATTATTTGCTGCACGAGACGAGCGTGAGCTGCACCTGGCAGCTGCCGGAGCTTTACCACAAGATCGGCGTATTTCGAGATCTGGCTCAGTCCTTGGTTCCAGTCTCCTTGCTTGGTCCCTGGTTCAGTCCTGGCTTAGTCTTCCTGGTTTGTGACCCGGTTTAGTCCTGTTTTAGTCCTGGTTTAGTCCCGGTTTCAGACCTTCGTTTTAGGACCTGGTTTCTCTTAGACTCCGGTTTAGTCCCGGCTTCAGTCCCGCGCTTTTTCCAGCACTGTTTCACCGGGTCTAGTCTCAGTTTAGTCCTGGTTTCAGTCCTTGCTTCAGTCCTGGTTTAGTCCTGGCTTAGTCTCCGGTTTAGTCCTGTTTCAGACCTGTTTGTAGACCCGGTTTTTGGTCCCGGTTTCAGTCCCCGTTTCAGTCCCTGGTTTAGTTCTCTGTCAGTCCTGGTTCAGTCCTTCTGGTTTAGTCCTCTGTCAGTCCCGGTTTAGTCCTGCTTCAGTCCCGGTTCAGTCTCGGTTTAGTTCCTG
>CM060672.1:811294-851294 GCA_030686955.1 Odontamblyopus rebecca
TCTCCTCCTCCTGACGCTCCTCCTCTCTGCAGGAGGCGTACTCTCCTCCTCCTGACGCTCCTCCTCTCTGCAGGAGGCGTACTCTCCTCCTCCTGACGCTCCTCCTCTCTGCAGGAGGCGTACTCTCCTCCCTCCTGACGCTCCTCCTCTCTGCAGGAGGCGTACTCTCCTCCTCCTGACGCTCCTCCTCTCTGCAGGAGGCGTACTCTCCTCCTCCTGACGCTCCTCCCTCTCTCTGCAGGAGGCGTACTCTCCTCCTCCTGACGCTCCTCCTCTCTGCAGGAGGCGTACTCTCCTCCTCCTGACGCTCCTCCTCCGGACGCTCTCTCCTCTGCAGCTCCTCCTCTCTGCAGGCGTACTCTCCTCCTCCTGACGCTCCTCCTCTCTGCAGGAGTGCGTGATCTCCTCCTAGCCCGCTCTCACACCTCCTGACGCCCTCTCGCTCCTCCCCTCTCTGCAGGAGGCGTGCTCTCCTCCTCCCCTGACGCTCCTCCTCTCTGCAGGAGGCGATTTCTCTCCTCCTGGACGCCCTCTCTGCAGGAGGCATACTCTCCTCCTCCTGACGCTCCTCCTCTCTGCAGGAGGCGTACTCTCCTCCTCCTGGCCTGACGCTCCTCCTCTCTGCAGGAGGCGTACTCTCCTCCTCCTGACGCTCCTCCTCTCTGCAGGAGGCGTACTCTCCTCCTCCTGACGCTCCTCCTCTCTGCAGGAGGCGTACTCTCCTCCTCCTGACGCTCCTCCTCTCTGCAGGAGGCGTACTCTCCTCCTCCTGACGCTCCTCCTCTCTGCAGGAGGCGTACTCTCCTCCTCCTGAAGCTCCTCCTCTCTGCAGGAGGCGTACTCTCCTCCTCCTGACGCTCCTCCTCTCTGCAGGAGGCGTACTCTCCTCCTCCTGACGCTCCTCCTCTCTGCAGGAGGCGTACTCTCCTCCTCCTGACGCTCCTCCTCTCTCTGCAGGAGGCGTACTCTCCTCCTCCCTGACGCTCCTCCTCTCTGCAGGAGGCGTACTCTCCTCCTCCTGACGCTCCTCCTCTCTGCAGGAGGCGTACTCTCCTCCTCTCCTGCCGCTCCTCCTCTCTGCAGGAGGCATACTCTCCTCCTCCTGACGCTCCTCCTCTCTGCAGGAGGCGTACTCTCCTCCTGACGCTCCTCCTCTCTGCAGGAGGCGTACTCTCCTCCTCCTGACGCTCCTCCTCTCTGCAGGAGGCGTACTCTCCTCCTCCTGACGCTCCTCCTCTCTGCAGGAGGCGTACTCTCCTCCTCCCTGACGCTCCTCCTCTCTGCAGGAGGCGTACTCTCCTCTCCTCCTGACGCTCCTCCTCTCTGCAAGAGGCGTACTCTCCTCCTCCTGACGCTCCTCCTCTCTGCAGGAGGCGTACTCTCCTCCTCACCTCTGACGCTCCTCCTCTCTGCAGGAGCGTACTCTCTCCTCCTCTGACGCTCCTCTCTCTGCAGGAGGCGTACTCTCCTCTGACACTCCCTCCCCTCTCTGCAGGAGGCGTACTCTCCTCCTGTTGACGCTCCTCCTCTCTGCAGAGCGTACTCTCCTCCTCTGACGCTCCTCCCCTCTCTGCAGGAGGCGTGCTCCTCCTCCTGACGCTCGCCACGCTCCTCTCTCTGCAGGAGCGTGCTCTCCTCCTCTGGCACTCCTCCTCTCTGCAGGAGCGTGCTCTCCTCCTCTGACGCTCCTCCTCTCTGCAGGAGGCGTACTCTCCTCCTCCCTGACGCTCCTCCTCTCTGCAGGAGGCGTACTCTCCTCCTCCTGACGCTCCTCCTCTCTGCAGGAGGCGTACTCTCCTCCTCCTGACGCTCCTCCTCTCTGCAGGAGGCGTACTCTCCTCCTCCTGACGCTCCTCCTCTCTGCAGGAGGCGTACTCTCCTCCTCCTGACGCTCCTCCTCTCTGCAGGAGGCGTACTCTCCTCCTCCTGACGCTCCTCCTCTCTGCAGGAGGCGTACTCTCCTCCTCCTGACGCTCCTCCTCTCTGCAGGAGGCGTACTCTCCTCCTCCTGACGCTCCTCCTCTCTGCAGGAGGCGTACTCTCCTCCTCCTGACGCTCCTCCTCTCTGCAGGAGGCGTACTCTCCTCCTCCTGACGCTCCTCCTCTCTGCAGGAGGCGTACTCTCCTCCTGACGCTCCTCCTCTCTGCAGGAGGCGTACTCTCCTCCTCCTGACGCTCCTCCTCTCTGCAGGAGGCGTACTCTCCTCCTCCTGACGCTCCTCCTCTCTGCAGGAGGCGTACTCTCCTCCTCCTGACGCTCCTCCTCTCTGCAGGAGGCGTACTCTCCTCCTCCCTGACGCTCCTCCTCTCTGCAGGAGGCGTACTCTCCTCCTCCAGACGCTCCTCCTCTCCGCAGGAGGCGTACTCTCCTCCTCCTGACGCTCCTCCTCTCTGCAGGAGGCGTACTCTCCTCCTCCTGACGCTCCTCCTCTCTGCAGGAGGCGTACTCTCCTCCTCCCTGACGCTCCTCCTCTCTGCAGGAGGCGTACTCTCCTCCTCCTGACGCTCCTCCTCTCTGCAGGAGGCGTACTCTCCTCCTCCCTGACGCTCCTCCTCTCTGCAGGAGGCGTACTCTCCTCCTCCTGACGCTCCTCCTCTCTGCAGGAGGCGTACTCTCCTCTCCTGACGTTCCTCCTCTCTGCAGATGCGTACTCTCCTCCTCTGATGCTCCTCCTCTCTGCAGGAGCGTACTCTCCTTCCTCCCCAGACGCTCCTCCTCTCTCTGCAGGACGTACTCTCCTCACCTGACGCTCCTCCTCTCTCTGCAGGAGGTGTATTTCCTCCTCCTGACGCTCCTCCTCTGCAGGAGGCGTACTTCCTCCTGACGCTCCCTCTCTCTGCAGGAGGCGTACTCTCCTCCCTGGACGCTCCTCCTCTCTGCAGGAGGCGTACTCTGCTCCTCCTGACGCTCCTCCTCTCTGCAGGAGGCGTACTCTCCTCCTGACGCTCCTCCTCACTGCAGGAGGCGTACTCACCTCCTCCTGACGCTCCTCCTCTCAGCAGGAGGCGTACTGTCCGCCTCCTGACGCGCCTCCTCTCTGCAGGAGGCGTACTCTTCTCCTCCTGACGCTCCTCCTCTCTGCAGGAGGCGTACTCTCCTCCTCCTGACGCTCCTCCTCTCTGCAGGAGGCGTACTCTCCTCCTCCTGACGCTCCTCCTCTCTGCAGGAGGCGTACTCTCCTCCTCCTGACGCTCCTCCTCTCTGCAGGAGGCGTACTCTCCTCCCCTCCTGACGCTCCTCCTCTCTGCAGGAGGCCTACTCTCCTCCTCCTGACGCTCCTCCTCTCTGCAGGAGTCGTACTCTCCTCCTCCTGACGCTCCTCCTCTCTGCAGGAGGCGTACTCTTCTCCTCCTGACGCTCCTCCTCTCTGCAGGAGGCGTACTCTCCTCCTCCTGACGCTCCTCCTCTCTGCAGGAGGCGTACTCTCCTCCTCCTGACGCTCCTCCTCTCTGCAGGAGGCGTACTCTCCTCCTCCTGACGCTCCTCCTCTCTGCAGGAGGCGTACTCTCCTCCTCCTGACGCTCCTCCTCTCTGCAGGAGGCGTACTCTCCTCCTCCTGACGCTCCTCCTCTCTGCAGGAGGCGTACTCTCCTCCTCCTGACGCTCCTCCTCTCTGCAGGAGGCGTACTCTCCTCCTGACGCTCCTCCTCTCTGCAGGAGGCGTACTCTCCTCCTCCTGACGCTCCTCCTCTCTGCAGGAGGCGTACTCTCCTCCTGACGCTCCTCCTCTCTGCAGGAGGCGTACTCTCCTCCTGACGCTCCTCCTCTCTGCAGGAGGCGTACTCTCCTCCTCCTGACGCTCCTCCTCTCTGCAGGAGGCGTACTCTCCTCCTGACGCTCCTCCTCTCTGCAGGAGGCGTACTCTCCTCCTCCTGACGCTCCTCCTCTCTGCAGGAGGCGTACTCTCCTCCTCCTGACGCTCCTCCTCTCTGCAGGAGGCGTACTCTCCTCCTCCTGACGCTCCTCCTCTCTGCAGGAGGCGTACTCTCCTCCTCCTGACGCTCCTCCTCTCTGCAGGAGGCGTACTCTCCTCCTGACGCTCCTCCTCTCTGCAGGAGGCGTACTCTCCTCCTGACGCTCCTCCTCTCTGCAGGAGGCGTACTCTCCTCCTCCTGACGCTCCTCCTCTCTGCAGGAGGCGTACTCTCCTCCTCCTGACGCTCCTCCTCTCTGCAGGAGGCGTACTCTCCTCCTCCGGACGCTCCTCCAATCTGCAGGAGGCGTACTCTCCTCCTCCTGACGCTCCTCCTCCTCTCTGCAGGAGGCGTACTCTCCTCCTCTGACGCTCCTCCTCTCTGCAGGAGGCGTACTCTCTCTCCTCCTCCTGACGCTCCTCCTCTCTGCATGAGGCGTACTCTCCTCCTCCTGACGCTCCTCCTCTCTGCAGGAGGCGTACTCCTCCTCCCTGACGCTCCTCCTCTCTGCAGGAGGCGTACTCTCCTCCTCCTGACGCTCCTCCTCTCTGCAGGAGGCGTACTCTTCTCCTCCTGACGCTCCTCCTCTCTGCAGGAGGCGTACTCTCCTCCTCCTGACGCTCCTCCTCTCTGCAGGAGGCGTACTCTTCTCCTCCTGACGCTCCTCGTCTCTGCAGGCGGCGTCCTCTGCTCCTCCCTGACGCTCCTCCTCTCTGCAGGAGGCGTACTCTCCTCCTGACGCTCCTCCTCTCTGCAGGAGGCGTACTCTCCTCTCCTCCTGACGCTCCTCCTCTCTGCAGGAGGCGTACTCTCCTCCTCCTGACGCTCCTCCTCTCTGCAGGAGGCGTACTCTCCTCCTCCTGACGCTCCTCCTCTCTGCAGGAGGCGTACTCTCCTCCTCCTGACGCTCCTCCTCTCTGCAGGAGGCGTACTCTCCTCCTCCTGACGCTCCTCCTCTCTGCAGGAGGCGTACTCTCCTCCTCCTGACGCTCCTCCTCTCTGCAGGAGGCGTACTCTCTCCTCCTCCTGACGCTCCTCCTCTCTGCAGGAGGCGTACTCTCCTCCTCCTGACGCTCCTCCTCTCTGCAGGAGGCGTACTCTCCTCCTCCTGACGCTCCTCCTCTCTGCAGGAGGCGTACTCTCCTCCTCCTGACGCTCCTCCTCTCTGCAGGAGGCGTACTCTCCTCCTGACGCTCCTCCTCTCTGCAGGAGGCGTACTCTTCTCCTCCTGACGCTCCTCCTCTCTGCAGGAGGCGTACTCTTCTCCTCCTGACGCTCCTCCTCTCTGCAGGAGGCGTACTCTCCTCCTCCTGACGCTCCTCCTCTCTGCAGGAGGCGTACTCTTCTCCTCCTGACGCTCCTCCTCTCTGCAGGAGGCGTACTCTCCTCCTCCTGACGCTCCTCCTCTCTGCAGGAGGCGTACTCTTCTCCTCCTGACGCTCCTCCTCTCTGCAGGAGGCGTACTCTCCTCCTCCTGACGCTCCTCCTCTCTGCAGGAGGCGTACTCTCTCCTCCTCCTGACGCTCCTCCTCTCTGCAGGAGGCGTACTCTCCTCCTCCTGACGCTCCTCCTCTCTGCAGGAGGCGTACTCTCCTCCTCCTGACGCTCCTCCTCTCTGCAGGCGGCGTACTCTCCTCCTCCTGACGCTCCTCCTCTCTGCAGGAGGCGTACTCTCCTCCTCCTGACGCTCCTCCTCTCTGCAGGAGGCGTACTCTCCTCCTCCTGACGCTCCTCCTCTCTGCAGGAGGCGTACTCTCCTCCTCCTGACGCTCCTCCTCTCTGCAGGAGGCGTACTCTCCTCCTCCTCCTGACGCTCCTCCTCTCTGCAGGAGGCGTACTCTCCTCCTCCTGACGCTCCTCCTCTCTGCAGGAGGCGTACTCTCCTCCTCCCTGACGCTCCTCCTCTCAGCAGGAGGCGTACTCTCCTCCTCCTGACGCTCCTCCTCTCTGCAGGAGGCGTACTCTCTCCTCCTCCTGACGCTCCTCCTCTCTGCAGGAGGCGTACTCTTCTCCTCTCCTGACGCTCCTCCTCTCTGCAGGAGGCGTACTCTTTCTCCTCCTCCTGACGCTCCTCCTCTCTGCAGGAGGCGTACTCTCCTCCTGACGCTCCTCCTCTCTGCAGGAGGCGTACTCTCCTCCTCAAGAACCTCCTCGAAGCAGCAGGAGTACTCAACTCCTCCTGACGCTCCTCCTCTCTGCAGGAGGCGTATTCTTCTCCTCCTGACGCTCCTCCTCTCTTCTGGAGGAGTAGTCTGCTCCTCCTGACGCTCCTCCTCTCTGCAGGAGGCGTACTCTCCTCCTGACGCTCCTCCTCTCTGCAGGAGGCGTACTCTCCTCCTCCTGACGCTCCTCCTCTCTGCAGGAGGCGTACTCTCCTCCTCCCTCCTGACGCTCCTCCTCTCTGCAGGAGGCGTACTCTCCTTCTCCTGACGCTCCTCCTCTCTGCAGGAGGCGTACTCTCCTCCTCCTGACGCTCCTCCTCTCTGCAGGAGGCGTACTCTTCCTCCTCCTGACGCTCCTCCTCTCTGCAGGAGGCGTACTCTCCTCCTCCTGACGCTCCTCCTCTCTGCAGGAGGCCTACTCTCCTCCTCCTGAAGCTCCTCCTCTCTGCAGGAGGCGTACTCTCCTCCTCCTGACGCTCCTCCTCTCTGCAGGAGGCGTACTCTCCTCCTCCAGACGCTCCTCCTCGCTGGAGGAGGAGTAGTATTCTCCTCCTGACGCTCCTCCTCTCTGCAGGAGGCGTACTCTCCTCCTCCTGACGCTCCTCCTCTCTGCAGGAGGCATACTCTCCTCCTCCTGACGCTCCTCCTCTCTGCAGGAGGCGTACTCTCCTCCTCATGACGCTCCTCTTCTCTGCAGGAGGCGTACTCTCCTCCTCCTCCTGATGCTCCTCCTCTCTGCAGGAGGCGTACTCTCCTCCTCCTGACGCTCCTCCTCTCTGCAGGAGGCGTACTCTCCTCCTGACGCTCCTCCTCTCTGCAGGAGGTGTACTCTCCTCCCTCCTGACGCTCCTCCTCTCTGCAGGAGGCGTACTCTCCTCCTGACGCTCCTCCTCTCTGCAGGAGGCTTACTCTCCTCCTCCTGACGCTCCTCCTCTCTGCAAGAGGCGTACTCTCCTCCTCCTGACGCTCCTCCTCTCTGCAGGAGGCTTACTCTCCTCCTCCTGATGCTCCTCCCTTCTGCAGGAGGCGTACTCTCCTCCTCCTGACGCTCCTCCTCTCTGCAGGAGGCGTACTCTCCTCCTGACGCTCCTCCTCTCTGCAGGAGGCGTACTCTCCTCCCTGACGCTCCTCCTCTCTGCAGGAGGCGTACTCTTCTTCTCCTCCTGACGCTCCTCCTCTCTGCAGGAGGCGTACTCTTCTCCTCCTGACGCTCCTCCTCTCTGCAGGAGGCGTACTCTTCTCCTCCTGACGCTCCTCCTCTCTGCAGGAGGCGTACTCTTCTCCCTCCTGACGCTCCTCCTCTCTGCAGGAGGCGTACTCTTCTCCTCCTGACGCTCCTCCTCTCTGCAGGAGGCGTACTCTTCTCCCTCCTCCTGACGCTCCTCCTCTCTGCAGGAGGCGTACTCTCCTCCTGACGCTCCTCCTCTCTGCAGGAGGCGTACTCTCCTCCTCCTGACGCTCCTCCTCTCTGCAGGAGGCGTACTCTCCTCCACCAGACGCTCCTCCTCACTGCAGGAGGCGTACTCTCCTCCACCGGACGCTCCTCAGCTCTGCAGGAGGCGTACTCTCCTCCTCCTGACGCTCCTCCTCTCTGCAGGAGGCGTACTCTCCTCCTCCCTGACGCTCATCCTCTCTGCAGGAGGCGTACTCTCCTCCTGCCGCTCCTCCTCTCTTCTGGAGGCGTACTCTCCTCCTCCTGCCGCTCCTCCTCTCTGCTGGAGGCGTACTCTCCTCCTCCTGACGCTCCTCCTCTCTGCAGGAGGCGTACTCTCCTCCTGACGCTCCTCCTCTCTGCAGGAGGCGTACTCTCCTCCTGACGCTCCTCCTCTCTGCAGGAGGCGTACTCTTCTCCTCCTGACGCTCCTCCTCTCTGCAGGAGGCGTACTCTTCTCCTCCTCACGCCCCTCCTCCCCTCAGGAGGAGGACTCTTCTCCTCCTGACGCTCCTCCTCTCTGCAGGAGGCGTACTCTTCTCCTCCTGACGCTCCTCCTCTCTGCAGGAGGCGTACTCTTCTCCTCCTGACGCTGCTCCTCTCTGCAGGAGGCGTACTCTTCTCCTCCTGACGCTCCTCCTCTCTGCAGGAGGCGTACTCTCCTCCTGACGCTCCTCCTCTCTGCAGGAGGCGTACTCTCCTCCTCCTGACGCTCCTCCTCTCTGCAGGAGGCGTACTCTCCTCCTGACGCTCCTCCTCTCTGCAGGAGGCGTACTCTCCTCCTCCTGACGCTCCTCCTCTCTGCAGGAGGCGTACTCTCCTCCTCCTGACGCTCCTCCTCTCTGCAGGAGGCGTACTCTCCTCCTCCTGACGCTCCTCCTCTCTGCAGGAGGCGTACTCTCCTCCTCCTGACGCTCCTCCTCTCTGCAGGAGGCGTACTCTCCTCCTGACGCTCCTCCTCTCTGCAGGAGGCGTACTCTCCTCCTCCTGACGCTCCTCCTCTCTGCAGGAGGCGTACTCTCCTCCTGACGCTCCTCCTCTCTGCAGGAGGCGTACTCTCCTCCTCCTGACGCTCCTCCTCTCTGCAGGAGGCGTACTCTCCTCCTCCTGACGCTCCTCCTCTCTGCAGGAGGCGTACTCGGTGGCGCGGCAGTTTAACCTGGATGCCCCGGTGTGTGAACAGTCCGAGTATCATTATTTCCACAGAGACCGAGTGGAGCTGCAGCTGCCGGAGCTTTACCACAAGATCGGTACTTAGACCTGGTTTAGTCCTGGTTTAGTCCTGGTTTAGACCTGGTTTAGACCTGGTTTAGACCTGGTTTAGTCCTGGTTTAGACCTGGTTTAGACCTGGTTTAGACCTGTTTTAGTCCTGTTTTAGTCCTGTTTTAGTCCTGTTTTAATCCTGGTTTAGTACTGGTTTAGTACTGGTTCAGTCCTGGTTTGATCCTCGTTTAGTCCTGTTTTAGTCCTCGTTTAGTCCTCGTTTAGTCCTGTTTTAGACCTGTTTTAGACCTGGTTGAGTCCTGGTTTAGTCCTGGTTTAGTCCTTGTTTAGTCCTGTTTTAGTCTTGGTTTAGTCCTGGTTTAGTCCTGGTTCAGTCTTGTTTTAGTCCTGGTTTAATCCTGGTTCAGTCCTTGTTTAGTCCTGTTTTAGACCTGGTTTAGACCTGGTTTAGTCCTGGTTTAGTCTTTGTTTAGTACTGGTTCAGTCCTGGTTTAGTCCTTGTTTAGTCCTGTTTTAGTCTTGGTTTAGTCCTTGTTTAGTCCTGGTTTAGTCTTGTTTTAGTTCTGGTTCAGTCCTGGTTTAGTACTGATTCAGTCCTGGTTTAGTCCTGGTTTAGTCCTGGTTTAGCCCTGGTTTAGTCCTGGTTTAGTCCTGGTTTAGTCCTGGTCTAGTCCTGGTTTAGTCCTGGTTTAGTCCTGGTTTAGTCCTGGTTCAGTCCTGGTTCAGTCCTGGTTTAGTCCTGGTTTAGTCCTGGTTCAGTCCTGGTTTAGTACTGGTTCAGTCCTGGTTAAGTCCTGGTTTAGTCCTGGTTCATTCGTGGTTTAGTCCTGTTTCAGACCTGTTTTAGACCTGGTTGAGACCTGGTTTAGTGCTGGTTTAGACCTGCTTTAGACCTGGTTTAGTCCTGGTTTAGACCTGGTTTAGTGCTGGTTTGGTCCTGGTTTAGTCCTTGTTTGGTCCTGGTTTAGTCCTGGTTCAGTCCTGGTTCAGTCCTGGTTTAGTCCTGGTTAAGTACTGGTTTAGTCCTGGTTTAGTCCAGGTTTAGTACTGGTTCAGACCTGGTAAAGTCCTAGTTGAGTCCTGGTTTAGTCCTGGTTCAGTCCTGGTTTAGACCTGGTTTAGACCTAGTTTAGACCTGGTTTAGATCTGTTTTATATCTGGTTCAGTCCTGGTTTAGTCCTGGTTTAGTCCTGGTTTAGTCCTGGTTTAGTCCTCGTTCAGTCCTGGTTTAGTCCTGGTTTAGTCCTGGTTCAGTCCTGGTTTAGTCCTGGTTTAGTCCTGGTTTAGTCCTGGTTTAGTTCTGGTTTAGTCCTGGTTTAGTCCTGATTTAGTCCTGGTTCAGTCCTGGTTTAGTCCTGGTTTAGTCCTGGTTTAGTCCTGGTTTATTCCTCATTCAGTCCTGGTTTAGTCCTGATTTAGTCCTGGTTCAGTCCTGGTTTAGTCCTGGTTTAGACCTGGTTTAGTCCTGGTTTAGTCCTGGTTTAGTACTGGTTCAGTCCTGGTCTAGTCCTGGTTCAGTCCTGGTTTAGTCCTGGTTCAGTCCTGGTTTAGTCCTGGTTTAGTCCTGTTTAGACCTGTTTTAGATCCGTTTTAGACCTGGTTTAGTCCTGGATTAGTCCTGGTTTAGACCTTGTTTATACCTGGTTTAGACCTGGTTTAGTCCTGGTTTAGTCCTGGTTTAGACCTGTTTTAGACCTGGTTTAGTCCTGTTTTAGACCTGGTTCAGACCTGCTTTAGTCCTGGTTTAGTCCTGGTTTAGTCCTGATTCGGTCCTGGTTTAGTCCTGGTTTAGTCCTGGTTTAGTCCTGGTTTAGTCCTGGTTTAGTCCTGGTTTAGTCCTCGTTCAGTCCTGGTTTAGTCCTGGTTTAGTCCTGGTTTAGTCCTGGTTTAGTTCTGGTTTAGGCCTGGTTTAGACATTGGTTTAGTCCTGGTTGAGTACTTGTTTGGTCCTGGTTTAGACCTGGTTCAGTCCTGGTTTAGTCCTGGTTCTGCCCTGGTTTAGTCCTGGTTTAGACCTGTTTTAGACCTGGTTTAGTCCTGTTTTAGTCCTGGTTTAGACCTGGTTTAGACCTGGTTTAGACTTGTTTTAGACCTGTTTTAGTCCTGTTTTAATCCTGGTTTAGACCTGTTTTAGACCTGTTTTAGACCTGGTTTAGACCTGGTTTAGTCCTGGTTTTGTCCTGGTTTAGTCCTGGTTCTGTCCTGGTTTAGTACTGGTTCAGTCCTGGTTTAGTCCTGGTTTAGTCCTGGTTTAGTCCTGGTTTAATCCCGGTTTAGTCCCGGTTTAGTCCCGGTTTAGACCTGGTTTAGTCCTGGTTTAGTCCTGTTTAAGACCTGGTTTAGACCTAGTTCAGACCTGGTTTAGTCCTGTTTTAGACCTGTTTTAGACCTGTTTTAGACCTGGTTTAGTCCTGGTTTAGTCCTGTTTTAGACCTGTTTTAGACCTGGTTTAGTCCTGTTTTAGACCTGTTTTAGACCTGGTTTAGTCCTGTTTAAGACCTGGTTTAGTTCTGGTTTAGTCCTGGTTTAGTCCTGGTTTAGTTCTGGTTTAGTCCTGGTTTAGTCCTGGTTTAGTCCTGGTTCAGTCCTGGTTTAGTCCTGGTTTAGTCCTGGTTTAGTCCTGGTTTAGTCCTGGTTCAGTCTTGTTTTAGTCCTGGTTTAATCCTGGTTCAGTCCTTGTTTAGTCCTGTTTTAGACCTGGTTTAGACCTGGTTTAGTCCTGGTTTAGTCTTTGTTTAGTACTGGTTCAGTCCTGGTTTAGTCCTTGTTTAGTCCTGTTTTAGTCTTGGTTTAGTCCTTGTTTAGTCCTGGTTTAGTCTTGGTTTATTCCTGGTTCAGTTCTGGTTTAATCCTGGTTCAGTCCTGGTTTAGTCCTGGTTTAGTCCTCGTTAAGATCTGGTTTTGTCCTGGTAAAGTCCTGGTTAAGTCCTGGTTTAGTACTGGTTTAGTACTGGTTAAGTCCTGGTTTAGTCCTGGTTTAGTCCTGGTTCAGCTCTGGTTCAGCCCTGGTTTAGTCCTGGTTTAGTCCTGGTTTAGTCCTGGTTTAGTCCTGGTTTAGACCTGGTTTAGACCTGGTTCAGTCCTGGTTCAGTCCTGGTTTAGTCCTGGTTTAGACCTGGTTCAGTCCTGGTTTAGACCTGGTTTAGTCCTGGTTTAGTCCTGGTTTAGTCCTGGTTTAGACCTGGTTCAGTCCTGGTTCAGTCCTGGTTTAGTCCTGGTTTAGTCCTGGTTTAGACCTGGTTCAGTCCTGGTTCAGTCCTGGTTTAGTCCTGGTTTAGTCCTGGTTTAGACCTGGTTCAGTCCTGGTTTAGTCCTGGTTTAGTCCTGGTTTAGTCCTGGTTTAGACCTGGTTCAGTCCTGGTTTAGTCCTGGTTTAGTCCTGGTTTAGACCTGGTTCAGTCCTGGTTCAGTCCTGGTTTAGTCCTGGTTTAGACCTGGTTCAGTCCTGGTTTAGTCCTGGTTTAGTCCTGGTTTAGTCCTGGTTTAGTCCTGGTTTAGACCTGGTTCAGTCCTGGTTCAGTCCTGGTTTAGTCCTGGTTTAGTCCTGGTTTAGACCTGGTTTAGACCTGGTTCAGTCCTGGTTCAGTCCTGGTTTAGTCCTGGTTTAGTCCTGGTTTAGTCCTGGTTTAGACCTGGTTTAGACCTGGTTCAGTCCTGGTTCAGTCCTGGTTTAGTCCTGGTTTAGTCCTGGTTCAGTCCTGGTTTAGTCCTGGTTTAGTCCTGGTTTAGACCTGGTTTAGACCTGGTTTAGTCCTGGTTCAGTCCTGGTTCATACCTGATTTAGACCTGGTTTAGACCTGGTTCAGTCCTGGTTCAGTCCTGGTTCAGTCCTGGTTCAGTCCTGGTTTAGTCCTGGTATATTCCTGGTTTAGTCCTGTTTTAGACCTGTTTTAGACCTGGTTGAGACCCGTTTTAGTCCTGGTTTAGACCTGGTTTAGACCTGGTTTAGACCTGGTTTAGACCTGGTTTAGTCCTGGTTTGGTCCTGTTTTGGTCGTGTTTTTGTCCTGGTTTAGTCCTGGTTTCGTCCTGGTTCAGTCCTGGTTCAGTCCTCGTTGAGTCCTGGTTCAGTCCTGGTTTAGTCCTGGTTTAGTTCTGGTTCAGTCCTGGTTTAGTCCTGGTTCAGTCCTGGTTCAGTCCTGGTTCAGTCCTGGTTTAGACCTGTTTTAGACCTGGTTTAGACCTGGTTTAGACCTGGTTTAGTCCTGGTTTAGTCCTAGTTTAGTCCTGGTTTATTCCTGGTTTAGTCCTGGTTTAGTCCTCGTTCAGTACTGGTTTAGTCCTGGTTTAGTCCTGGTTTAGTCCTGGTTTACTTTTGGTTTAGTCCTGATTCAGTCCTGGTTTAGTTCTGGTTTAGTCCTGGTTTAGTCCTTGTTTAGTCCTGGTTCAGTCCTGGTTTTGTTCTGGTTTAGTCCTGGTTTAGTCCTGGTTTAGTCCTCGTTCAGTCCTGGTTTAGTCCTGGTTTAGTACTGGTTAAGTCCTGGTTTAGTTCTGGTTTAGACCTGGTTTTGTCCTGGTTTAGTCCTGGTTTAGTACTGGTTCAGTCCTGGTTTAGTCCTGGTTCAGTCCTGGTTTAATCCTGGTTAAGTCCTGTTTTAGACCTGTTTTAGACCCGTTTTAGTCCTGGTTTAGTCCTGGTTTAGACCTGTTTTAGACCTGGTTTAGACCTGTTTTAGACCTGGTTTAGACCTGGTTTAGTCCTGGTTTAGTCCTGTTTTAGACCTGGTTTAGTCCTGGTTTAGACCTGGTTTAGTCCTGGTTTAGTCTCAGTTTAGTTCTGGTTTAGTCCTGGTTTAGTCCTGGTTTCGTCCTGGTTCAGTCCTGGTTCAGTTCTGGTTTAGTCTCAGTTTAGTCCTGGTTTAGTCCTGGTTCAGTCCTGGTTTAGTCCTGGTTTAGTCCTGGTTTAGTCCTGCTTTAGTCCTGGTTTAGTCCTGGTTCAGTCCTGTTTTAGTCCTGCTTTAGTCCTGGTTCAGTCCTTGTTTAGTCCTGGTTCAGTCTTGGTTTAGACCTGGTTCAGTCCTGGTTTCGTCCTGGTTTAGACATGTTTTAGACCTGGTTTAGACATGGTTTAGGCCTGGTTTCGTCCTGGTTTAGACCTGTTTTAGACATGGTTTAGGCCTGGTTTCGTCCTGGTTTAGACCTGGTTTAGTCCTGGTTTAGACCTGTTTTAGACCTGGTTTAGACCTGTTTTAGACCTGGTTTAGACCTGGTTTAGTCCTGGTTTAGTCCTGGTTTAGTCCTGGTTTAGTCCTGGTTTAGTACTGGTTCAGTCCTGGTTTAGTCCTGGTTCAGTCCTGGTTTAGTCCTGGTTTAGACCTGGTTTAGTCCTGGTTTAGTCCTGGTTTAGTCCTGGTTTAGTCCTGGTTTAGACCTGGTTTAGTCCTGGTTTAGTCCTGGTTTAGTCCTGGTTTAGTCCTGGTTCAGTCCTGGTTTAGTCCTGGTTTAGACCTGGTTTAGTCCTGGTTTAGTCCTGGTTTAGTCCTGGTTTAGTCCTGGTTCAGTCCTGGTTTAGTCCTGGTTTAGTCCTGGTTTAGTCCTGGTTTAGTACTGGTTCAGTCCTGGTTTAGTCCTGGTTCAGTCCTGGTTTAGTCCTGGTTCAGTCCTGGTTTAGTCCTGGTTTAGTCCTGGTTTAGACCTGGTTTAGACCCGTTTTAGACCTGATTTAGTCCTGGTTTAGACCTGTTTTAGACCCGTTTTAGACCTGATTTAGTCCTGGTTTAGACCTGTTTTAGACCTGTTTTAGACCTGTTTAGTCCTGGTTTAGACCTGGTTTAGACCTGTTTAGACCTGGTTTGGTCCTGGTTTAGTCCTGGTTTAGTCCTGGTTTAGTCCTGGTTTAGTCCTGGTTCAGTCCTGGTTTAGTCCTGGTTCAGTCCTGGTTTAGTCCTGGTTTAGACCTGGTTTAGTCCTGGTTTAGTCCTGGTTTAGTCCTGGTTTAGTCCTGGTTTAGTCCTGGTTTAGACCTGTTTTAGAACTGGTTCAGTCCTGGTTTAGTCCTGGTTCAGTCCTGGTTCAGTCCTGGTTTAGTCCTGGTTTAGACCTGGTTTACACCTGTTTTAGTCCTGGCTTAGTCCTGGTTTAGACCTGTTTTAGTCCTGGTTTAGACCTGGTTTAGTCCTGGTTTAGACCTGGTTTAGTCCTGGTTTAGACCTGGTTTAGTCCTGGTTTAGTCCTGGTTTAGTACTGGTTCAGTCCTGGTTTAGTCCTGGTTCAGTCCTGGTTTAGTCCTGGTTTAGTCCTGGTTTAGTCCTGGTTTAGTCCTGGTTTAGTCCTGGTTCAGTCCTGGTTTAGTCCTGGTTTAGACCTGGTTTAGTCCTGGTTTAGTCCTGGTTTAGTCCTGGTTTAGTCCTGGTTTAGTCCTGGTTTAGACCTGGTTTAGTCCTGGTTTAGTCCTGGTTTAGTCCTGGTTTAGTCCTGGTTTAGACCTGGTTTAGTCCTGGTTTAGTCCTGGTTTAGTCCTGGTTTTGTCCTGGTTTAGTCCTGGTTCAGTCCTGGTTTAGTCCTGGTTTAGTCCTGGTTTAGTACTGGTTTAGTCCTGGTTTAGTCCTGGTTTAGTCCTGGTTTGGTCCTGTTTTAGACCTGGTTTAGACCTGTTTTAGACCTGGTTTAGACCTGGTTTGGTCCTGTTTTAGACCTGTTTTAGACCTGGTTTAGACCTGTTTTGTTCCCAGTTTAGACCTGGTTTGGTCCCGGTTTAGACCTGGTTTAGTCCTGGTTTAGTCCTGGTCTGGTTCTCGTTCAGACCTGGTTTAGTCCTGGTTTAGTCCTGGTTTAGACCTGTTTTAGACCTGTTTTAGTCCTGGTTTAGTCCTGGTTTAGTCCTGGTTTAGTCCTGGTTTAGTCCTGGTTTAGTCCTGGTTTAGTCCTGGTTCAGTCCTGGTTTAGTCCTGGTTTAGACCTGGTTTAGTCCTGGTTTAGTCCTGGTTTAGTCCTGGTTTAGTCCTGGTTCAGGTGTTGGTTCAGTCCTGGTTTTGTCCTGCTTTAGTCCTGTTTTAGTCCTGTTTTAGGCCTGGTTTAGACCTGGTTTAGTCCTGGTTTAGTCCTGGTTCAGTTCTGGTTTCGTCCTGGTTTAGACCTGGTTTAGTCCTGTTTTAGACCTGGTTTAGACCTGGTTTAGTCCTGGTTTAGTCCTGGTTTAGTCCTGGTTTAGTCCTGGTTTAGTCCTGGTTTAGACCTGTTTTAGACCTGGTTTAGACCTGGTTTAGTCCTGTTTTAGTCCTGTTTTAGACCTGTTTTAGTCCTGTTTTAGACCTGGTTTAGACCTGGTTTAGACCTGGTTTAGTCCTGGTTTAGTCCTGGTTTAGTCCTGGTTTAGTACTGGTTCAGTCCTGGTTTAGTCCTGGTTTAGTCCTGGTTTAGACCTGTTTTAGACCTGGTTTAGACCTGGTTTAGTCCTGGTTTAGTCCTGGTTTAGTCCTGGTTTAGTCCTGGTTTAGTCCTGGTTTAGTCCTGGTTCAGTCCTGGTTTAGTCCTGGTTTAGACCTGGTTTAGTCCTGGTTTAGTCCTGGTTTAGTCCTGGTTTAGTCCTGGTTCAGTCCTGGTTCAGTCCTGGTTTAGTCCTGGTTTAGTCCTGGTTTAGACCTGTTTTAGACCTGTTTTAGACCTGGTTTAGTCCTGGTTTAGTCCTGGTTTAGTCCTGGTTTAGACCTGTTTTAGACCTGGTTTAGACCTGTTTTAGACCTGGTTTAGTCCTGGATTAGACCTGGTTTAGTCCTGGTTTAGTCCTGGTTTAGTCCTTCTTTAGTACTGGTTCAGTCCTGGTTTAGTCCTGGTTTAGTCCTGGTTTAGACCTGGTTTAGACCTGGTTTAGACCTGGTTTAGTCCTGGTTTAGTCCTGGTTTAGTCCTGGTTTAGTCCTGGTTTAGTCCTGGTTTAGTCCTGGTTCAGTCCTGGTTTAGTCCTGGTTTAGACCTGGTTTAGACCTGGTTTAGTCCTGGTTTAGTCCTGGTTTAGTCCTGGTTTAGTCCTGGTTCAGTCCTGGTTCAGTCCTGGTTTAGTCCTGGTTTAGACCTGGTTTAGACCTGGTTCAGTCCTGGTTTAGTCCTGGTTTAGTCCTGGTTTAGTCCTGGTTCAGTCCTGGTTCAGTCCTGGTTTAGTCCTGGTTTAGACCTGGTTTAGACCTGGTTCAGTCCTGGTTTAGTAATGGTTTAGTCCTGGTTTAGTCCTGGTTTAGTCCTGGTTTAGACCTGTTTTAGACCTGGTTTAGACCTGTTTTAGACCTGGTTTAGACCTGGTTTAGTCCTGGTTTAGTCCTGGTTTAGTCCTGGTTTAGACCTGGTTTAGACCTGGTTTAGTCCTGGTTTAGTCCTGGTTTAGTCCTGGTTTAGTCCTGGTTTAGTCCTGGTTTAGACCTGGTTTAGTCCTGGTTTAGACCTGGTTTAGTCCTGGTTTAGTCCTGGTTTAGTCCTGGTTTAGTCCTGGTTTAGTCCTGGTTTAGACCTGGTTTAGACCTGGTTTAGACCTGGTTTAGTCCTGGTTTAGTCCTGGTTTAGTCCTGGTTTAGTCCTGGTTTAGTCCTGGTTTAGACCTGGTTTAGACCTGGTTTAGACCTGGTTTAGTCCTGGTTTAGTCCTGGTTTAGTCCTGGTTTAGTCCTGGTTTAGTCCTGGTTTAGACCTGGTTTAGTCCTGGTTCAGTCCTGGTTCAGTCCTGGTTTAGTCCTGGTTTAGTCCTGGTTCAGTCCTGGTTCAGTCCTGGTTCAGTCCTGGTTTAGTCCTGGTTTAGTCCTGGTTTAGTCCTGGTTTAGACCTGGTTTAGACCTGGTTTAGACCTGGTTTAGTCCTGGTTTAGTCCTGGTTTAGTCCTGGTTTAGTCCTGGTTTAGTCCTGGTTTAGTCCTGGTTTAGTCCTGGTTTAGACCTGGTTTAGACCTGGTTTAGACCTGGTTTAGTCCTGGTTTAGTCCTGGTTTAGTCCTGGTTTAGTCCTGGTTTAGTCCTGGTTTAGACCTGGTTTAGTCCTGGTTCAGTCCTGGTTCAGTCCTGGTTTAGTCCTGGTTTAGTCCTGGTTTAGTCTTGGTTTAGACCTGGTTCAGTCCTGGTTCAGTCCTGGTTCAGTCCTGGTTCAGTCCTGGTTTAACTCAGATCTGGTCCTCAGGAGTCGGTCTTGTCACCTCATCTCCTTTGGCCTCTGGACTCATCACAGGAAAATACAACAACGGCGTCCCCCAGAGGTCCAGAGCCACAGTGCAGGTCAGAGCTGTGTCAGATGCCCTCCCGTGTGTCAGATGCCCTCCCCCTGTGTCAGATGCCCTCCCCCTGTGTCAGATGCCCTCCCCCTGTGTCAGATGCCCTCCCTGTGTGTCAGATGCCCTCCTCGTGTGTCAGATGCCCTCCCGTGTGTCAGATGCCCTCCCGTGTGTCAGATGCCCTCCCCATGTGTCAGATGCCCTCCCCTGTGTCAGATGCCCTCCCCCTGTGTCAGATGCCCTCCCCGTGTGTCAGATGCCCTCCCTGTGTGTCAGATGCCCTCCCTGTGTGTCAGATGCCCTCCCCTGTGTCAGATGCCCTCCCCCTGTGTCAGATGCCCTCCCCTGTGTCAGATGCCCTCCCCTGTGTCAGATGCCCTCCCCATGTGTCAGATGCCCTCCCCTGTGTTTGTGTCTGTAATGTTCCTGGTTGTAGGTTTGGCCCTGAGTCCGGTGCGTTGCCGTGGTTACGGCCCTGAGTCCGGTGCGTTGCCGTGGTTACAGGGGCACTCGTGGCTGAGGCAGCGTCTCTGCAGTGATGAGGGCAGGAAGCAGCTCAGTAAGATCACAGAGCTCCACCAGGTGGCAGAGCACCTGAACTGCACCCCGGCACAGCTCGCCATAGGTAACACCTGCCTGCTCCTGTCTGCTCCTGTCTGCTCCTGTCTGCACCTGTCTGCTCCTGTCTGCTCCTGTCTGCTCCTGTCTGCTCCTGTCTGCTCCTGTCTGCTCCTGTCTGCACCTGTCTGCTCCTGTCTGCTCCTGTCTGCACCTGTCACCTCCTGTCTGCTCCTGTCTGCTCCTGTCTGCTCCTGTCTGCACCTGTCACCTCCTGTCTGCTCCTGTCTGCTCCTGTCTGCTCCTGTCTGCTCCTGTCTGCTCCTGTCTGCTCCTGTCTGCACCTGTCTGCTCCTGTCTGCTCCTGTCTGCACCTGTCACCTCCTGTCTGCTCCTGTCTGCTCCTGTCTGCTCCTGTCTGCTCCTGTCTGCTCCTGTCTGCTCCTGTCTGCTCCTGTCTGCTCCTGTCTGCTCCTGTCTGCTCCTGTCTGCTCCTGTCTGCTCCTGCCTGCTCCTGCCTGCTCCTGTCTGCTCCTGTCTGCTCCTGCCTGCTCCTGCCTGCTCCTGTCTGCTCCTGTCTGCTCCTGTCTGCTCCTGTCTGCTCCTGCCTGCTCCTGCCTGCTCCTGTCTGCTCCTGTCTGCTCCTGTCTGCACCTGTCTGCTCCTGTCTGCTCCTGTCTGCTCCTGTCTGCTCCTGTCTGCACCTGTCACCTCCTGTCTGCTCCTGTCTGCTCCTGTCTGCTCCTGCCTGCTCCTGTCTGCTCCTGTCTGCTCCTGCCTGCTCCTCTTCACTCCTGTCTGCTCCTGTCTGCTCCTGTCTGCACCTGTCACCTCCTGTCTGCTCCTGTCACCTCCTGTCTGCTCCTGCCTGCTCCTGTCTGCTCCTCTTCACTCCTGTCTGCTCCTGTCTGCTCCTGTCTGCTCCTGTCTGCTCCTGTCTGCTCCTGTCTGCTCCTGTCTGCTCCTGTCTGCTCCTGTCTGCTCCTGTCTGCTCCTGTCTGCTCCTCTTCACTCCTGTCTGCTCCTGTCAGCTCCTGTCAGCTCCTTTCGTCTTAATGATTAAACAAACCACTTGTACTCTGTACTTTTACTCTGTATACTCTGTACTTGTACTCTGTACTTGTACTCTGTACTCTGTACTTGTACTTTGTACTTGTACTCTGTACTTGTACTCTGTACTTGTACTCTGTACTCTGTACTTGTACTCTGTGTACTCTGTACTCTGTACTTGTACTTGTACTCTGTACTCTGTACTTGTACTCTGTACTCTGTACTTGTACTCTGTACTCTGTACTCTGTACTTGTACTCTGTACTTGTACTTTGTACTTGTACTCTGTACTTGTACTCTGTACTTGTACTCTGTACTCTGTACTTGTACTCTGTGTACTCTGTACTTGTACTCTGTACTTGTACTCTGTACTCTGTACTCTGTACTTGTACTCTGTACTTGTACTCTGTACTCTGTACTTGTACTCTGTACTCTGTACTTGTACTCTGTACTTGTACTCTGTACTTGTACTCTGTGTACTCTGTACTTGTACTCTGTACTTGTACTCTGTGTACTCTGTACTTGTACTCTGTACTCTGTGTACTCTGTACTCTGTACTTTTACTCTCAGCCTGGTGCCTGCGTTCTGGGGGCGTGTCCTCGGTTCTTCTGGGCGTGTCCAGCACCGAACAGCTGCAGGAAAACCTGCGCTCGCTGAGGGTGAGACCTCCCCCTCCCCAGACGCCTCCCCCTCCCCAGACGCCTCCCCCTCCCCAGACGCCTCCCCCTCCCCAGACGCCTTCCCCTCCCCAGACGCCTCCCCTCCCCAGACGCCTCCCTCTCCCCAGACGCCTCCCCTCCCCAGACGCCTCCCCTCCCCAGACGCCTCCCTCTCCCCAGACGCCTCCCCCTCCCCAGACGCCTCCCCCTCCCCAGACGCCTCCCCCTCCCCAGACGCCTCCCCCTCCCCAGACGCCTCCCTCTGGTTGTCCTCTGACCCTCTGGTTCTCCTCTGACCCTCTGGTTCTCCTCTGACCCTCTCGTTCTCCTCTGACCCTCTGGTTCTCCTCTGACCCTCTGGTTCTCCTCTGACCCTCTGGTTCTCCTCTGACCCTCTGGTTCTCCTCTGACCCTCTAATTCTCCTCTGACCCTCTGGTTCTCCTCTGACCCTCTCGTTCTCCTCTGACCGTCTCGTTCTCCTCTGACCCTCTGGTTCTCCTCTGACCCTCTGGTTCTCCTCTGACCCTCTAATTCTCCTCTGACCCTCTGGTTCTCCTCTGACCCTCTGGTTCTCCTCTGACCCTCTGGTTCTCCTCTGACCCTCTGGTTCTCCTCTGACCCTCTAATTCTCCTCTGACCCTCTGGTTCTCCTCTGACCCTCTGGTTCTCCTCTGACCCTCTCGTTCTCCTCTGACCCAATGGTTCTCCTCTGACCCTCTGGTTCTCCTCTGACCCTCTGGTTCTCCTCTGACCCTCTCGTTCTCCTCTGACCCTCTGGTTCTCCTCTGACCCTCTGGTTCTCCTCTGACCCTCTGGTTCTCCTCTGACCCTCTCGTTCTCCTCTGACCCTCTGGTTCTCCTCTGACCCTCTCGTTCTCCTCTGACCCTCTCGTTCTCCTCTGACCCTCTGGTTCTCCTCTGACCCTCTCGTTCTCCTCTGACCCTCTGGTTCTCCTCTGACCCTCTTTTTCTCCTCTGACCCTCTCGTTCTCCTCTGACCCTCTGGTTCTCCTCTGACCCTCTCGTTCTCCTCTGACCCTCTCGTTCTCCTCTGACCCTCTGGTTCTCCTCTGACCCTCTCGTTCTCCTCTGACCCTCTGGTTCTCCTCTGACCCTCTGGTTCTCCTCTGACCCTCTCGTTCTCCTCTGACCCTCTGGTTCTCCTCTGACCCTCTCGTTCTCTGCAGGTTCTCTCTCTCCTCGATGACGCCGTCGTCTCTCAGATTGACGGTTTCCTCGGAAACAAGCCTGAGGCAAAGGGGAGGAGCCAGCGCACCTGAGCGTCCAATCAGGAGAGACTCACGTAACCATGGAAATAAACTATAGAAATAAAGCTCTGTCTGTTTTTTGAGGGGTATTTGCCTCTGTGGGGTATTACAGAGGGGTATTTGCCTCTGTGGGGTATTACAGAGGGGTATTTGCCTCTGTGGGGTATTACAGAGGGGTATTTGCCTCTGTGGGGTATTACAGAGGGGTATTTGCCTCTGTGGGGTATTACAGAGGGAGTATTTGCCTCTGTGGGGTATTACAGAGGGGTATTTGCCTCTGTGGGGTATTATAGAGGGTATTTGCCTCTGTGGGGTATTATAGAGGGTATTTGCCTCTGTGGGGTATTACAGAGGGTATTTGCCTCTGTGGGGTATTACAGAGGGTATTTGCCTCTGTGGGGTATTACAGAGGGTATTTGCCTCTGTGGGGTATTATAGAGGGTATTTGCCTCTGTGGGGTATTACAGAGGGTATTTGCCTCTGTGGGGTATTATAGAGGGTATTTGCCTCTGTGGGGTATTATAGAGGGTATTTGCCTCTGTGGGGTATTACAGAGGGGTATTTGCCTCTGTGGGGTATTATAGAGGGTATTTGCCTCTGTGGGGTATTACAGAGGGTATTTGCCTCTGTGGGGTATTACAGAGGGTATTTGCCTCTGTGGGGTATTACAGAGGGGTGTTTGCCTCTGTGGGGTATTACAGAGGGTATTTGCCTCTGTGGGGTATTATAGAGGGTATTTGCCTCTGTGGGGTATTACAGAGGGTATTTGCCTCTGTGGGGTATTACAGAGGGTATTTGCCTCTGTGGGGTATTACAGAGGGGTATTTGCCTCTGTGGGGTATTACAGAGGGTATTTGCCTCTGTGGGGTATTACAGAGGGTATTTGCCTCTGTGGGGTATTATAGAGGGTATTTGCCTCTGTGGGGTATTATAGAGGGTATTTGCCTCTGTGGGGTATTACAGAGGGTATTTGCCTCTGTGGGGTATTACAGAGGGGTGTTTGCCTCTGTGGGGTATTACAGAGGGTATTTGCCTCTGTGGGGTATTACAGAGGGTATTTGCCTCTGTGGGGTATTATAGAGGGTATTTGCCTCTGTGGGGTATTACAGAGGGGTATTTGCCTCTGTGGGGTATTATAGAGGGTATTTGCCTCTGTGGGGTATTATAGAGGGTATTTGCCTCTGTGGGGTATTACAGAGGGGTATTTGCCTCTGTGGGGTATTACAGAGGGGTATTTGCCTCTGTGGGGTATTACAGAGGGAGTATTTGCCTCTGTGGGGTATTACAGAGGGGTATTTGCCTCTGTGGGGTATTACAGAAGGGTGTTTGCCTCTGTGGGGTATTACAGAGGGTGTTTGCCTCTGTGGGGTATTACAGAGGGGTATTTGCCTCTGTGGGGTATTACAGAAGGGTGTTTGCCTCTGTGGGGTATTACAGAGGGAGTATTTGCCTCTGTGGGGTATTACAGAGGGGTATTTGCCTCTGTGGGGTATTACAGAAGGGTGTTTGCCTCTGTGGGGTATTACAGAGGGTATTTGCCTCTGTGGGGTATTACAGAGGGTGTTTGCCTCTGTGGGGTATTACAGAGGGGTGTTTGCCTCTGTGGGGTATTACAGAGGGTGTTTGCCTCTGTGGGGTATTACAGAGGGTATTTGCCTCTGTGGGGTATTACAGAGGGTATTTACCTCTGTGGGGTATTACAGAGGGGTATTTGCCTCTGTGGGGTATGACAGAGGGGTATTTGCCTCTGTGGGTATTACAGAGGGTATTTGCCTCTGTGGGGTATTATAGAGGGTATTTGCCTCTGTGGGGTATTACAGAGGGTATTTGCCTCTGTGGGGTATTACAGAGGGTATTTACCTCTGTGGGGTATTATAGAGGGTATTTGCCTCTGTGGGGTATTACAGAGGGTATTTGCCTCTGTGGGGTATTACAGAGGGTATTTGCCTCTGTGGGGTATTATAGAGGGTATTTGCCTCTGTGGGGTATTATAGAGGGTATTTGCCTCTGTGGGGTATTACAGAGGGTATTTGCCTCTGTGGGGTATTACAGAGGGTATTTGCCTCTGTGGGGTATTATAGAGGGTATTTGCCTCTGTGGGGTATTACAGAGGGTATTTGCCTCTGTGGGGTATTACAGAGGGGTATTTGCCTCTGTGGGGTATTACAGAGGGGTATTTGCCTCTGTGGGGTATTACAGAGAGGTATTTGCCTCTGTGGGGTATTACAGAGGGGTATTTGCCTCTGTGGGGTATTACAGAAGGGTGTTTGCCTCTGTGGGGTATTACAGAGGGAGTATTTGCCTCTGTGGGGTATTACAGAGGGGTATTTGCCTCTGTGGGGTATTACAGAGGGTATTTGCCTCTGTGGGGTATTACAGAGGGTATTTGCCTCTGTGGGGTATTACAGAGGGTATTTGCCTCTGTGGGGTATTATAGAGGGTATTTGCCTCTGTGGGGTATTACAGATGGGTGTTTGCCTCTGTGGGGTATTACAGTGGGTGTTTTTGACTCTGTGGGGTATTACAGAGGGGTATTTGCCTCTGTGGGGTATTACAGAGGGTATTTACCTCTGTGGGGTATTACAGAGGGTATTTGTGCTAAGTGCAGCGTAGTGGCCGTCCTCGGGGCCAGGGTTACAGAGTTAGAAACGCCGATCCGCTCATTGGAGGCGCTGAAGCCGAGTTATAGTCAGGCAGTAGCAGGGACCCCGGGCCGCATTAGCATGAGTGCAGCTAGCGAGAGCAGCGAGAGCAGCCCCTGGTGCATCCCGTGCAGCCGGGACCATGACTGGTTTGTGACAGTTAGACACAGGCGCAGGGCTGAGAGTAGGACTGCAGGAGACCAGGGACACAGGGCTGAGTGTAGGACTGCAGGAGACCAGGGACACAGGGCTGAGTGTAGGACTGCAGGAGACCAGGGACACAGGGCTGAGAGTAGGACTGCAGGCGACCATGAACACAGGGCTGAGTGTAGGACTGCAGGAGACCAGGGACACAGGGCTGAGTGTAGGACTGCAGGAGACCAGGGACACAGGGCTGAGAGTAGGACTGCAGGAGACCAGGGACACAGGGCTGAGTGTAGGACTGCAGGAGACCAGGGACACAGGGCTGAGTGTAGGACTGCAGGAGACCAGGGACACAGGGCTGAGAGTAGGACTGCAGGAGACCAGGGACACAGGGCTGAGTGTAGGACTGCAGGAGACCAGGGACACAGGGCTGAGTGTAGGACTGCAGGAGACCAGGGACACAGGGCTGAGAGTAGGACTGCAGGAGACCAGGGACACAGGGCTGAGTGTAGGACTGCAGGAGACCAGGGACACCGGGCTCACACGAGGACGGCAGGAGACCAGGGACACAGGGCTGAGTGTAGGACTGCAGGAGACCAGGGACACAGGGCTGAGTGTAGGACTGCAGGAGACCAGGGACACAGGGCTGAGAGTAGGACTGCAGGAGACCAGGGACACAGGGCTGAGTGTAGGACTGCAGGAGACCAGGGACACAGGGCTGAGTGTAGGACTGCAGGAGACCAGGGACACAGGGCTGAGTGTAGGACTGCAGGAGACCAGGGACACAGGGCTGAGAGTAGGACTGCAGGAGACCAGGGACACAGGGCTGAGAGTAGGACTGCAGGAGACCAGGGACACAGGGCTGAGTGTAGGACTGCAGGAGACCAGGGACACAGGGCTGAGAGTAGGACTGCAGGAGACCAGGGACACAGGGCTGAGTGTAGGACTGCAGGAGACCAGGGACACAGGGCTGAGTGTAGGACTGCAGGAGACCAGGGACACAGGGCTGAGAGCAGGACTGCAGGAGACCAGGGACACAGGGCTGAGTGTAGGACTGCAGGAGACCAGGGACACAGGGCTGAGAGTAGGACTGCAGGAGACCAGGGACACAGGGCTGAGTGTAGGACTGCAGGAGACCAGGGACACAGGGCTGAGAGCACCACTTCAGGAGACCAGGGACACAGGGCTGAGTGTAGGACTGCAGGAGACCAGGGACACAGGGCTGAGTGTAGGACTGCAGGAGACCAGGGACACAGGGCTGAGAGTAGGACTGCAGGAGACCAGGGACACAGGGCTGAGTGTAGGACTGCAGGAGACCAGGGACACAGGGCTGAGTGTAGGACTGCAGGAGACCAGGGACACAGGGCTGAGAGCAGGACTGCAGGAGACCAGGGACACAGGGCTGAGTGTAGGACTGCAGGAGACCAGGGACACAGGGCTGAGAGTAGGACTGCAGGAGACCAGGGACACAGGGCTGAGTGTAGGACTGCAGGAGACCAGGGACACAGGGCTGAGAGTAGGACTGCAGAAGACCATACACACGCGGCTAAGTGTAGGACTGCAGGAGACCAGGGACACAGGGCTGAGTGTAGGACTGCAGGAGACCAGGGACACAGGGCTGAGAGTAGGACTGCAGGAGACCAGGGACACAGGGCTGAGTGTAGGACTGCAGGAGACCAGGGACACAGGGCTGAGTGTAGGACTGCAGGAGACCAGGGACACAGGGCTGAGAGCAGGACTGCAGGAGACCAGGGACACAGGGCTGAGTGTAGGACTGCAGGAGACCAGGGACACAGGGCTGAGTGTAGGACTGCAGGAGACCAGGGACACAGGGCTGAGTGTAGGACTGCAGGAGACCAGGGACACAGGGCTGAGAGTAGGACTGCAGGAGACCAGGGACACAGGGCTGAGTGTAGGACTGCAGGAGACCAGGGACACAGGGCTGAGTGTAGGACTGCAGGAGACCAGGGACACAGGGCTGAGTGTAGGACTGCAGGAGACCAGGGACACAGGGCTGAGTGTAGGACTGCAGGAGACCAGGGACACAGGGCTGAGTGTAGGACTGCAGGAGACCAGGGACACAGGGCTGAGTGTAGGACTGCAGGAGACCAGGGACACAGGGCTGAGAGTAGGACTGCAGGAGACCAGGGACACAGGGCTGAGTGTAGGACTGCAGGAGACCAGGGACACAGGGCTGAGAGTAGGACTGCAGGAGACCAGGGACACAGGGCTGAGAGTAGGACTGCAGGAGACCAGGGACACAGGGCTGAGTGTAGGACTGCAGGAGACCAGGGACACAGGGCTGAGAGTAGGACTGCAGGAGACCAGGGACACAGGGCTGAGAGTAGGACTGCAGGAGACCAGGGACACAGGGCTGAGATGAGGACTGCAGGAGACCAGGGACACAGGGCTGAGTGTAGGACTGCAGGAGACCAGGGACACAGGGCTGAGAGTAGGACTGCAGGAGACCAGGGACACAGGGCTGAGAGTAGGACTGCAGGAGACCAGGGACACAGGGCTGAGTGTAGGACTGCAGGAGACCAGGGACACAGGGCTGAGTGTAGGACTGCAGGAGACCAGGGACACAGGGCTGAGAGTAGGACTGCAGGAGACCAGGGACACAGGGCTGAGTGTAGGACTGCAGGAGACCAGGGACACAGGGCTGAGTGTAGGACTGCAGGAGACCAGGGACACAGGGCTGAGAGCAGGACTGCAGGAGACCAGGGACACAGGGCTGAGTGTAGGACTGCAGGAGACCAGGGACACAGGGCTGAGTGTAGGACTGCAGGAGACCAGGGACACAGGGCTGAGAGTAGGACTGCAGGAGACCAGGGACACAGGGCTGAGTGTAGGACTGCAGGAGACCAGGGACACAGGGCTGAGAGTAGGACTGCAGGAGTCCATGAACACAGGGCTGAGTGTAGGACTGCAGGAGACCAGGGACACAGGGCTGAGAGCAGGACTGCAGGAGACCAGGGACACAGGGCTGAGTGTAGGACTGCAGGAGACCAGGGACACAGGGCTGAGAGTAGGACTGCAGGAGACCAGGGACACAGGGCTGAGTGTAGGACTGCAGGAGACCAGGGACACAGGGCTGAGTGTAGGACTGCAGGAGACCAGGGACACAGGGCTGAGAGTAGGACTGCAGGAGACCAGGGACACAGGGCTGAGAGTAGGACTGCAGGAGACCAGGGACACAGGGCTGAGAGTAGGACTGCAGGAGACCAGGGACACAGGGCTGAGTGTAGGACTGCAGGAGACCAGGGACACAGGGCTGAGTGTAGGACTGCAGGAGACCAGGGACACAGGGCTGAGTGTAGGACTGCAGGAGACCAGTAGGGAGCTTCCCGTCCAGAACAGGTTCTCCCCCCTGAGCTGGACGCGGGACACTCTAGTCATAGGGAGCTCCATAGTCAGGGACGTGGAACTGCCTGCAGCTTCCACACGGTGTTACCCTGGAGCCAGACTGGGCGACATCGAGGGGAATCTGAGGATTTTAAAGAGAAGTAAGAACAGGTACCGCCGGATCGTTATACACGCGAGGGGTAACGATACTCGGCGCAGTCAGTCAGAGGTGCTGAAGTTGCAGATAGTGGCAGTTTGTGATTTGGCTAAGTCGATGTCGGAGTCCGTGTACTTCTCTGGCCCCTTCCAAATTATGCCAATTGTGAAATGTTCAGCCGCTTTTCAGCCGTCAACCAGTGGTTGTCCAATTGGTGCCCGCAGAATGGTGTCGTCTTCATAGACACTGGAGGGCATTTGAGGGGAAGCCCAGGCTTATACGTAGTGACGGCATCCATCCCACACAGGCTGGCTCCTCCCTGTTAGCTCAGAATATGATCACTAGCCTTAGATGACCATCAGGTAAGACTAGCACACAGAATAGCTCAGGGAGTGTCAGTGACGCTAGGGAGCAGAGTAGACTAGTGAGGCACTGCTCTGTTAGCGAGAACAGCTCCAAACAGGCTGAGACTGTGTGTGCCCCACGTACAGGGGCCTCCTCTGGCCCCACGTACAGGGGCCTCCTCTGGCCCCACGTACAGGGGCCTCCTCTGGCCCCACGTACAGGGGCCTCCTCTGGCCCCACGTACAGGGGCCTCCTCTGGCCCCACGTACAGGGGCCTCCTCTGGCCCCACGTACAGGGGCTCCTCTGGCCCCACGTACAGGGGCCTCCTCTGGCCCCACGTACAGGGGCCTCCTCTGGCCCCACGTACAGGGGCCTCCTCTGGCCCCACGTACAGGGGCCTCCTCTGGCCCCACGTACAGGGGCCTCCTCTGGCCCCACGTACAGGGGCCTCCTCTGGCCCCACGTACAGGGGCCTCCTCTGGCCCCACGTACAGGGGCCTCCTCTGGCCCCACGTACAGGGGCCTCCTCTGGCCCCACGTACAGGGGCCTCCTCTGAGCCACCCTGCATGAACAATTCTCCCAGACTGGCTGAGGCTGTGTCTGTCCCACGCACAAAAAGCACAAATAAAACACAGCTAAACTCTGATAGGAAAGGTGTCCGATCTCCTAACTCAATAAAAATAAATACATGTGTCGCAAATAAACAAAATGATAAGTGTGTAAAATGTGGACTGCTAAACATCAGGTCCCTCTCCTCTAAATCTCTTTTAATAAATGAATTAATTGGCGACTTTAATATTGATCTTCTCGCTTTAACTGAAACATGGCTTCAGGAAAATGATTATGTTAGACTAAACGAATCTACACCTCCAAGTCACGTGAACTTTCAAAGTGCCAGGAGCACAGGTGGAGGTGGCGGTGTGGCCGTCATTTCTCACTCCAGCCTAATTCTCAGCCTCAAATCTAATTATACATTCCGCTCCTTTGAAAGCCTCGCACTATCTATTACGTGCACCAACTGGAAAAACCAAAAAGCTGTTATATTCATAACAATCTACCGACCTCCTGGTCCTTATGCCGAGTTTCTGACAGAGTTTTCTGACTTTATTTCAAGTTTAGTTTTGGAATGGGAAAGGATTGTTATAGTTGGAGATTTCAACATTCATGTTGATAACAGCAGTGAGCCTCAGCAGTGCTTTTGGTGCTCTCCTGGATGGGATCGGTTTTACCCAGAGTGTGAACAAGCCGACTCACTGTCACAATCACACTCTTGACCTCGTCCTAACTTATGGTATTGAGATTAGTGATTTACTTGTAATTCCTCAAAACCCTAAACTCTCTGACCATTTTTTAATTACCTTTCAATTCGTACTAAAAGACTATCCAGCTCTGCAGGAGAAAACTATAATGAAAAGAACAATATCAGAAAAATCGGTAGCCGAGTTCAAAGAAATAATCGAGCCAGTATTAAATGATATGTGACAATGAGAACAACTTTAATCCAATTATCATGGATCAGTTTGTTGATAGGACAATGCTCACCCTAAAATCTGCTCTCGATGTTGCAGCTCCGCTAAAACAGAAAAGCATTAAACCAAGACCTCCGGCTCCTTGGTTTACTCCAGAACTGTGATCACTCAAACAACACGTGAGACGCACAGAGAAGCTCTGGCGCCGCTCGCGCTCCGAGCAGTCTCTGAAGGCATGGAAGCTCTGCCTGCTCTCTTATAAGGCCGCTCTGCCAAAAGCACAAACCAGATACTATTCAAACCTAATAGAAGTAAACAAAAGCAACCCCAGATTTCTGTTCAGCACTGTAGCCAGGCTGACAAACTCGCATACTGCCCCTGAGTCTCTTCTCCCTTCGAAGTTCAGTTGTGACTTTCTTGAATTCTTCGATTACAAAATTACACCATTAGAGACAAGATCAACGAAGCCACTCCAAAAATCAGCCCCGAGCAAATTCAGCAAATCCAGTTTGTAACACCAATATCCCACATAAATCCTCTAACAGCATTAGACAAATTTACTCCTGTCGATGAGGCGGAGATTACCTCAGTCATCATGTCGTCCAAACCATCAACTTGTTTGCTCGACCCTATTCCAGTCAAACTCCTCAAAGAAGCTCCACCTAATAATAGGTTCCATCCATAACATAATAAATATGTCATTAGAAAATGGCTTTGTTCCTCAGTCCTTTAAATATGCTGTAATTAAACCGCTTTTGAAAAAACCTAGCTTAAATCCTGATGAACTAGCCAACTACAGACCTGTCTCGAATCTTCCATTTCTCTCAAAGATTCTGGAACGAGTTGTGGTGAAACAGCTTTGTCACCATCTGCAGGGCAATAATTTATATGAAAAATGTCAGTCTGGTTTCAGAGCTCACCACAGCACAGAAACTGCTCTGCTTAAAGTGACAAATGATTTGCTACTAGCTGCTGATAACGGGCTGGCTTCAGTCCTGGTCCTACTGGACCTCAGTGCAGCGTTTGACACCATTGATCACAACATTCTACTGCAGAGGTTAGAATGTGACATAGGTGTCAGAGGGACCGCCCTCAAATGGTTTAAATCCTCTCTATCAGATAGGTACCAGTTTGTTAGTGTAAACCAGTGCACCTCTCCCTGCTCTAAAGTAGCTTGTGGTGTTCCACAAGGATCTGTGCTTGGTCCAATCCTGTTTACTCTGTATATGTTGCCATTAGGTAACATTATCAGAAAACATGGCATTAATTTCCACTGCTATGCTGATGACACTCAGCTGTACTTATCAATGAAACCTAATCAGACCAAATCGATAAGCTCAGTGCCTGTGTGAAGGACATCAAAACCTGGATGACCCTGAATTACCTGCTCTTAAACCCTGAAAAAACAGAGGTCATTGTTGTCGGTCCTAAAGGTCAGAGAGATTCTCTGTCCGACCAGATAATCTCACTTGACAATGTGAGTATAGCCTCTAGCTCTACTGTAAAAACCTTGGAGTCATATTTGACCAAAATCTCTCATTCACAGCTCATATAAACCAATCTTGTAAAACTGCATATTTTCACCTGCGAAACATAACTAAAATCAGAAATATTTTGCCTAAAAATGATGCTGTAAAACGTATCCCTGCATTTGTTACATCCAGACTAGATTACTGTAATTCTCTGCTCACCGTCTGCGCTAAAGGTACTTTAAGAAGCTTCCAGTTGGTCCAAACTGCAGTGGCCAGGGTCCTAACAGGAACTAAAAGACGTGATCACATCAGTCCTGTGTTAAAATCACTTCACTGGCTTCCTGTCGAGTTTAGAATTAAATTCAAAGTTCTCCTCCTGACATACAAAGCCTTAAACAATATGGCCCCATCATATCTTCAGGATGCCATTGTCCCCTATCAGCCAAATAGAGCACTTCGCTCTCAGAATGCAGGATTATTAGTGGTTCCTAGAGTGTCTAAAAGTACAGTGGGGAGAGCCTTCAGTTACCAAGCTCCTGTGTTATGGAATCAACTGCCTGTTGGTGTTAAACAGGCTCCACAGTCTCTTTATTTAAGACCAGGCTTAAAACCTTCCTCTTCGGAATAGCTTATGACCAGGTTACTTAGTTGATGTCACTAAGATAAGCTGCCGCAGGAGATAACAAGCTGGGGGAAGTGTGGCAACCTGAGCACTGTCCTCTGTTTCCTCCTTTTTTCTCATCAGCATCACTCACTATGTTCTCATCTGTAGCTCGTTCATTGCTATTCACATGTTGTCCCCTGTCCCACTGCCCCTGTGGAGTGGAACTCTTTCAGACGCCTGATGGCAGCTGGACCCCTCTCCTCCTCCTCGCCCGGCTCCTCCTCCTCCCCGGCTCCTTCTCCTCGCCCGCCTCCTCCTCCTCGCCCGGTCTCCTCCTCCTTGCCCGGCCTCCTCCTCCTCCTCCCCGGCTCCTCCTCCTTGCCCGGTCTCCTCCTCCTCGCCTGGCTCCTCCTCCTCGCCCGGCTCCTCCTCCTCGCCCCTCTCCTCCTCCTCCTCGCCCGGCTCCTTCCCCACCTCGGTAGCTGTGGTCATACTGAACTGGCCCACGGGCCTGGACATCTATAGCCTGTCCATCCATGGGAGTGGATCCCTCCTTCACTGTAGTTCTCCCCGAGGTTTCTTCTTTTTCCCAGGACCCTGGGTTTTTTGGAGTTTTTCCTTGCTGAGAAGGAGGGTCTAAGGACAGGGGATGACTGGACCATGTTTCATTTGCTGCTTTACATGAATGTTGTTTATTCCTGTTCTGATATGTCTGTGTGTATGTTTTACTCATCCAGATCTTGGAACGGCCTTAGAGGAAACTGTTGTTGTGATTTTGGGCGCTACAAAATAAATTGAATTGAATTTGCTGTTCAGCTCTAACTGAATAATTGAGCAGAAGTTTGTTTTGCTTTGAGGTGAATGACGTCTTTTTCTGCATTTATGGCTGATGTAAAGTTTAATGTCAGTGCGCCCTCTAGTGGTGCAGTCACGTAAACACCTTTTATTTATTTGACTCTAGTGGTGAATCCTCTGGACCCTTCAGCTGCTCACGTTTCCACTTACATTTCCACTTCCCCTTCCCCTTCCCCTTCCCCTTACACATATTAACATTTACAAATACAAATACAATGAGCAGTAAACGATAAGTGCCCTCACCTGCACACACCTGTACACACCTGTACACACCTGCACACACCTGCACACACCTGTACTCACCTGCACACACCTGCACACACCTGTACACACCTGTACACACCTGTACTCACCTGCACACACCTGCACACACCTGTACACACCTGTACTCACCTGTACTCACCTGTACTCACCTGTACACACCTGTACCCACTTTTACTCACCTGTACACACCTGTACCCACCTTTACTCACCTGTACTCACCTGTACTCACCTGTACACACCTGTACTCACCTGTACACACCTGTACTCACCTGTACACACCTGTACTCACCTGTACTCACCTGTACTCACCTGTACACACCTGTACACACCTGTACACACCTGTACTCACCTGTACACACCTGTACACACCTGTACTCACCTGTACTCACCTGTACACACCTGTACTCACCTGTACACACCTGTACTCACCTGTACACACCTGTACTCACCTGTACACACCTGTACTCACCTGTACTCACCTGCACTCACCTGCACACACCTGTACACACCTTTACTCACCTGTACACACCTGTACTCACCTGTACACACCTGTACTCACCTGTACTCACCTGTACTCACCTGTACACACCTGTACTCACCTGTACACACCTGTACTCACCTGTACACACCTGTACTCACCTGTACTCACCTGTACACACCTGTACACACCTGCACACACCTGCACACACCTGCACACACCTGTACACACCTGCACACACCTGTACTCACCTGCACACACCTGTACTCACCTGCACACACCTGCACACACCTGTACTCACCTGCACACACCTGCACACACCTGCACACACCTGTACTCACCTGCACACACCTGCACTCACCTGCACACACCTGTACTCACCTGCACACACCTGTACACATCTGTACTCACCTGCACACACCTGCACACACCTGCACTCACCTGCACACACCTGTACTCACCTGCACACACCTGTACTCACCTGCACACACCTGCACACACCTGTACACACCTGTACTCACCTGTACTCACCTGTACTCACCTGCACACACCTGTACACACCTGCACACACCTGTACTCACCTGCACACACCTGTACACACCTGTACTCACCTGCACACACCTGTACACACCTGCACACACCTGTACTCACCTGTACTCACCTGCACACACCTGTACTCACCTGCACACACCTGTACTCACCTGCACACACCTGTACTCACCTGCACACACCTGCACACACCTGCACACACCTGCACACACCTGTACTCACCTGCACACACCTGAACACACCTGCACACACCTGCACACACCTGTACACACCTGAACACACCTGCACACACCTGCACACACCAGAACACACCTTCACACATCTTTACTCACCTGTACACACCTGTACTCACCTGCACACACCTGCACACACCTGCACACACCTGTACACACCTGCACACACCTGTACTCACCTGCACTCACCTGTACTCACCTGCACACACCTGCACACACCTGTACTCACCTGCACACACCTGCACTCACCTGCACACACCTGTACTCACCTGCACACACCTGCACACACCTGTACTCACCTGCACACACCTGCACACACCTGCACACACCTGCACACACCTGCACACACCTGCACACACCTGCACACACCTGTACTCACCTGCACACACCTGTACTCACCTGCACACACCTGTACTCACCTGTACACACCTGTACTCACCTGCACACACCTGTACTCACCTGTACTCACCTGCACACACCTGTACACACCTGTACACACCTGTACTCACCTGCACACACCTGTACTCACCTGCACACACCTGTACTCACCTGTACACACCTGTACTCACCTGCACACACCTGTACACACCTGTACACACCTGCACACACCTGCACACACCTGTACTCACCTGTACTCACCTGTACACACCTGTACTCACCTGCACACACCTGCACTCACCTGCACACACCTGCACACACCTGTACACACCTGCACTCACCTGCACACACCTGCACTCACCTGCACACACCTGCACACACCTGTACTCACCTGCACACACCTGCACTCACCTGCACACACCTGTACTCACCTGCACACACCTGCACTCACCTGCACACACCTGTACTCACCTGCACACACCTGTACACATCTGTACTCACCTGCACACACCTGCACACACCTGCACTCACCTGCACACACCTGTACTCACCTGTACTCACCTGCACACACCTGTACACACCTGCACACACCTGTACACACCTGCACACACCTGTACACACCTGTACACACCTGCACTCACCTGCACACACCTGTACTCACCTGTACACACCTGTACTCACCTGCACACACCTGTACACACCTGTACACACCTGCACACACCTGTACACACCTGCACACACCTGTACTCACCTGTACTCACCTGTACACACCTGTACTCACCTGCACACACCTGTACTCACCTGCACACACCTGCACACACCTGTACACACCTGTACACACCTGCACACACCTGCACACACCTGTACACACCTGCACACACCTGTACTCACCTGCACACACCTGCACACACCTGTACTCACCTGTACTCACCTGCACACACCTGCACTCACCTGTACTCACCTGCACACACCTATACTCACCTGCACACACCTGTACTCACCTGCACACACCTGCACTCACCTGTACTCACCTGCACACACCTGTACTCACCTGCACACACCTGCACACACCTGTACTCACCTGCACACACCTGCACACACCTGTACTCACCTGTACTCACCTGCACACACCTGCACACACCTGCACACACCTGTACTCACCTGCACACACCTGTACACATCTGTACTCACCTGCACACACCTGTACTCACCTGCACACACCTGCACACACCTGCACACACCTGCACACACCTGTACTCACCTGCACACACCTGTACTCACCTGCACACACCTGCACACACCTGCACACACCTGCACACACCTGTACTCACCTGCACACACCTGTACTCACCTGCACACACCTGTACTCACCTGTACACACCTGTACTCACCTGCACACACCTGTACACACCTGTACACACCTGCACACACCTGTACACACCTGCACACACCTGTACTCACCTGCACACACCTGTACTCACCTGTACTCACCTGTACACACCTGTACTCACCTGCACACACCTGCACTCACCTGCACACACCTGCACACACCTGTACACACCTGCACACACCTGTACTCACCTGCACTCACCTGTACACATCTGTACTCACCTGTACTCACCTGTACACACCTGTACACACCTGTACACATCTGTACTCACCTGTACTCACCTGCACACACCTGCACACACCTGCACACACCTGTACACACCTGCACACACCTGTACTCACCTGTAGACATCTGTACTCACCTGCACACACCTGTACACACCTGTACACATCTGTACTCACCTGTACTCACCTGCACACACCTGTACACACCTGTACACATCTGTACTCACCTGTACTCACCTGCACACACCTGCACACACCTGCACACACCTGTACTCACCTGCACACACCTGTACACACCTGTACACACCTGCACACACCTGTACTCACCTGCACACACCTGTACTCACCTGCACACACCTGTACTCACCTGCACACACCTGCACACACCTGCACACACCTGAACACACCTGCACACACCTGTACTCACCTGTACACACCTGTACTCACCTGTACACACCTGCACACACCTGTACTCACCTGCACACACCTGCACACACCTGTACTCACCTGCACACACCTGCACACACCTGCACACACCTGTACTCACCTGCACACACCTGCACACACCTGCACTCACCTGCACACACCTGTACTCACCTGCACACACCTGTACTCACCTGCACACACCTGTACTCACCTGCACACACCTGCACACACCTGTACACACCTGTACACACCTGCACTCACCTGTACACACCTGTACTCACCTGTACTCACCTGCACACACCTGTACACACCTGCACACACCTGCACACACCTGTACTCACCTGTACTCACCTGCACACACCTGTACTCACCTGTACTCACCTGTACACACCTGTACTCACCTGCACACACCTGCACTCACCTGCACACACCTGCACACACCTGTACACACCTGCACACACCTGTACTCACCTGCACACACCTGTACTCACCTGTACTCACCTGCACACACCTGTACACACCTGTACACACCTGTACTCACCTGTACTCACCTGCACACACCTGTATACACCTGTACACATCTGTACTCACCTGTACTCACCTGCACACACCTGTACACACCTGCACACACCTGTACACACCTGTACTCACCTGCACTCACCTGTACACATCTGTACTCACCTGTACTCACCTGCACACAACTGTACTCACCTGTACTCACCTGTACACACCTGTACTCACCTGCACACACCTGCACTCACCTGCACACACCTGCACACACCTGCACACACCTGTACACACCTGCACACACCTGTACTCACCTGCACTCACCTGTACACATCTGTACTCACCTGTACACACCTGTACACACCTGTACACACCTGTACACATCTGTACTCACCTGTACTCACCTGCACACACCTGTACACACCTGTACACATCTGTACTCACCTGTACTCACCTGCACACACCTGTACACACCTGTACACATCTGTACTCACCTGTACTCACCTGCACACACCTGTACACACCTGCACACACCTGTACACACCTGTAGACATCTGTACTCACCTGTACTCACCTGCACACACCTGGACACACCTGTACACACCTGTACTCACCTGCACACACCTGTACTCACCTGCACACACCTGTACTCACCTGTACACACCTGTACTCACCTGCACACACCTGCACACACCTGTACTCACCTGTACTCACCTGCACACACCTGTACACACCTGTACTCACCTGTACTCACCTGCACACACCTGTACACACCTGTACACATCTGTACTCACCTGTACTCACCTGCACACACCTGTACACACCTGTACACATCTGTACTCACCTGTACACATCTGCACACACCTGTACTCACCTGCACACACCTGCACACAACTGTACTCACCTGCACACACCTGTACACACCTGTACACACCTGCACACACCTGTACTCACCTGCACACACCTGTACTCACCTGCACACACCTGTACTCACCTGCACACACCTGCACACAACTGTACTCACCTGCACACACCTGTACTCACCTGCACACACCTGTACTCACCTGCACACACCTGTACTCACCTGCACACACCTGTACACACCTGTACACACCTGCACACACCTGCACACACCTGTACTCACCTGCACACACCTGCACACAACTGTACTCACCTGCACACACCTGTACTCACCTGCACACACCTGTACTCACCTGTACTCACCTGCACACACCTGTACTCACCTGCACACACCTGTACTCACCTGTACTCACCTGCACACACCTGTACTCACCTGCACACACCTGCACACACCTGCACACACCTGTACTCACCTGCACACACCTGTACTCACCTGCACACACCTGCACACACCTGTACTCACCTGCACACACCTGCACACACCTGTACTCACCTGCACACACCTGTACTCACCTGCACACACCTGTACTCACCTGTACACACCTGTACTCACCTGCACACACCTGTACTCACCTGCACACACCTGCACACACCTGCACACACCTGTACACACCTGCACTCACCTGCACACACCTGCACACACCTGTACTCACCTGCACACACCTGTACTCACCTGCACACACCTGTACTCACCTGTACACACCTGCACACACCTGTACACACCTGTACACACCTGTACTCACCTGCACACACCTGCACACACCTGTACACACCTGTACTCACCTGCACACACCTGCACACACCTGTACTCACCTGCACACACCTGTACTCACCTGTACACACCTGTACACACCTGTACACACCTGTACTCACCTGCACACACCTGTACTCACCTGCACACACCTGTACTCACCTGTACACACCTGTACTCACCTGCACACACCTGTACACACCTGCACTCACCTGCACACACCTGTACTCACCTGTACTCACCTGCACACACCTGTACTCACCTGCACACACCTGTACACACCTGTACACACCTGCACACACCTGTACTCACCTGTACTCACCTGTACACACCTGTACTCACCTGCACACACCTGCACTCACCTGCACACACCTGCACACACCTGCACACACCTGTACACAACAGAACTCACCTGAACACACCTGTACTCACCTGCACACACCTGCACACCCCTGTACTCACCTGCACACACCTGCACCCACCTGCACACACCTGTACACACCTGCACACACCTGCACACACCTGTACTCACCTGTACTCACCTGCACACACCTGTACACACCTGCACTCACCTGCACACACCTGCACACACCTGTACACAACTGTACTCACCTGCACACACCTGTTCTCACCTGAACACACCTGCACCCAACTGTACTCACCTGCACACACCTGCACTCACCTGCACACACCTGCACTCACCTGCACACACCTGTACACAACTTTACTCACCTGCACACACCTGCACACACCTGCACACACCTGCACACACCTGCACACACCTGCACACACCTGCACACACCTGCACACACCTGTACACACCTGTACACACCTGTACTCACCTGTACACATCTGCACACACCTGTACTCACCTGCACACACCTGCACACACCTGTACACACCTGTACACACCTGCACACACCTGTACTCACCTGCACACACCTGTACTCACCTGCACACACCTGTACACACCTGCACTCACCTGCACACACCTGTACTCACCTGTACTCACCTGCACACACCTGCACACACCTGTACACACCTGTACTCACCTGCACACACCTGCACACACCTGCACACACCTGCACACACCTGCACACACCTGCACACACCTGTACTCACCTGCACACACCTGCACACACCTGCACACACCTGTACACACCTGCACACACCTGCACACACCTGCACACACCTGTACTCACCTGCACACACCTGTACTCACCTGTACTCACCTGCACACACCTGTACTCACCTGTACTCACCTGCACACACCTGTACTCACCTGCACACACCTGCACACACCTGTACTCACCTGTACACACCTGCACACATCTGTAACTCAAACACTCTGAGACACAAAGGAAAATTACTTTTTTTCTCAATTATGTCATGT
>CM060672.1:856294-871294 GCA_030686955.1 Odontamblyopus rebecca
GTATTTACATGTATTTACCTGTATTTAAATGTATTTGCCTGTGTTTACCTGTATTTACATGTATTTAAATGTATTTACCTGTATTTACATGTATTTAAATGTATTTACCTGTATTTAAATGTATTTACCTGTATTTACCTGTATTTAAATGTATTTACCTGTATTTACCTGTATTTAAATGTATTTACCTGTATTTACCTGTATTTAAATGTATTTACCTGTATTTAAATGTATTTACCTGTATTTACCTGTATTTACCTGTATTTAAATGTATTTACCTGTATTTAAATGTATTTACCTGTATTTACAGGTATTTAAATGTATTTACCTGTATTTACCTGTATTTAAATGTATTTACCTGTATTTACCTGTATTTACCTGTATTTAAATGTATTTACCTGTATTTAAATGTATTTACCTGTATTTAAATGTATTTACCTGTATTTACCTGTATTTACCTGTATTTAAATGTATTTACTTGTATTTAAATGTATTTACCTGTATTTACCTGTATTTAAATGTATTTAAATGTATTTACCTGTATTTACCTGTATTTAAATGTATTTACTTGTATTTACATGTATTTACCCGTATTTACCTGTGCAGGTGATCCACCGCGACATCAAGCCCGAGAACATCCTCATTTCTCAGGGGGGCGTGGTCAAACTGTGCGACTTTGGCTTCGCTCGCACCGTGGCGGCGTCGGAGGGCGGAGCTTACACCGACTACGTGGCCACGCGCTGGTACCGCCCGCCCGAGCTGCTGGTGGGAGACACACACTACGGAAAGTACGTCTGAAGAGGCGGGAAAACGCGCCCGACCTCCTCAACACGTGTCTAAAAAGTTAAAGTTAAAGCAGTAAAACGTCCGACTGCTGAGTTTAGGGTTTTATAAACGTCGTGTTCGACTCGTTAAATCCGGAAAAGTGTCGCTGGAGAAATGTGTCCATTACTCCTCAAACCCGGCGGTGGGCAGGACGGGAACGGGGATTTACTTAGCAACCAAACGCACTCGCTGTCAATCAAACCTGTTGCTAACGCTAGTGGGAGGGACCTCGGGGAATGAAGGCGTCTGATTGGTCCGTTATGGTTATGTTAAGAGAAATGAAACGTTCAGGATCCTGTGACCCCTGACCTCTGCCCTCTGACCCCTGCCCTCTGACCCCTACCCTCTGACCCCTACCCTCTGACCCCTACCCTCTGACCCCTACCCTCTGACCCCTACCCTCTGACCCCTACCCTCTGACCCCTGCCCTCTGACCCCTGACCTCTGACCCCTACCCTCTGACCCCTACCCTCTGACCCCTGCCCTCTGACCCCTACCCTCTGACCCCTACCCTCTGACCCCTACCCTCTGACCTCTGACCTTTGCCCTCAGGCCCGTGGACGTCTGGGCTGTGGGGTGTTTGCTGCTGGAGATGTTCACCAGTCGGCCCCTGTTCCCCGGAGAGTCGGACCTGGACCAGATCCACCACATCGTGCGCTGCTTTGGTGAGAGCAGAACCTCCACAGAACCTCCACAGAACCTCCACAGAACCCCCACAGAACCCCCACAGAACCCCCACAGAACCTCCACAGAACCACAGAACCTCCACAGAACCACAGAACCCCCACAGAACCTCCACAGAACCTCCACAGAACCACAGAACCTCCACAGAACCACAGAACCTCCACAGAACCTCCACAGAACCACAGAACCTCCACAGAACCACAGAACCTCCACAGAACCTCCACAGAACCTCCACAGAACCTCCACAGAACCACAGAACCTCCACAGAACCACAGAACCCCCACAGAACCTCCACAGAACCACAGAACCTCCACAGAACCACAGAACCCCCACAGAACCTCCACAGAAACTCCACAGAACCACAGAACCACCACAGAACCACAGAACCTCCACAGAACGACAGAACCTCCACAGAACCTCCACAGACATGTCACTGGAAAGCGTCACTGATTCATTTGGGTCACAGGTTTATTCATTGTTCCACACTCACATTTAACTCTCACCAACAACAACTAGCATGCTAACAAGCACCTCCTGACTCTAGGACTGTGAAATGCTTCAGAACGACGCGGACAGAACCCGGCGGGATCATTCTGACCCGCAGAGCTGCTCGGTGATACTGTGCAGTGACGCTGGGGTGTTCTGTGTGTGTCTCTATGGCAAAATGTGGTTACCACGGTGACGCAACAGTTACCATGGTGACCTGGTCCTGGTTCTGATCCTGGTCCTGGTTCTGGTTCTGGTCCTGGTCCTGGTCCTGGTCCTGACCCTGGTCCTGGTTCTGATCCTGGTCCTGACCCTGGTCCTGGTTCTGACCCGGTTCTGACCCTGACCCTGGTCCTGGTCCTGACCCTGGTCCTGGTTCTGACCTTGGTCCTGGTCCTGACCCTGGTCCTGGTCCTGACCCTGGTCCTGGTTCTTACCCTGGTCCTGGTTCTGACCTTGGTCCTGGTCCTGACCCTGGTCCTGGTCCTGACCCTGGTCCTGGTTCTTACCCTGGTCCTGACCCTGGTCCTGGTTCTTACCCTGGTCCTGGTCCTGGTCCTGGTTCTGACCCGGTTCTGGTTCTGTTCCAGGGGACCTGCCGTCGCACCATCAGGAGTTGTTCCAGTCGAACCCTCTGTTCTCAGGAGTGCGTCTGCCTCAGTGCTCTGGACCAATCACGTTACAGCAGCGCTTCCCCACACTCCCGCCCCCCACGCTCAGCCTCGCCCAGGTACAGACCCGGCCCGTCCCGGTCCTGGTCCGGTCCTGGTCCGGTCCCGGTCCGGTCCTGGTCTGGTCCTGGTCTGACACTGGTCCAGTCCTGGTCCGACACTGGTCCGACACTGGTCCGGTCCTGGTCCGGTCCTGGTCTGGTCCTGGTCTGGTCCTGGTCTGACACTGGTCCAGTCCTGGTCCGACACTGGTCCGGTCCTGGTCCGGTCCTGGTCCGGTCCTGGTCCGGTCCTGGTCCGGTCCTACAGTCTGGTTTGTTCTCCTCAGAGTTGCCTCCAGATGGCGCCGGAGCAGAGGCCCGAGTGTTCAGAGCTGCTCGAGCACGACTTCTTCACCCACGACTCCTTCAACGTGAGGTACGGCCCTGTCAGGTACGGCCCTGTCAGGTATGGCCCTGTCAGGTGCGCCCCTGTCAGGTACGGCCCTGTCAGGTACGGTCCTGTCAGGTACGGTCCTGTCAGGTACGGCCCTGTCAGGTACGGCCCTGTCAGGTGCGCCCCTGTCAGGTACGGCCCTGTCAGGTACGGCCCTGTCAGGTACGGCCCTGTCAGGTGCGCCCCTGTCAGGTACGGCCCTGTCAGGTGCGCCCCTGTCAGGTACGGCCCTGTCAGGTGCGCCCCTGTCAGGTGCGCCCCTGTCAGGTACGGCCCTGTCAGGTGCGCCCCTGTCAGGTACGGCCCTGTCAGGTGCGCCCCTGTCAGGTAGGTACAGATCACAGATCACAGATCACAGATCACAGATTGATTGTCTGGTATAATCATGGTTTAACATTTAGGTTTTTGTCTTCAGGTTTTCAGACGAGCTAAACGCGAAGATCCAAAAGGACCACAGGGAGAACTCCACTCTGCCTAAAATTGGCAAAAGCAGCACGAGACCGGCCAAAGAGGAGCCAGAGGAGAAGGAGCGGAAACACCACAAACTCCCTGAAAACCTGGACGAAAAACCCAGAACCAGGAAGGAGCAAGTGCCGAACGAAGACAAGACCAGAGGCGTGAAGCAGGCCAGGCTCCCGAAAGCCAACCTGACGGCTCCAGAGACCAAACCAACAAAGACCGCAGGACCCAAGGAGAACGCAGCGAAGAACACCACTCCCATCAAAACTAAAGCTGCAAAACCCAACGACGCACAAGATTCAACTAAGACTTCCACCAGCAACCCCAGAGTGAAGGCGAAAACCGGCCGAGCGCCTTCGCCTGAGTCCAAACACGACGCCACCAAAGACCCTAAAGTGAGCGTGAGCTCCAAAGCTCCTAAACCCTCAGAGCACAGCCAGAGGTTTATGAAGAAGAAACCCGAGCCTCAGAACCCAAACCCCGGCACCAAAGTGCCTCTCAGAGCCACCGGAGAACAGACGGTGTCAGACGCCACGTGTGACCCGGAGAGAAGCCATTCGTCACTGGCCACGCCTCAAACTGCGAGAAGAACCGAAGATACACGAGAAGAAGCTCCAGCTCACAGTAACGAGGACAGGATCTCCAAGTCCAGTCAGACGCTGGAGAGTTGTATGACAAAACACCCAAGTGTGTCTGAGAACATCTCCAAACCAAAGGTCCACCAAAGTCTGGAGGCTCCCGTCTCCAAACACGGCACAAACGTGGACTTCAAGAGCTTCAGAGTGTCTGCTCCCTCCCACAGTCTGTCTAGGATCACTCTGCAGACACTTCCACAGCCGAGCGCGCTTCCCAAAGCCGCCAAAAATGCCACAGATGCCCCGAATCCACACCGTCTGAGGATAAAAGCTCTACTCAGTAACTTTCCTCTGGAGCAAGCACCAAGTGTAGCACTCGACAGCGGTAAACTTTTCAGCAAAGGTCCAACGAGGGACGAGGCTCCAGACACTCGGGACAAAGATCAAAACCCTGGAGCTTCTGAGGTCACTGCTCCACCCGCCGCTTCGCCCAACAAAGGCTTAAACACGTTTAAAACCGAAACCAGCACCGCGGTGGACCACAGCGCCCACTGGTGGAGGACTGAGGGACTGCAGGCTCTTCACACACACAGAGGGATTATGGGAGGTGTAGTCCGCTCCAGCTCAACTCTGACCCACAGTAAACCCGACCCACAGAGAGACCAGGACCCAGACCAGGACCCAAACCTGGTCCCAAACCTGGTCCCAAACCTGGTCCCAAACCTGGTCCCAAACCTGGTCCCAAACCTGGTCCCAAACCTGGCCTCCGATGATCTTGACTCGTGGGACCTGTATGAGGACCTGTTCTGCTGCTCCCCGCCTCCTCCTCCCTCCTCCACGCCCCTGCTGGCCCCGCCCCTGCCCCTGCTGGCCCCGCCCCTGCCCCTGCTAGCCCCGCCCACTCAGGTGACCTCCACAGGAGACGGCTCCGCCCACGGCTCGCTCAGGTAAACACCCGGGACCACGACGGCAGATTAGGGTTTGATCTGAGGGGGTTTTTCAACCACTGCCAGATGTTAAATACTAACTCCTCTGACCTGAGCTGACCTGAGCTGACCTGAGCTCCTGCTCCTCTGACCTGAGCTCCTGCTCCTCTGACCTGACCTGACCTGAGCTCCTGCTGCTCTGACCTGAGCTCCTGCTCCTCTAACCTGAGCTCCTGAGGCTTTGACCTGAGCTCCTGCTCCTCTTACCTGAGCTCCTGCTGCTCTGACCTGAGCTCCTGCTCCTCTAACCTGAGCTCCTGAGGCTTTGACCTGAGCTCCTGCTCCTCTTACCTGAGCTCCTTCTCCTCTGACCTGAGCTCCTGCTGCTCTGACCTGAGCTCCTGCTCCTCTGACCTGAGCTCCTGCTCCTCTGACCTGAGATCCTGCTCCTCTGACCTGAGCTCCTGAGGCGTTGACCTGAGCTCCTGCTGCTCTGACCTGAGCTCCTGCTGCTCTGACCTGAGCTCCTGCTAATCTGACCTGAGCTCCTAAGGCTTTGACCTGAGCTCCTGCTGCTCTGACCTGAGCTCCTAAGGCTTTGACCTGAGCTCCTGCTGCTCTGACCTGAGCTCCTGCTGCTCTGACCTGAGCTCCTGCTAATCTGACCTGAGCTCCTAAGGCTTTGACCTGAGCTCCTGCTGCTCTGATCTGAGCTCCTGCTGCTCTGACCTGAGCTCCTGCTGCTCTGACCTGAGCTCCTGCTGCTCTGACCTGAGCTCCTGCTGCTCTGACCTGAGCTCCTGCTCCTCTGACCTGAGCTCCTGCTGCTCTGACCTGAGCTCCTGCTCCTCTGACCTGAGCTCCTGCTAATCTGACCTGAGCTCCTGCTCCTCTGACCTGAGCTCCTGCTGCTCTGACCTGAGCTCCTGCTGCTCTGACCTGAGCTCCTGCTGCTCTGACCTGAGCTCCTGCTGCTCTGACCTGAGCTCCTGCTCCACACTCCTCGTGTTCTGTCTGTTTCTGGGTTGGAGTAAGTTTTAAAGTCTCCATCTCTCTCGTTGCTGCAGCAGAAGAGACCTGAGGGACCTGAGGGACCAGAGGGACTTGAGGGACCAGAGGGACCAGAGGGACCTGAGGGACCTGAGGGACCAGAGGGACCAGAGGGACTTGAGGGACCTGAGGGACCAGAGGGACCAGAGGGACCAGAGGGACCAGAGGGACCAGAGGGACCTGAGGGACCTGAGGGACCAGAGGGACCAGAGGGACCTGAGGGACCAGAGGGACCAGAGGGACCTGAGGGACCAGAGGGACCAGAGGGACCTGAGGGACCTGAGGGACCAGAGGGACCTGAGGGACCTGAGGGACCTGAGGGACCTTAACCAGCTGCAGTAAAGTCCTGTTGTGTTTCTCCAGAATCACTTCATCCACTTCCTGTTTAAGACGTAAAACTGGACCTGTCCATTTTGGAGCTCAATATTTCCACGTACAATTTCTTCACAACGGCGGAAAGACTTTTGCCTTTTTTATGTCATCCCGTGTGATCTGAGCTGCAGGGGGGAGAGTACGTCGCTTCTATGGCTAATTATCGCTGCCTTTTCAGAGCGTCCGACGTTTCTGAGCACCTCCCGAATGTGTCGAGAACGGAGGAGGAACCGTAAAAACAGAAGCATCGATCCAGAGTGAGGAGGACAGAGGCTGTTTCCTATTGGCCGCTCTGATCTGTGGGCGGGGCTTGAGGTTTGAATGAGGCAAATTCTGACCAATCAGATCACTTCACTGCTCCACTTCCTGTTTGTTCCTGTCAGATCGGATCAGTCTGGATCAACGCTTCTGCCTCGGCGTCTGGGATCTTTACTGAGAATTTTACACTTGGAATTTCACACTCTGAATTTTACACTCTGAATTTTACACTTTGAATTTTACACTCTGAATTTTACACTCTGAATTTTACACTTTGAATTTTACACTCTGAATTTTACACTGAATTTTACTCTGAATTTTACACTCTGAATTTTACACTTTGAATTTTACACTCTGAATTTTACACTGAATTTTACACTCTGAATTTTACACTCTGAATTTTACACTGAAATTTACTCTGAATTTTACACTCTGAATTTCGACTGTTGAATTTTACACTTTGAATTTTACACAGAATTTTACTCTGAATTTTACACTTTGAATTTTACACTTTGAATTTTACACTTTGAATTTTACACTTTGAATTTTACACTCTGAATTTTACACTCTGAATTTTACACTCTGAATTTTATACTCTGAATTTTACACAGAATTTTACTCTGAATTTTACACTTTGAATTTTACACTTTGAATTTTAGAGCTTGAAAATATTTAAAAGGTGATTTTTTAATATTGAATTTTAAACACTAATTTCATTAACGCTCAGAATAAAAATAATTCAAACTTTTTTTTGTCAAACTTCAAAAAATTAAAAGTGAAAAATTCAACAGTATTTAAAATTCAAAATCTGATCAAACAATTATCTTCCATATATACATATATACATATATATATACATATGTATATATATATTTTTGCTTGAATTTTAAACACTTTGAAAATGTACAAAATTTCAGCAACTAAAATTCTAAATAAAAATGATTCAAACATGTTTTTCTGAAACAAACCGAAGCCTGAAGAGGCTCTGGGTTTGGCTCTGGGTTTGGCTCTGGGTTTGGCTCCGGGTTTGGCTCCGGGTTTGGCTCCGGGTTTGGCTCTGGGTTTGGCTCTGGGTTTGGCTCTGGGTTTGGCTCTGGGTTTGGCTCTGGGTTTGGCTCTGGGTTTGGCTCTGGGTTTGGCTCTGGGTTTGGCTCTGGGTTTGGCTCCGGGTTTGGCTCCGGGTTTGGCTCTGGGTTTGGCTCTGGGTTTGGCTCTGGGTTTGGCTCTGGGTTTGGCTCTGGGTTTGGCTCTGGGTTTGGCTCTGGGACTTTGGGTGCTCGGTTCTCTCACCACTGGATCTTTAAAGCTGCACTGCTGGACTTTCTGTTCCACCCATCTCTGTGCACGCCCCTCCACAGACCTGAGCTGTCTCCCTGGTGATGAGTGAGTTTAATCTCCACTGCGGAACATTCTAGACAAAACAATGACCAGGTGCCAGATCCTCCACCGGAAAAGTTACGCAGTGCACCTTTAATCTCACATTTAAAGGGCCCATAATGCACTTCCTCTAATGCCGAAAACACTCTGCTCCACCTCGTGATGTCATCGCGTGGCGACACAGGAAGTGCTCCGCTGTGTTTTTAAACTCCACACACCTTCACCAGAATCACCTGGATCGTTTCAGTCGCCGAACTCGACTGAACTAAAGGGAAAAGGAGAAACCACCACCTGATGACATCACAGGGTGGAGCAGAGCGTCTGGAGCTTTGCCGATGAAACAGACGAATAATAAAGAGACAAACATGAAGGAAACACACACAGAACACACACAGAACACACACAGAACACACAGAACACACACAGAACACACACAGAACACACAGAACACACAGAACACACACAGAACACACACAGAACACACACAGAACACACAGAACACACAGAACACACACAGAACACACAGAACACACAGAACACACACAGAACACACACAGAACACACACAGAACACACAGAACACACACAGAACACACAGAAAACACACAGAGAACACACAGAGAACACACAGAACACACACAGAACACACACAGAACACACAGAACACACACAGAACACACAGAAAACACACACAGAACACACACAGAACACACAGAACACACACAGAACACACACAGAACACACACAGAACACACAGAACACACACAGAACACACAGAACACACACAGAACACACAGAGAACACACAGAACACACAGAACACACACACAGAACACACACAGAACACACACAGAACACACACAGAACACACACAGAGAACACACAGAACACACACAGAACACACACAGAACACACACAGAACACACACAGAACACACAGAACACACAGAACACACACAGAACACACACACAGAACACACACAGAACACACACACAGAACACACAGAACACACAGAACACACAGAACACACAGAGAACACACACAGAACACACAGAAAACACACAGAGAACACACAGAGAACACACAGAGAACACACAGAGAACACACAGAACACACACAGAACACACACAGAGAACACACAGAACACACAGAACACACACAGAACACACAGAACACACAGAACACACACAGAACACACACAGAACACACAGAGAACACACACAGAACACACACAGAACACACAGAACACACACAGAACACACACAGAACACACACAGAACACACACAGAACACACACAGAAAACACACAGAACACACACAGAACACACACAGAACACACACAGAACACACACAGAACACACACAGAACACACAGAGAACACACAGAACACACACAGAACACACACAGAACACACAGAACACACAGAACACACAGAACACACAGAACACACACAGAACACACAGAACACACACAGAACACACAGAACACACACAGAACACACACAGAACACACAGAACACACACAGAACACACACAGAACACACACAGAACACACACAGAACACACAGAACACACACAGAACACACACAGAACACACACAGAACACACAGAACACACACAGAACACACACAGAGAACACACAGAGAACACACAGAACACACACAGAACACACACAGAACACACAGAACACACACAGAACACACACAGAACACACACAGAACACACAGAACACACACAGAACACACAGAAAACACACAGAACACACACAGAACACACACACAGAACACACAGAACACACAGAACACACACAGAACACACACAGAACACACAGAGAACACACAGAGAACACACACAGAACACACAGAACACACACAGAACACACACAGAACACACACAGAACACACAGAAAACACACAGAACACACACAGAACACACACAGAACACACAGAACACACAGAACACACACAGAACACACACAGAACACACACAGAACACACAGAGAACACACACAGAACACACAGAACACACACAGAACACACAGAACACACACAGAACACACAGAACACACACAGAACACACAGAGAACACACAGAGAACACACACAGAACACACACAGAACACACAGAGAACACACACAGAACACACACAGAACACACACAGAACACACACAGAACACACAGAACACACACAGAACACACACAGAACACACACAGAACACACAGAACACACACACAGAACACACACAGAACACACAGAACACACACAGAACACACAGAAAACACACAGAACACACACAGAACACACACAGAACACACACAGAACACACACAGAACACACACAGAACACACACAGAAAACACACAGAAAACACACAGAACACACACAGAACACACACAGAACACACACAGAACACACAGAACACACACAGAACACACACAGAACACACAGAACACACACAGAACACACACACAGAACACACAGAACACACACAGAACACACAGAGAACACACACAGAACACACACAGAACACACACAGAACACACAGAACACACACAGAACACACACAGAACACACAGAACACACACAGAACACACACAGAACACACACAGAACACACAGAACACACACAGAACACACACAGAACACACACAGAACACACAGAACACACACAGAACACACACAGAACACACACAGAACACACAGAAAACACACAGAACACACACAGAACACACACAGAACACACACAGAGAACACACAGAAAACACACACAGAACACACAGAACACACAGAACACACAGAACACACACAGAACACACACAGAACACACAGAGAACACACAGAACACACACAGAACACACACAGAACACACAGAACACACAGAGAACACACAGAACACACACAGAACACACACAGAACACACACACAGAACACACAGAGAACACACACAGAACACACACAGAACACACACAGAACACACAGAACACACACAGAACACACACAGAACACACACAGAACACACACAGAACACACACAGAACACACACAGAACACACACAGAACACACACAGAACACACAGAACACACACAGAACACACACAGAACACACAGAGAACACACACAGAACACACAGAACACACACAGAACACACACAGAACACACAGAACACACAGAACACACAGAACACACACAGAACACACACAGAACACACAGAACACACACAGAACACACAGAACACACACAGAACACACACAGAACACACAGAACACACACAGAGAACACACACAGAACACACAGAACACACACAGAACACACACAGAACACACACAGAACACACAGAACACACACAGAACACACACAGAACACACACAGAACACACACAGAACACACACAGAACACACAGAACACACACAGAGAACACACACAGAACACACAGAACACACACAGAACACACACAGAACACACACAGAACACACACAGAACACACAGAACACACACAGAGAACACACACAGAACACACAGAACACACACAGAACACACACAGAACACACACAGAACACACACAGAACACACACAGAACACACACAGAACACACACAGAACACACACAGAACACACACAGAACACACACAGAACACACACAGAACACACAGAACACACAGAACACACAGAGAACACACACAGAACACACACACACGAGGAGGAGGAGGAGGAGGAGGAGGAGAGGAGGAGGAGGAAGAGGAGGAGAGGAGGAGGAGTAGGAAGAGGAGGAGGAAGAGGAGGAGGAGGAGAGGAGGAGGAGAGGAGGAGGAGAGGAGAGGAGAGGAGGAGGAGGAGAGGAGGAGGAGAGGAGGAGAGGAGGAGGAGGAGAAGAGGAGGAGGAGGAGAGGAGGAGGAGGAGGACTAAACCAGGACTGAACCAGGACTGAACCAGGACTGAACCAGGACTGAACCAGGACTAAACCAGGACTAAACCAGGACTGAACCAGGACTGAACCAGGCCTAAACCAGGACTGAACCAGGACTAAACCAGGACTAAACCAGGACTGAACCAGGACTAAACCAGGACTAAACCAGGACTGAACCAGGACTAAACCAGGACTGAACCAGGACTGAACCAGGACTAAACCAGGACTAAACCAGGACTAAACCAGAACTGAACCAGGACTAAACCAGGACTAAACCAGGACTGAACCAGGACTAAACCAGGACTAAACCAGGACTGAACCAGGACTGAACCAGGACTAAACCAGGACTGAACCAGGACTAAACCAGGACTGAACCAGGACTGAACCAGGACTAAACCAGGACTAAACCAGGGCTAAACCAGAACTGAACCAGGACTAAACCAGGGCTAAACCAGGACTAAACCAGGACTAAACCAGGGCTAAACCAGGACTAAACCAGGACTAAACCAGGGCTAAACCAGAACTGAACCAGGACTGAACCAGAGCCCGTGACTCCTGGAGTCATTACCCCCCGTGACCAGCAGAGGGCGACAGAATCACACGTGCACAGATTTCACTTTATTTTATTAAATCAGCTTCTAAAAATAATCGGCTTTAGTGGAGTCATGAGTTTGGTGTTAAAGTGCAGCTCAAACACACAGATACAAACACAGGGTTTGGGGGTTTGGGGTCTGGGGTTTGGGGTTTGGGGGTTTGGGGGTTGGGGTTTGGGGTTTGGGGGTTTGGGGGTTTGGGGGTTTGGGGTTTGGGGTTTGGGGTTTGGGGTTTGGGGTTTGGGGTTTGGGTTTGGGGTTTGGGGTTTGGGTTTTGGGGTTTGGGGTTTGGGGTTTGGGTTTTGGTTTTTGGGGTTTGGTTTTGGGGGTTTGGGGTTTGGGGGGTTTGGGGGTTTTTGGGGTTTGGGGGGTTTGGGTGTTTGGGGTTTTTGGGGTTTGGGGGTTGGGGGGGGTTTGGGGGTTGGGGGGTGTTTGGGGGTTGGGGGTTTGGGGGTTGGGGGGTTTTTGGGGTTTGGGGTTTGGGGGTTGGACAGTTTCAGGTGAATTTCCGGATGAATCTCAGTTTTCCGTAGGCGATGCTCAGGAACACCATCGTCATGACGCCCAGAGCCACGTGATTCTGCCACAGTCCCCACGGCGACGGGTCCACGCCCTGTTCACCCAGAAGCTCCTCCCCCGAGCGGCAGCTGCAGAGACGCAGGACTGTGAAGTACTGTGAAGTACTGCGAAGTACTGTGCAGTACTGCGAAGTACTGCGAAGTACTGTGCAGTACTGTGAAGTACTGTGAAGTACTGTGAAGTACTGCGAAGTACTGTGCAGTACTGCGAAGTACTGCGAAGTACTGTGCAGTACTTAACAGTAACAGTAACAGTAACAGTAACAGTAACAGTAACAGTAATAGTAACAGTAACAGTAACAGTAACAGTAATAGTAACAGTAACAGTAATAGTAACAGTAACAGTAATAGTAACAGTAACAGTAACAGTAACAGTAACAGTAACAGTAACAGTAATAGTAACAGTAATAGTAATAGTAATAGTAATAGTAATAGTAACAGTAATAGTAATAGTAATAGTAATAGTAACAGTAATAGTAATAGTAACAGTAATAGTAACAGTAATAGTAATAGTAATAGTAATAGTAACAGTAATAGTAACAGTAATAGTAATAGTAATAGTAATAGTAACAGTAATAGTAACAGTAATAGTAATAGTAATAGTAACAGTAATAGTAACAGTAATAGTAACAGTAATAGTAATAGTAACAGTAACAGTAATAGTAACAGTAACAGTAATAGTAACAGTAACAGTAACAGTAATAGTAATAGTAATAGTAACAGTAACAGTAACAGTAACAGTAACAGTAACAGTAATAGTAACAGTAACAGTAACAGTAACAGTAATAGTAACAGTAACAGTAACAGTAACAGTAATAGTAACAGTAATAGTAACAGTAACAGTAACAGTAATAGTAACAGTAACAGTAATAGTAATAGTAACAGTAATAGTAACAGTAACAGTAATAGTAATAGTAACAGTAATAGTAATAGTAATAGTAATAGTAATAGTAACAGTAATAGTAACAGTAACAGTAATAGTAATAGTAACAGTAATAGTAACAGTAACAGTAACAGTAATAGTAATAGTAACAGTAACAGTAATAGTAACAGTAACAGTAATAGTAACAGTAACAGTAATAGTAACAGTAATAGTAATAGTAACAGTAATAGTAACAGTAATAGTAATAGTAATAGTAATAGTAATAGTAATAGTAACAGTAATAGTAACAGTAATAGTAATAGTAATAGTAATAGTAACAGTAATAGTAATAGTAACAGTAATAGTAACAGTAAAAGTAACAGTAACAGTAACAGTAATAGTAACAGTAATAGTAACAGTAATAGTAATAGTAACAGTAATAGTAACAGTAACAGTAACAGTAACAGTAACAGTAATAGTAACAGTAATAGTAACAGTAATAGTAACAGTAATAGTAACAGTAATAGTAACAGTAGTAGTAATAGTAACAGTAACAGTAATAGTAACAGTAATAGTAATAGTAATAGTAACAATAATAGTAACAGTAACAGTAACAGTAACAGTAACAGTAATAGTAACAGTAACAGTAACAGTAACAGTAACAGTAATAGTAACAGTAACAGTAATAGTAACAGTAAAAGTAATAGTAACAGTAACAGTAACAGTAACAGTAACAGTAACAGTAATAGTAACAGTAATAGTAATAGTAATAGTAATAGTAATAGTAACAGTAATAGTAATAGTAATAGTAATAGTAACAGTAATAGTAATAGTAACAGTAATAGTAACAGTAATAGTAATAGTAATAGTAACAGTAATAGTAACAGTAATAGTAATAGTAACAGTAATAGTAACAGTAATAGTAACAGTAATAGTAATAGTAATAGTAAT
>CM060672.1:876294-905955 GCA_030686955.1 Odontamblyopus rebecca
TGTGTGTAAAGTTCCATGTTGCATCTGTAAAGTTCCGTGTCGTGTGTAAAGTTCTGTGTTGTGTGTGTAAAGTCCCATGTTGCATCTGTAAAGTTCCGTGTAGTGTCTGTAAAGTTCCGTGTAGTGTCTGTAAAGTTCCGCGTAGTGTCTGTAAAGTTCCGTGTAGTGTCTATAAAGTTCCGGGTCATGTGCAAAGTTCCGTGTTGTGTCTGTAAAGTTCCGTGTTGCGTCTGTAAAGTTCTGTGTGGTGTGTATAAAGTTCCGCAGTAGAGCTTTAATGGCCGTGTTGCGTGTGTAAAGTTCCGTGTTATGTCTGTAAAGTTCCGTGTAGTGTCTGTAAAGTTCTGTGTCGTGTGTGTAAAGTTCCATGTCGCATCTGTAAAGTTCCGTGTAGTGTCTGTAAAGTTCTGTGTAGTGTCTGTAAAGTTCCGTGTAGTGTCTGTAAAGTTCCATGTCGTGTGTAAAGTTCCGTGTTGTGTCTGTAAAGTTCCGTGTCGTGTGTAAAGTTCCGTGTAGTGTCTGTAAAGTTCCGTGTAGTGTCTGTAAAGTTCCGTGTCATGTGTAAAGTTCTGTGTGGTGTGTATAAAGTTCCGCAGTAGAGCTTTAATGGCCGTGTTGCGTGTGTAAAGTTCCGTGTTATGTCTGTAAAGTTCTGTGTAGTGTCTGTAAAGTTCCGTGTCGTGTGTAAAGTTTTGTGTAGTGTCTGTAAAGTTCCGTGTAGTGTCTGTAAAGTTCTGTGTCGTGTGTAAAGTTCTGTGTCGTGTGTGTAAAGTTCTGTGTAGTGTCTGTAAAGTTCCGTGTAGTGTCTGTAAAGTTCTGTGTAGTGTCTGTAAAGTTCCGTGTCGTGTGTAAAGTTCTGTGTAGTGTCTGTAAAGTTTCGTGTAGTGTCTGTAAAGTTCCGTGTCGTGTGTAAAGTTCTGTGTCGTGTGGGTAAAGTTCCGTGTTGCGTCTGTAAAGTTCCGAGTCATGTGTGTAAAGTTCCGTGTTGCGTCTGTAAAGTTCCGAGTCATGTGTGTAAAGTTCCGCAGTGGAGCTTTATAGGTGTGCTGTGTTTTCTGACCGATCATGAAGTAGGCAACGCAGGCGAAGACGATGGCGGGGATGGTCCTCAGGGTGAGGATGTCCGACAGGATCTTAGCCAGGAAGTAGACCGAGACCCTGTAGTACCCACTGATGTACTCGTGTCTGCGGAGAGAGACGGTAACCACGGTAACCACAGAGGAGAGAGGGTAACCACGGTAACAGGAGGTATGACGAGATCGGCTGGATTGAGTCTTGATCATTGTGTTTTACTGGTGAACACTTCCTCTGTGCCTCACAAACACACCTGGAGTCGTGTTTTGTTTCACTCGCACATGTTTAACACACAAACCCTCTTTTCTCTCACACTGTAAACGCTCTGTTCCACCTCGTGATGTCATTGTGTGGCGATACAGGAAGTGCTCCGCTGTGTTTCTAAACTCCACACACCTTCACTAGACTCACTCGTTTCAGTCCTGGAGTCGCCGAACTCGACTGAACTAAAGAAAAAAGGAGCTGTTTTTTGTTTTTTTTTGCTGGAAACGACCACTTCATGACATCACGAGGTGGAACAGAGCGTTTGGAGCTTTGCAGATGTAACACGAATAATAAAGAGTTACTCAAACATGTGCGACTTAAAGCTCAGAATCAGTTTGTGCTTTAAACAGGAGAAGAGGAGGAGCAGGTTTCCGTTTCAGTGTTTTAGTGTTTTAGTGTTTTAGTGTTTTCGGTTTTTGGTGTTTTAGTGTTTTCGGTTTTTGGTGTTTTAGTGTTTTCGGTTTTTGGTTCAGCTGATTTTAAACTCACATGAACAGTTTCCGCTCAGTGATGAAGAGTTCAGCCGAGGAAATAGAGCTGAAACACTGATTCACCGTGACGAAGAAGAGAGCGCCGAATCTGGAACGGAAAAGGACATGACAGCATCACAAACACACCAGAGAAACAAACAGAAAAACACCAAAAACAAACTGAAAAACACCACAAATATACAAAAACGAACTAAAAAATTCAAAAAATGTAATTAATGTTTTTATTTCATGCCTGAAATAAAAACTGTCCAAGGAACATCAATAGAATTCGGGCAAACTCGGGCAAACTACATATCACCAGTCTGGTGCGCAAACTAAAAGTGAAACTTGGTTTTTATTATCGTAATAAATCTTGTTTCTCACTCAGAGCTCGTAAATGTAAACTTTTGTTCCTCTGCTGGATTATGGTGATGTTTTGTACATGACGGCTTCATCTAAATGTCTGCAGTCCTTAAATACAGTGTGTCATTGTGCTTTCAGGTTTGTGACTGGCTGCAGTCGCCTCATCACTGTGAACTGGACGCCAAAGCACAGTGGCTCTCTGAGCACACGAAGGTTCACTCACTGGTTCCTATTGGTTTACAAGGCACTGGTCGGCTCGGCACCCTCGTATCTTTGTTCATTGCTTCAAAGAACTCCCAGTGCTCTTAGGCCTTGTGATCTGGTGACATTTTTCACCTGCAAGTTCCTCGTGTTAGGACTGAGTTAGGAAAGCCGCTCCTTCAGCCTGGAACACTCTTCAAACTGAACTGAAAATGTCTGAACCGGTCTCATCTAAAACATTTCGCTCCTTTTTATATAATCGGCAAAAACCAACCATAAATCAGTGTCTGTGTTTTTAATGTACTGTGATTAAGTGCACCTTGTAATTCTAACTCATGCACTTTATCACTAGTTTAACTGTTTGCACCTTTCGAATATCATTTTCACTTAATGTAATTTACTTTTTACAACTATTGCACTTTACATTTGATATTTTACTGTTGTTTTACTCTTGACCTCTTGGCCAGGTCACCCTTGTAAACGAGGTCTTGATCTCAGTGGGTTTTTACCTGGTTAAATAAAGAAAAATAAAGAAAAAAAGTTACTTTTTTTAGTACTGATGCCTGTGAAAAATCAGTATCAGTATCAGTATCGGTATCGGACCTGTTCTGAATCCCGCTCTGATTGAGCTTGACACCGAAGAAGAGAGCGCCGACTATGAGTGCCAGGAACGCCGTGACCGCCACCTGCAGGACACAGGCAGGATTACACTGAGAGCACATATACACATGTAGTAGTAGTACTAACAGAAGTAATAGTAGTAGTACAAAGGTAGTAATAGTAGCAGTAGTAGTAGGATGGGAGTCCATGGGAGTGGATCTCTCCTTCACTGTAGTTCTCCCCGAGGTTTCTTCTTTTTCCCAGGACCCTGGGTTTTTTGGAGTTTTTCCTTGCTGAGAAGGAGGGTCTAAGGACAGGGGATGACTGGACAATGTTTCATTTGCTGCTTTACATGAATGTTGTTTATTCCTGTTCTGATATGTCTGTGTGTATGTTTTACTCATCAGAATCTTGGAACGCTACAAAAATAAATTGAACTGAATTGAATTGAATAGTAATAGTAGTAGTAGTAGCAGTAGTAGTAGCAGCAGTAGTAGTAGCAGCAGTAGTAGCAGTAGCAGTAGTAGTAGTAGGGGTTACCTGGGCGATGGAGGTCTGCGGGTTGAGCACCAGGTTCCGGAAGGTTCTCTTCAGGACCCATCTGAACTGTGTGCAGAAGCCGTTGCTGTAGGTGATGGTTCTGGAGCGAGACGAGGCCGACGTCTGTTTCCCCGACACGATCCGCTCTGCAACCGCCACAGGTCACACCACATCACACACGTTCTCACTCTGCAACCGCCACAGGTCACACCACATCACACACGTTCTCACTCTGCAACCGCCACAGGTCACACCACATCACACACGTTCTCACTCTGCAACCGCCACAGGTCACACCACATCACACACGTTCTCACTCTGCAACCGCCACAGGTCACACCACATCACACACGTTCTCACTCTGCAACCGCCACAGGTCACACCACATCACACACGTTCTCACTCTGCAACCGCCACAGGTCACACCACATCACACACGTTCTCACTCTGCAACCGCCACAGGTCACACCACATCACACACGTTCTCACTCTGCAACCGCCACAGGTCACACCACATCACACACGTTCTCACTCTGCAACCGCCACAGGTCACACCACATCACACACGTTCTCACTCTGCAACCGCCACAGGTCACACCACATCACACACGTTCTCACAGCTCCTGCTTTACACGTCTAAACACAATCAGGAACTTTTCAGGACCGACTCCTGCGGAAAATGAGGATCTGGTTTCGATACTAGTTAGACCTGGTTTAGACCTGGTTTAGACCTGGTTTAGACCTGGTTTAGACCTGGTTTAGACCTGGTTTAGACCTGGGTTAGACCTGGTTTAGACCTGGTTTAGACCTGGTTTAGACCTGGTTTAGACCTGGGTTAGACCTGGTTTAGACCTGGTTTAGACCTGGGTTAGACCTGGGTTAGACCTGGTTTAGACCTGGTTTAGACCTGGTTTAGACCTGGTTTAGACCTGGGTTAGACCTGGTTTAGACCTGGTTTAGACCTGGTTTAGACCTGGGTTAGACCTGGTTTAGACCTGGTTTAGACCTGGTTTAGACCTGGTTTAGACCTGGTTTAGACCTGGTTTAGACCTGGTTTAGACCTGGTTTAGACCTGACTGGGACCTGATTCAGTCCTGATTTAGAGCTGGTTTAGACCTCCCTGAAGTCGCCTCATCAAACTCAAACCTGCACAAAAACTGTGTCAGTCGTTTGTGCTGCAGAAAGTTCAGTTTGTGATTCTGGTTCTTCAGATATTCACAGTTTTATTTTGGTCGATGACGTCGTCCAGAACCTCAGAATGTGAAACAGCCTCAAAACAGGAAGAAAATGATGTCAAACGTTTGTATTTGGTTTGTGCTGTTTTGTGCTGTGACAGTTTCATTTGTGTGAGTTTATTTCTAAAATTCTTCATTATTATTTCTGTGGTAATTATAGGACGTCATTTCTGCTCAGCTGACGGAGACAAACTCCACAAAACTAGAGAAGAGAAACGACCTGAGGCTGAGGAAAAGTCTGTTTCAGTCTTTAGTCTTTTGCTTTTGAGTCATATTTTATAGAATAACACAGACTTTTCCTCAGCCTCAGGTCGTTTCTCGATTAAACTGTCGAGAAAACAAAGGTTTTCTACAGTTTTCTCCCTGTTTTGAGGAACGACTTCATGGAGGTTTCATTTAGTCCTGTTTTTTTTAAGAAAGGTTCTCTAAGGTTCTCTAAGGTTCTCTAAGGTTCTCTAAGGTTCTCTAAGGTTCTCTAGTATCGATTAGGATCCAGACTCTGACGACCCTTGTCTGTTCAACGTTGCTCAAGTACACAAATACACAAGTACACAAGTACACAAGTACACAAGTACACAAATACAGAAGTACACAAATACACAAATACAGAAGTACACAAATACAGAAGTACACAAATACAGAAGTACAGAAGTACAGAAGTACACAAATACACAAATACACAAATACACAAATACACAAATACAGAAGTACACAAATACACAAATACACAAGTACACAAATACACAAGTACACAAATACACAAGTACACAAATACACAAGTACACAAATCCACGGAGGTACCGAGTTCTGCTTTGGTCTGCTTGTAGTAGCTGGAGGTCCTGTACTCGTGCACCAGCTTCTCCTCGATGGCCTGAGTGGAGGACGGAGACTCTGCGTCTGCACAAACACCATTCAAACTCAGGCGACTGCAAAGAAAATCTGTGAAAACCTGTGAACGAACCATTATTCAAGAGGAGGGACACGATTCTGCAGAAGCCGATGTTCTAACGCTGTTCCTCATCACACACCTGCCTGAGGAGGTTCTAGAGGCCTCCAGGCATGTTTGAGTCATCTAGAGATCTCTCCCTATTCAAACCCTGTAAAATCAAACAGTGTGACATCCCTAAAATGCTGTTAAACTCCAGTTCAAATACTGTTAAACTCCAGTTCAAATACTGTTAAACTCCAGTTCAAATACTGTTAAACTCCAGTTCAAATGCTGTTAAACTCCAGTTCAAATACTGTTAAACTCCAGTTCAAATACTGTTAAACTCCAGTTCAAATACTGTTAAACTCCAGTTCAAATACTGTTAAACTCCAGTTCAAATACTGTTAAACTCCAGTTCAAATACTGTTAAACTCCAGTTCAAATACTGTTAAACTCCAGTTCAAATACTGTTAAACTCCAGTTCAAATGCTGTTAAACTCCAGTTCAAATGCTGTTAAACTCCAGTTCAAATACTGTTAAACTCCAGTTCAAATACTGTTAAACTCCAGTTCAAATACTGTTAAACTCCAGTTCAAATACTGTTAAACTCCAGTTCAAATGCTGTTAAACTCCAGTTCAAATACTGTTAAACTCCAGTTCAAATACTGTTAAACTCCAGTTCAAATACTGTTAAACTCCAGTTCAAATGCTGTTAAACTCCAGTTCAAATACTGTTAAACTCCAGTTCAAATACTGTTAAACTCCAGTTCAAATACTGTTAAACTCCAGTTCAAATACTGTTAAACTCCAGTTCAAATACTGTTAAACTCCAGTTCAAATGCTGTTAAACTCCAGTTCAAATGCTGTTAAACTCCAGTTCAAATACTGTTAAACTCCAGTTCAAATACTGTTAAACTCCAGTTCAAATACTGTTAAACTCCAGTTCAAATGCTGTTAAACTCCAGTTCAAATACTGTTAAACTCCAGTTCAAATGCTGTTAAACTCCAGTTCAAATACTGTTAAACTCCAGTTCAAATACTGTTAAACTCCAGTTCAAATACTGTTAAACTCCAGTTCAAATGCTGTTAAACTCCAGTTCAAATACTGTTAAACTCCAGTTCAAATACTGTTAAACTCCAGTTCAAATACTGTTAAACTCCAGTTCAAATACTGTTAAACTCCAGTTCAAATACTGTTAAACTCCAGTTCAAATGCTGTTAAACTCCAGTTCAAATGCTGTTAAACTCCAGTTCAAATACTGTTAAACTCCAGTTCAAATACTGTTAAACTCCAGTTCAAATACTGTTAAACTCCAGTTCAAATACTGTTAAACTCCAGTTCAAATGCTGTTAAACTCCAGTTCAAATACTGTTAAACTCCAGTTCAAATACTGTTAAACTCCAGTTCAAATACTGTTAAACTCCAGTTCAAATACTGTTAAACTCCAGTTCAAATGCTGTTAAACTCCAGTTCAAATACTGTTAAACTCCAGTTCAAATGCTGTTAAACTCCAGTTCAAATGCTGTTAAACTCCAGTTCAAATGCTGTTAAACTCCAGTTCAAATACTGTTAAACTCCAGTTCAAATACTGTTAAACTCCAGTTCAAATACTGTTAAACTCCAGTTCAAATACTGTTAAACTCCAGTTCAAATACTGTTAAACTCCAGTTCAAATACTGTTAAACTCCAGTTCAAATACTGTTAAACTCCAGTTCAAATGCTGTTAAACTCCAGTTCAAATACTGTTAAACTCCAGTTCAAATACTGTTAAACTCCAGTTCAAATGCTGTTAAACTCCAGTTCAAATGCTGTTAAACTCCAGTTCAAATGCTGTTAAACTCCAGTTCAAATACTGTTAAACTCCAGTTCAAATACTGTTAAACTCCAGTTCAAATACTGTTAAACTCCAGTTCAAATGCTGTTAAACTCCAGTTCAAATACTGTTAAACTCCAGTTCAAATACTGTTAAACTCCAGTTCAAATGCTGTTAAACTCCAGTTCAAATGCTGTTAAACTCCAGTTCAAATACTGTTAAACTCCAGTTCAAATACTGTTAAACTCCAGTTCAAATGCTGTTAAACTCCAGTTCAAATACTGTTAAACTCCAGTTCAAATGCTGTTAAACTCCAGTTCAAATACTGTTAAACTCCAGTTCAAATACTGTTAAACTCCAGTTCAAATACTGTTAAACTCCAGTTCAAATGCTGTTAAACTCCAGTTCAAATACTGTTAAACTCCAGTTCAAATGCTGTTAAACTCCAGTTCAAATACTGTTAAACTCCAGTTCAAATGCTGTTAAACTCCAGTTCAAATACTGTTAAACTCCAGTTCAAATACTGTTAAACTCCAGTTCAAATACTGTTAAACTCCAGTTCAAATGCTGTTAAACTCCAGTTCAAATGCTGTTAAACTCCAGTTCAAATACTGTTAAACTCCAGTTCAAATACTGTTAAACTCCAGTTCAAATACTGTTAAACTCCAGTTCAAATACTGTTAAACTCCAGTTCAAATACTGTTAAACTCCAGTTCAAATACTGTTAAACTCCAGTTCAAATGCTGTTAAACTCCAGTTCAAATACTGTTAAACTCCAGTTCAAATGCTGTTAAACTCCAGTTCAAATGCTGTTAAACTCCAGTTCAAATACTGTTAAACTCCAGTTCAAATACTGTTAAACTCCAGTTCAAATGCTGTTAAACTCCAGTTCAAATACTGTTAAACTCCAGTTCAAATACTGTTAAACTCCAGTTCAAATACTGTTAAACTCCAGTTCAAATACTGTTAAACTCCAGTTCAAATACTGTTAAACTCCAGTTCAAATACTGTTAAACTCCAGTTCAAATACTGTTAAACTCCAGTTCAAATGCTGTTAAACTCCAGTTCAAATACTGTTAAACTCCAGTTCAAATACTGTTAAACTCCAGTTCAAATACTGTTAAACTCCAGTTCAAATACTGTTAAACTCCAGTTCAAATGCTGTTAAACTCCAGTTCAAATACTGTTAAACTCCAGTTCAAATGCTGTTAAACTCCAGTTCAAATGCTGTTAAACTCCAGTTCAAATGCTGTTAAACTCCAGTTCAAATACTGTTAAACTCCAGTTCAAATACTGTTAAACTCCAGTTCAAATGCTGTTAAACTCCAGTTCAAATGCTGTTAAACTCCAGTTCAAATACTGTTAAACTCCAGTTCAAATACTGTTAAACTCCAGTTCAAATACTGTTAAACTCCAGTTCAAATACTGTTAAACTCCAGTTCAAATGCTGTTAAACTCCAGTTCAAATACTGTTAAACTCCAGTTCAAATACTGTTAAACTCCAGTTCAAATGCTGTTAAACTCCAGTTCAAATACTGTTAAACTCCAGTTCAAATACTGTTAAACTCCAGTTCAAATGCTGTTAAACTCCAGTTCAAATACTGTTAAACTCCAGTTCAAATACTGTTAAACTCCAGTTCAAATACTGTTAAACTCCAGTTCAAATGCTGTTAAACTCCAGTTCAAATACTGTTAAACTCCAGTTCAAATGCTGTTAAACTCAGTTCAAATGCTGTTAAACTCCAGTTCAAATACTGTTAAACTCCAGTTCAAATACTGTTAAACTCCAGTTCAAATACTGTTAAACTCCAGTTCAAATGCTGTTAAACTCCAGTTCAAATACTGTTAAACTCCAGTTCAAATGCTGTTAAACTCCAGTTCAAATACTGTTAAACTCCAGTTCAAATGCTGTTAAACTCCAGTTCAAATACTGTTAAACTCCAGTTCAAATACTGTTAAACTCCAGTTCAAATACTGTTAAACTCCAGTTCAAATACTGTTAAACTCCAGTTCAAATACTGTTAAACTCCAGTTCAAATGCTGTTAAACTCCAGTTCAAATACTGTTAAACTCCAGTTCAAATACTGTTAAACTCCAGTTCAAATGCTGTTAAACTCCAGTTCAAATGCTGTTAAACTCCAGTTCAAATGCTGTTAAACTCCAGTTCAAATACTGTTAAACTCCAGTTCAAATACTGTTAAACTCCAGTTCAAATACTGTTAAACTCCAGTTCAAATACTGTTAAACTCCAGTTCAAATACTGTTAAACTCCAGTTCAAATGCTGTTAAACTCCAGTTCAAATACTGTTAAACTCCAGTTCAAATACTGTTAAACTCCAGTTCAAATACTGTTAAACTCCAGTTCAAATACTGTTAAACTCCAGTTCAAATACTGTTAAACTCCAGTTCAAATACTGTTAAACTCCAGTTCAAATACTGTTAAACTCCAGTTCAAATGCTGTTAAACTCCAGTTCAAATGCTGTTAAACTCCAGTTCAAATACTGTTAAACTCCAGTTCAAATGCTGTTAAACTCCAGTTCAAATACTGTTAAACTCCAGTTCAAATACTGTTAAACTCCAGTTCAAATACTGTTAAACTCCAGTTCAAATGCTGTTAAACTCCAGTTCAAATGCTGTTAAACTCCAGTTCAAATGCTGTTAAACTCCAGTTCAAATACTGTTAAACTCCAGTTCAAATACTGTTAAACTCCAGTTCAAATACTGTTAAACTCCAGTTCAAATACTGTTAAACTCCAGTTCAAATACTGTTAAACTCCAGTTCAAATACTGTTAAACTCCAGTTCAAATACTGTTAAACTCCAGTTCAAATACTGTTAAACTCCAGTTCAAATACTGTTAAACTCCAGTTCAAATACTGTTAAACTCCAGTTCAAATGCTGTTAAACTCCAGTTCAAATACTGTTAAACTCCAGTTCAAATGCTGTTAAACTCCAGTTCAAATACTGTTAAACTCCAGTTCAAATGCTGTTAAACTCCAGTTCAAATACTGTTAAACTCCAGTTCAAATGCTGTTAAACTCCAGTTCAAATGCTGTTAAACTCCAGTTCAAATGCTGTTAAACTCCAGTTCAAATACTGTTAAACTCCAGTTCAAATACTGTTAAACTCCAGTTCAAATACTGTTAAACTCCAGTTCAAATACTGTTAAACTCCAGTTCAAATACTGTTAAACTCCAGTTCAAATACTGTTAAACTCCAGTTCAAATACTGTTAAACTCCAGTTCAAATGCTGTTAAACTCCAGTTCAAATGCTGTTAAACTCCAGTTCAAATACTGTTAAACTCCAGTTCAAATGCTGTTAAACTCCAGTTCAAATGCTGTTAAACTCCAGTTCAAATACTGTTAAACTCCAGTTCAAATACTGTTAAACTCCAGTTCAAATACTGTTAAACTCCAGTTCAAATACTGTTAAACTCCAGTTCAAATACTGTTAAACTCCAGTTCAAATACTGTTAAACTCCAGTTCAAATGCTGTTAAACTCCAGTTCAAATACTGTTAAACTCCAGTTCAAATGCTGTTAAACTCCAGTTCAAATACTGTTAAACTCCAGTTCAAATGCTGTTAAACTCCAGTTCAAATACTGTTAAACTCCAGTTCAAATGCTGTTAAACTCCAGTTCAAATGCTGTTAAACTCCAGTTCAAATACTGTTAAACTCCAGTTCAAATACTGTTAAACTCCAGTTCAAATACTGTTAAACTCCAGTTCAAATGCTGTTAAACTCCAGTTCAAATACTGTTAAACTCCAGTTCAAATGCTGTTAAACTCCAGTTCAAATACTGTTAAACTCCAGTTCAAATGCTGTTAAACTCCAGTTCAAATACTGTTAAACTCCAGTTCAAATGCTGTTAAACTCCAGTTCAAATGCTGTTAAACTCCAGTTCAAATACTGTTAAACTCCAGTTCAAATGCTGTTAAACTCCAGTTCAAATGCTGTTAAACTCCAGTTCAAATGCTGTTAAACTCCAGTTCAAATGCTGTTAAACTCCAGTTCAAATGCTGTTAAACTCAGGTTAAAATGCTGTTAGACTCCAGTTCAAATGCTGTTAAACTCCAGTTCAAATACTGTTAAACTCCAGTTCAAATACTGTTAAACTCCAGTTCAAATACTGTTAAACTCCAGTTCAAATACTGTTAAACTCCAGTTCAAATACTGTTAAACTCCAGTTCAAATGCTGTTAAACTCCAGTTCAAATGCTGTTAAACTCCAGTTCAAATGCTGTTAAACTCCAGTTCAAATACTGTTAAACTCCAGTTCAAATGCTGTTAAACTCCAGTTCAAATACTGTTAAACTCCAGTTCAAATACTGTTAAACTCCAGTTCAAATACTGTTAAACTCCAGTTCAAATACTGTTAAACTCCAGTTCAAATACTGTTAAACTCCAGTTCAAATACTGTTAAACTCCAGTTCAAATACTGTTAAACTCCAGTTCATTTACTGTTCAACTCAAGTTCTAATTCTGTTCAACTGATGTTCTAATTCTGTTAAACTCCAGTTCAAATTCTGTTAAACTCCAGTTCAAATACTGTTAAACTCCAGTTCAAATGCTGTTAAACTCCAGTTCAAATGCTGTTAAACTCCAGTTCAAATGCTGTTAAACTCCAGTTCAAATGCTGTTAAACTCCAGTTCAAATACTGTTAAACTCCAGTTCAAATGCTGTTAAACTCCAGTTCAAATACTGTTAAACTCCAGTTCAAATACTGTTAAACTCCAGTTCAAATACTGTTAAACTCCAGTTCAAATACTGTTAAACTCCAGTTCAAATGCTGTTAAACTCCAGTTCAAATACTGTTAAACTCCAGTTCAAATGCTGTTAAACTCCAGTTCAAATACTGTTAAACTCCAGTTCAAATGCTGTTAAACTCCAGTTCAAATACTGTTAAACTCCAGTTCAAATGCTGTTAAACTCCAGTTCAAATACTGTTAAACTCCAGTTCAAATACTGTTAAACTCCAGTTCAAATGCTGTTAAACTCCAGTTCAAATACTGTTAAACTCCAGTTCAAATACTGTTAAACTCCAGTTCAAATACTGTTAAACTCCAGTTCAAATACTGTTAAACTCCAGTTCAAATGCTGTTAAACTCCAGTTCAAATACTGTTAAACTCCAGTTCAAATGCTGTTAAACTCCAGTTCAAATACTGTTAAACTCCAGTTCAAATACTGTTAAACTCCAGTTCAAATACTGTTAAACTCCAGTTCAAATGCTGTTAAACTCCAGTTCAAATACTGTTAAACTCCAGTTCAAATACTGTTAAACTCCAGTTCAAATGCTGTTAAACTCCAGTTCAAATACTGTTAAACTCCAGTTCACATACTGTTAAACTCGAGTTCAAATGCTGTTAAACTCCAGTTCAAATACTGTTAAACTCCAGTTCAAATGCTGTTAAACTCCAGTTCAAATACTGTTAAACTCCAGTTCAAATACTGTTAAACTCCAGTTCAAATGCTGTTAAACTCCAGTTCAAATACTGTTAAACTCCAGTTCAAATGCTGTTAAACTCCAGTTCAAATACTGTTAAACTCCAGTTCAAATACTGTTAAACTCCAGTTCAAATACTGTTAAACTCCAGTTCAAATGCTGTTAAACTCCAGTTCAAATACTGTTAAACTCCAGTTCAAATACTGTTAAACTCCAGTTCAAATACTGTTAAACTCCAGTTCAAATGCTGTTAAACTCCAGTTCAAATGCTGTTAAACTCCAGTTCAAATGCTGTTAAACTCCAGTTCAAATACTGTTAAACTCCAGTTCAAATGCTGTTAAACTCCAGTTCAAATGCTGTTAAACTCCAGTTCAAATACTGTTAAACTCCAGTTCAAATACTGTTAAACTCCAGTTCAAATACTGTTAAACTCCAGTTCAAATACTGTTAAACTCCAGTTCAAATACTGTTAAACTCCAGTTCAAATACTGTTAAACTCCAGTTCAAATACTGTTAAACTCCAGTTCAAATACTGTTAAACTCCAGTTCAAATGCTGTTAAACTCCAGTTCAAATACTGTTAAACTCCAGTTCAAATGCTGTTAAACTCCAGTTCAAATGCTGTTAAACTCCAGTTCAAATACTGTTAAACTCCAGTTCAAATACTGTTAAACTCCAGTTCAAATGCTGTTAAACTCCAGTTCAAATACTGTTAAACTCCAGTTCAAATACTGTTAAACTCCAGTTCAAATACTGTTAAACTCCAGTTCAAATACTGTTAAACTCCAGTTCAAATACTGTTAAACTCCAGTTCAAATGCTGTTAAACTCCAGTTCAAATACTGTTAAACTCCAGTTCAAATACTGTTAAACTCCAGTTCAAATGCTGTTAAACTCCAGTTCAAATACTGTTAAACTCCAGTTCAAATACTGTTAAACTCCAGTTCAAATGCTGTTAAACTCCAGTTCAAATACTGTTAAACTCCAGTTCAAATACTGTTAAACTCCAGTTCAAATACTGTTAAACTCCAGTTCAAATGCTGTTAAACTCAGTTCAAATACTGTTAAACTCCAGTTCAAATACTGTTAAACTCCAGTTCAAATGCTGTTAAACTCCAGTTCAAATACTGTTAAACTCAGTTCAAATGCTGTTAAACTCAGTTCAAATGCTGTTAAACTCCAGTTCAAATACTGTTAAACTCCAGTTCAAATGCTGTTAAACTCCAGTTCAAATGCTGTTAAACTCCAGTTCAAATACTGTTAAACTCCAGTTCAAATACTGTTAAACTCCAGTTCAAATACTGTTAAACTCCAGTTCAAATACTGTTAAACTCCAGTTCAAATGCTGTTAAACTCCAGTTCAAATACTGTTAAACTCCAGTTCAAATACTGTTAAACTCCAGTTCAAATACTGTTAAACTCCAGTTCAAATGCTGTTAAACTCCAGTTCAAATGCTGTTAAACTCCAGTTCAAATACTGTTAAACTCCAGTTCAAATGCTGTTAAACTCCAGTTCAAATACTGTTAAACTCCAGTTCAAATACTGTTAAACTCCAGTTCAAATACTGTTAAACTCCAGTTCAAATACTGTTAAACTCCAGTTCAAATGCTGTTAAACTCCAGTTCAAATACTGTTAAACTCCAGTTCAAATACTGTTAAACTCCAGTTCAAATACTGTTAAACTCCAGTTCAAATACTGTTAAACTCCAGTTCAAATACTGTTAAACTCCAGTTCAAATACTGTTAAACTCCAGTTCAAATACTGTTAAACTCCAGTTCAAATGCTGTTAAACTCCAGTTCAAATGCTGTTAAACTCCAGTTCAAATGCTGTTAAACTCCAGTTCAAATACTGTTAAACTCCAGTTCAAATACTGTTAAACTCCAGTTCAAATACTGTTAAACTCCAGTTCAAATACTGTTAAACTCCAGTTCAAATACTGTTAAACTCCAGTTCAAATACTGTTAAACTCCAGTTCAAATGCTGTTAAACTCCAGTTCAAATACTGTTAAACTCCAGTTCAAATGCTGTTAAACTCCAGTTCAAATACTGTTAAACTCCAGTTCAAATACTGTTAAACTCCAGTTCAAATACTGTTAAACTCCAGTTCAAATACTGTTAAACTCCAGTTCAAATGCTGTTAAACTCAGTTCAAATACTGTTAAACTCCAGTTCAAATACTGTTAAACTCCAGTTCAAATGCTGTTAAACTCCAGTTCAAATACTGTTAAACTCCAGTTCAAATGCTGTTAAACTCCAGTTCAAATACTGTTAAACTCCAGTTCAAATACTGTTAAACTCCAGTTCAAATACTGTTAAACTCCAGTTCAAATACTGTTAAACTCCAGTTCAAATACTGTTAAACTCCAGTTCAAATACTGTTAAACTCCAGTTCAAATACTGTTAAACTCCAGTTCAAATACTGTTAAACTCCAGTTCAAATACTGTTAAACTCCAGTTCAAATGCTGTTAAACTCCAGTTCAAATACGTTAAACTCCAGTTCAAATGCTGTTAAACTCCAGTTCAAATGCTGTTAAACTCCAGTTCAAATTCTGTTAAACTCCAGTTCAAATTCTGTTAAACTCCAGTTCAAATACTGTTAAACTCCAGTTCAAATGCTGTTAAACTCCAGTTCAAATACTGTTAAACTCCAGTTCAAATACAACTCCAGTTCAAATGCTGTTAAACTCCAGTTCAAATACTGTTAAACTCCAGTTCAAATACTGTTAAACTCCAGTTCAAATACTGTTAAACTCCAGTTCAAATACTGTTAAACTCCAGTTCAAATACAACTCCAGTTCAAATACTGTTAAACTCCAGTTCAAATGCTGTTAAACTCCAGTTCAAATACTGTTAAACTCCAGTTCAAATACTGTTAAACTCCAGTTCAAATACTGTTAAACTCCAGTTCAAATGCTGTTAAACTCCAGTTCAAATACTGTTAAACTCCAGTTCAAATACTGTTAAACTCCAGTTCAAATACTGTTAAACTCCAGTTCAAATACTGTTAAACTCCAGTTCAAATACTGTTAAACTCCAGTTCAAATGCTGTTAAACTCCAGTTCAAATACTGTTAAACTCCAGTTCAAATACTGTTAAACTCCAGTTCAAATACTGTTAAACTCCAGTTCAAATACTGTTAAACTCCAGTTCAAATGCTGTTAAACTCCAGTTCAAATGCTGTTAAACTCCAGTTCAAATGCTGTTAAACTCCAGTTCAAATGCTGTTAAACTCCAGTTCAAATACTGTTAAACTCCAGTTCAAATACTGTTAAACTCCAGTTCAAATACTGTTAAACTCCAGTTCAAATACTGTTAAACTCCAGTTCAAATACTGTTAAACTCCAGTTCAAATACTGTTAAACTCCAGTTCAAATTCTGTTAAACTCCAGTTCAAATTCTGTTAAACTCCAGTTCAAATACTGTTAAACTCCAGTTCAAATTCTGTTAAACTCCAGTTCAAATACTGTTAAACTCCAGTTCAAATGCTGTTAAACTCCAGTTCAAATACTGTTAAACTCCAGTTCAAATACTGTTAAACTCCAGTTCAAATACTGTTAAACTCCAGTTCAAATACTGTTAAACTCCAGTTCAAATACTGTTAAACTCCAGTTCAAATACTGTTAAACTCCAGTTCAAATACTGTTAAACTCAGTTCAAATACTGTAACACTCCAGTTCAATTTCTGTTAAACTCCAGTTCAAATTCTGTTAAACTCCAGTTCAAATTCTGTTATACTCCAGTTCAAATCCTGTTAAACTCCAGTTCAAATGCTGTTAAACTCCAGTTCAAATACTGTTAAACTCCAATTCAAATACTGTTAAACTCCAGTTCAAATGCTGTTAAACTCAGTTCAAATGCTGTTAAACTCCAGTTCAAATACTGTTAAACTCCAGTTCAAATGCTGTTAAACTCCAGTTCAAATACTGTTAAACTCCAGTTCAAATACTGTTAAACTCCAGTTCAAATACTGTTAAACTCCAGTTCAAATACTGTTAAACTCCAGTTCAAATACAACTCCAGTTCAAATACTGTTAAACTCCAGTTCAAATGCTGTTAAACTCCAGTTCAAATACTGTTAAACTCCAGTTCAAATACTGTTAAACTCCAGTTCAAATGCTGTTAAACTCCAGTTCAAATGCTGTTAAACTCCAGTTCAAATACTGTTAAACTCCAGTTCAAATGCTGTTAAACTCCAGTTCAAATACTGTTAAACTCCAGTTCAAATACTGTTAAACTCCAGTTCAAATGCTGTTAAACTCCAGTTCAAATACTGTTAAACTCCAGTTCAAATACTGTTAAACTCCAGTTCAAATACTGTTAAACTCCAGTTCAAATACTGTTAAACTCCAGTTCAAATACTGTTAAACTCCAGTTCAAATGCTGTTAAACTCCAGTTCAAATACTGTTAAACTCCAGTTCAAATGCTGTTAAACTCCAGTTCAAATACTGTTAAACTCCAGTTCAAATACTGTTAAACTCCAGTTCAAATACTGTTAAACTCCAGTTCAAATACTGTTAAACTCCAGTTCAAATACTGTTAAACTCCAGTTCAAATACTGTTAAACTCCAGTTCAAATACTGTTAAACTCCAGTTCAAATACTGTTAAACTCCAGTTCAAATACTGTTAAACTCCAGTTCAAATACTGTTAAACTCCAGTTCAAATACTGTTAAACTCCAGTTCAAATGCTGTTAAACTCCAGTTCAAATACTGTTAAACTCCAGTTCAAATACTGTTAAACTCCAGTTCAAATACTGTTAAACTCCAGTTCAAATACTGTTAAACTCCAGTTCAAATGCTGTTAAACTCCAGTTCAAATGCTGTTAAACTCCAGTTCAAATACTGATAAACTCCAGTTCAAATACTGTTAAACTCCAGTTCAAATGCTGTTAAACTCCAGTTCAAATACTGTTAAACTCCAGTTCAAATACTGTTAAACTCCAGTTCAAATACTGTTAAACTCCAGTTCAAATACTGTTAAACTCCAGTTCAAATACTGTTAAACTCCAGTTCAAATACTGTTAAACTCCAGTTCAAATACTGTTAAACTCCAGTTCAAATACTGTTAAACTCCAGTTCAAATACTGTTAAACTCCAGTTCAAATACTGTTAAACTCCAGTTCAAATACTGTTAAACTCCAGTTCAAATGCTGTTAAACTCCAGTTCAAATACTGTTAAACTCCAGTTCAAATACTGTTAAACTCCAGTTCAAATACTGTTAAACTCCAGTTCAAATACTGTTAAACTCCAGTTCAAATACTGTTAAACTCCAGTTCAAATACTGTTAAACTCCAGTTCAAATACTGTTAAACTCCAGTTCAAATACTGTTAAACTCCAGTTCAAATACTGTTAAACTCCAGTTCAAATACTGTTAAACTCCAGTTCAAATGCTGTTAAACTCCAGTTCAAATACTGTTAAACTCCAGTTCAAATACTGTTAAACTCCAGTTCAAATGCTGTTAAACTCCAGTTCAAATACTGTTAAACTCCAGTTCAAATACTGTTAAACTCCAGTTCAAATACTGTTAAACTCCAGTTCAAATACTGTTAAACTCCAGTTCAAATACTGTTAAACTCCAGTTCAAATACTGTTAAACTCCAGTTCAAATGCTGTTAAACTCCAGTTCAAATACTGTTAAACTCCAGTTCAAATGCTGTTAAACTCCAGTTCAAATACTGTTAAACTCCAGTTCAAATACTGTTAAACTCCAGTTCAAATACTGTTAAACTCCAGTTCAAATACTGTTAAACTCCAGTTCAAATACTGTTAAACTCCAGTTCAAATACTGTTAAACTCCAGTTCAAATGCTGTTAAACTCCAGTTCAAATACTGTTAAACTCCAGTTCAAATACTGTTAAACTCCAGTTCAAATGCTGTTAAACTCCAGTTCAAATACTGTTAAACTCCAGTTCAAATACTGTTAAACTCCAGTTCAAATACTGTTAAACTCCAGTTCAAATACTGTTAAACTCCAGTTCAAATACTGTTAAACTCCAGTTCAAATGCTGTTAAACTCCAGTTCAAATGCTGTTAAACTCCAGTTCAAATGCTGATAAACTCCAGTTTGTTTGACTCACTGTCGCCGTCGCCGTCGTTCAGAGCCGCGGCCGTCGAGTCTCCGTTGATCACGTCCAGGAAGAAATCTGCAGGGTTATTATGGGGTTCACAGGTGTATCCTGGGAAACAGAGTCCAGTCAGAAGCAGAACACACTCACCAGAGTCCTGGTTCAGTCCTGGTTTAGTCCTGGTTCAGTCCTGGTTTGGTCCTGGTTTAGTGCTGGTTTAGTCCTGGTTCAGTCCTGGTTTAGTCCTGGTTCAGTCCTGGTTTGGTCCTGGTTTAGTCCTGGTTTAGTCCTGGTTTAGTCCTGGTTTGGTCCTGGTTTAGTCCTGGTTTAGTCCTGGTTTAGTCCTGGTTTAGTCCTGGTTTAGTCCTGGTTTAGTCCTGGTTTAGTGCTGGTTTAGTGCTGGTTTAGTCCTGGTTTAGTCGTGGTTTAGTCCTGGTTTAGTCCTGGTTTGGTCCTGGTTTAGTACTGGTTTAGTCCTGGTTTAGTCCTGGTTTGGTCCTGGTTTAGTCCTGGTTTGGTCCTGGTTTAGTCCTGGTTTAGTCCTGGTTTGGTCCTGGTTTAGTCCTGGTTTGGTCCTGGTTTAGTCCTGGTTTAGTCCTGGTTTGGTCCTGGTTTAGTCCTGGTTTAGTCCTGGTTTAGTCCTGGTTTGGTCCTGGTTTAGTCCTGGTTTAGTCCTGGTTTGGTCCTGGTTTAGTCCTGGTTTAGTCCTGGTTTAGTCCTGGTTTAGTCCTGGTTTAGTCCTGGTTTGGTCCTGGTTTAGTCCTGGTTTAGTCCTGGTTTGGTCCTGGTTTAGTCCTGGTTTAGTCCTGGTTTAGTCCTGGTTTGGTCCTGGTTTAGTCCTGGTTTAGTCCTGGTTTAGTCCTGGTTTGGTCCTGGTTTAGTCCTGGTTTAGTCCTGGTTTAGTCCTGGTTTAGTCCTGGTTTGGTCCTGGTTTAGTCCTGGTTTAGTCCTGGTTTGGTCCTGGTTTAGTTCTGGTTTAGTCCTGGTTTAGTCCTGGTTTGGTCCTGGTTTAGTCCTGGTTTGGTCCTGGTTTAGTCCTGGTTTAGTCCTGGTTTAGTCCTGGTTTGGTCCTGGTTTAGTCCTGGTTTAGTCCTGGTTTGGTCCTGGTTTAGTCCTGGTTTAGTCCTGGTTTAGTCCTGGTTTAGTCCTGGTTTGGTCCTGGTTTAGTCCTGGTTTGGTCCTGGTTTAGTCCTGGTTTGGTCCTGGTTTAGTCCTGGTTTAGTCCTGGTTTAGTCCTGGTTTAGTCCTGGTTTGGTCCTGGTTTAGTCCTGGTTTAGTCCTGGTTTGGTCCTGGTTTAGTCCTGGTTTAGTCCTGGTTTAGTCCTGGTTTGGTCCTGGTTTAGTCCTGGTTTAGTCCTGGTTTGGTCCTGGTTTAGTCCTGGTTTAGTCCTGGTTTAGTCCTGGTTTAGTCCTGGTTTAGTCCTGGTTTGGTCCTGGTTTAGTCCTGGTTTAGTCCTGGTTTGGTCCTGGTTTAGTCCTGGTTTAGTCCTGGTTTAGTCCTGGTTTGGTCCTGGTTTAGTCCTGGTTTAGTCCTGGTTTAGTCCTGGTTTGGTCCTGGTTTAGTCCTGGTTTAGTCCTGGTTTAGTCCTGGTTTAGTCCTGGTTTGGTCCTGGTTTAGTCCTGGTTTAGTCCTGGTTTGGTCCTGGTTTAGTCCTGGTTTAGTCCTGGTTTAGTCCTGGTTTGGTCCTGGTTTAGTCCTGGTTTAGTCCTGGTTTGGTCCTGGTTTAGTCCTGGTTTAGTCCTGGTTTAGTCCTGGTTTAGTTCTGGTGTGGCCCTGGTTTAGTCCTGATTTGGTCCTGGTTTAGTGCTGGTTTAGTCCTGGTTTAGCCCAGATTTAGTCCTGGTTTGGCCCTGGTTTAGTCCTGGTTTATTCCAGGTTTAGTCCTGGTTTAGTCTTTGTTTAGCCCTGGTTTGGTCCTGGTTTAGTCCTGGTTTGGTCTTATTTTCAGTGGAACTGTGTTGTAAAGTGAAAGAATCCAAAGTTTGTACCGATGTCAGCGAAATAATCCAGAGCCTCCTGAGCCGGACCGTGGTAAACCTGAGACCAGAGTGACATCATCAGAGGTGACATCATCAGAGGTGACATCATCACAGGTGACATCATCACAGGTGACATCATCACAGGTGACATCATCAGAGAAGAACCAATGTAGGAGACATTTGTAAAAAAGTTCAGGATGATTTGACCAGTTATGCCAAAGTAGGCCAACGTACACCAAGGTACGCCAATGTACACCAAGGTACGCCAACGTACACCAAGGTACGCCAAGGTACACCAAGGTACGCCAACGTACACCAAGGTACGCCAAGGTACGCCAGCGTACACCAAGGTACGCCAAGGTACGCCAAGGTACACCAAGGTTGCGCCAATGTACACCAAAGTACGCCAACTTACACCAACGTAGACCAAAGTACACCAACGTGTGGCAACGTACACCAAGGTACGCCAAGGTACGCCAAGGTACACCAAGGTACGCCAAGGTACACCAAGGTACGCCAACGTACGCCAATGTACACCAAGGTACGCCAAGGTACGGCAACGTACACCAAGGTACACCAAGGTACGCCAAGGTACGCCAACGTACACCAAGGTACGCCAACGTACACCAAGGTACGCCAAGGTACACCAAAGTATGGCAATGTACACCAAGGTACGCCAAGGTACGCCAAGGTACACCAAGGTACGCCAAGGTACACCAAGGTACGCCAACGTACGGCAATGTACACCAAGGTACGGCAATGTACACCAAGGTACACCAAGGTACACCAAGGTACGCCAAGGTACACCAAGGTACACCAAGGTACGCCAAGGTACACCAAGGTACGCCAAGGTATGCCAAGGTACACCAAGGTACGCCAATGTACACCAAGGTACGCCAAGGTACACCAACGTAGACCAACGTACACCAAAGTACGGCAACGTACACCAAGGTACGCCAAGGTACACCAAAGTATGGCAACGTACACCGAGGTACGCCAAGGTACACCAAGGTACGCCAAGGTATGCCAAGGTACACCAAGGTACGCCAATGTACACCAAGGTATGCCAAGGTACACCAACGTAGACCAACGTACACCAACGTGCGGCAACGTACACCAAGGTACACCAAGGTACGCCAACATACACCAAGGTACGCCAATGTACACCAAGGTACGCCAATGTACACCAAGGTACGCCAATGTACACCAAGGTACACCAAGGTACGGCAATGTACACCAAGGTACGCCAAGGTACACCAGCGTACACCAAGGTACGCCAATGTACACCAAGGTACGCCAATGTACACCAAGGTACGCCAAGGTACGCCAAGGTATGGCAATGTACCCCAAGGTACACCAACGTACACCAATGTACGCCAGCGTACACCAATGTACGCCAGCGTACACCAAGGTACGCCAAAGTACGCCAGCGTACACCAAGGTACACCAAGGTACGCCAGCGTACACCAATGTACGCCAGCGTGCACCAAGGCACGCCAGCGTACACCAAGGCAGACACGAAGGTGCGCCCAGCGCACACCAAGGTACACCAAGATGTACGCCAGCGTACACCAACGTACACCAAGGTACGCCAATGTACACCAAGGTACGCCAACGTACACCAAGGTACGCCAAGGTACGCCAACGTACACCAACGTACACCAAGGTACGCCAGAGTACACCAAGGTACGCCAATGTACACCAAGGTACAGGTACGCCAGCGCACACCAAGGTGCACACCAAGGCACGCCAGCGTACAACAGTACACCAAGGTACGCCAACGTACACCAGTGCCGTACACCAAGGGACGCCAAGGTACGCCAGCGTACACCAAGGCACACCAGGTGCCAGCGTACACCAGGTACGCCAACGTACACCATGTGCGCCAACGTACACCAAGGTACGCCAAGGTACGCCAGCGTACACCAAGGTACGCCAATGTACACCAACGTACACCAAAGTGTACGCCAGCGTACACCAAGGTACACCAAGGTACGCCAACGTGCACCAATGTACGCCAGCGCCTCAGGTACGCCAAGGTACGCCAGCGTGCGCCAATGTACACCAAGGTACGGCAATGTACACCAAGGTAACACCAAGGTATGCCAAGGTACGCCAATGTACACCAAGGTACGCCAAGGTACACCAGCGTACACCAAGGTACACCAAGGTACGCCAATGTACACCAAGGTACGCCAATGTACACCAAGGTACGCCAAGGTACGCCAATGTACACCAAGGTACGCCAATGTACACCAAGGTACGCCAAGGTACGGCAACGTACACCAAGGTACACCAAGGTGCACACCAAGGTACGCCAGCGTACACCAAGGCACACCAAGGTACGCCAGCCGTACACCCTGGACACACCAAGGTACGCCCAGCGCACGCCCACGTACACCAAGGTACGCCAACGTACACCAGCACGCTGTAGCGCACACCAAGGCACACCAAGGCATCGTCAGCGCACACCACAGGCACACCAAGGTACGCCAGCCGCACACCAAGGTACACCCAAGGCACACCAAGGTACGCCAGCCGCACACCACAGTACACCATGCACGCCCAACGTACACCATGCACGCCAGCGCACACCAAGGCACGCCAAGGTACGCCAGCATACACCAATGTGCGCCAGCGTACACCAAGATACGCCAATGTACACCAAGGTACGCCTAACGTACACCAATGTACGCCAGCGTACACCAATGTACGCCAGCGTACACCAAGGTACGCCAAAGTACGCCAGCGTACACCAAGGTACACCAAGGTACGCCAGCGTACACCAAGGTACGCCAATGTACACCAAGGTACGCCAACGTACACCAAAGTACGCCAGCGTACACCAAGGTACACCTCAAGGCACGCCAGCGCACACCAAGGTACACCAAGGTACGCCAGCGCACGCCAACGTACACCAAGGCACGCCAACGTACACCAAAGTACGCCAGCGTACACCAAGGTACACCAAGGTGCGCCCAGCGTACACCAAGGTACCAAGGTACGCCAGCGTACACCAAGGCACACCACAAGGTACACCAAGGTACGCCAGCGTACACCAAGGTACACCAAGGTACGCCAATGTACACCAATGTACGCCAGCGTACACCAAGGTACACCAAGGTACGCCAGCGTACACCAAGGTACACCAAGGTACGCCAATGTACACCAAGGTACGCCAACGTACACCAAAGTACGCCAGCGTACACCAAGGTACACCAAGGTACGCCCAGCGTACACCAAGGTACACCAAGGTGCACGCCAGCGTACACCAAGGCACACACCAAGGTACGCCAGCGCACACCAAGGTACACCAAGGTACGCCAACGTACACCAATGTACGCCAGCATACACCAAGGTACACCAAAGTACGCCAGCGTACACCAAGGTACACCAAGGTACGGCAATGTACCCCAACGTATGCCGGCCCAAACTGAAAACAGTTCTCCAAATACGTGGTCTTGTAGAATTTACATTTCATAAACCATTTCCGAGCATTTGGCAGGTGACGTTTAACCATCGTCTCACTTTGTTATTTGTATTATTGCAGAAGCTGCTCAAAGCTGCACTGTGTAACTTCTATGGATACGTCACTGCTCTGCCTGGAATGTTCCGCAGTGTGACATTCAACACTTCTACTTTACATTTATTCAATCACAGGTGGTTTTAAAGCTCAAAAATCCCTAGAGAAACAGACATTCTGACTGTGAGCGGAGTCGCCTCTTCACAGATCTGACCTGGTGCTTGGTCTGGTTTGGTCTCCATGGAGATAGACAGGTTTAATGCTGTACATCTCCATGGAGAGAAGCTGCCTGAAAAGTGCGGCCGAGGGCGGCGGCTCTGACCTGCTTCCCGTTGACGAGCAGCGTGAGGCTGTCGAACAGGCGGTAGATTCCGGATCGGGGCTGGTGGATGGAGAGGACAATGGTGCGGCCGGAGTTCGCCATTCTGAAAAACGCAGAAATAACCCAGTGTTCGCCTTTTAAGAGACGAGACTACGCTGGGTCGCAGAGTCTAAAACGAACATGGACGAGACACTGGCTTCACAAAATCTCACTTTGTTTCTCCAGAAAGAACAGAAAAGAACCCGCAGTGCTCAGAAACACGGTTAGACGCGAAACTGCCACAAACTGTGAAAGAAACGTGTTAAAATAGAAAATATCTGTGACACCAGAGTCTGAATTGTTCCACTGTTCCACTGTTCCACTGTTCTAATGTTCTACTGTTCCTCCTCACAGTCAGAGCTGGAGTCGTGTTTGTTTCATTCACATGTTTGAGGAACTCTTTATTATTTGTCTGTTACATCTGCAAAGATACAAATTAGGGACGTTACAATCACATAAATCTGGTCAAAGGCCTCAATAATCTGGAGCATCACAATAATCTGGAATCCCAAGTGTCTTTGCTTAAATGAACAGTTCTGATGCAGAAATACATTAAAAAACACAGAGGGAACTACATAGACCATGATCCTTTGCTCCGTTTCAGTGCAGACGACATCAAGAAATACAGGGAAACGGGAAAATGTGGAAAACATGGAAAAGTTTTACTTCTTGAGCAGCAACAGCACGGAGCCGGCGGTGGAGGCGTCCAGCCCCGTGGTCGGCTCGTCCAGGAACAGAACCGACGGGTCTATGATCAGCTCCATCCCGATGTTCGTCCTCTTCCGCTCCCCCCCAGACACGCCCCGGATCAGCTGAGTGCCCACCTGAACCAGACCGGGATTAGACCGAGATTAGACCTGAACCAGACCGGGATTAGACCGAGATTAGACATGAACCAGACCGGGATTAGACCGGGATTAGACCTGAACCAGACCAGGATTAGACCTGAACCAGACCGGGATGAGACCGGGATGAGACCGGGATTAGACCGGGATTAGACCTGAACCAGACCGGGATTAGACCGAGATTAGACCTGAACCAGACCGGGATTAGACCGAGATTAGACATGAACCAGACCGGGATTAGACCTGAACCAGACCAGGATTAGACCTGAACCAGACCGGGATGAGACCTGAACCAGACCAGGATTAGACCTGAACCAGACCAGGATTAGACATGAACCAGACGGGATTAGACCGAGATTAGACCTGAACCAGACCGGGATTAGACCGAGATTAGACCTGAACCAGACCGGGATTAGACCTGAACCAGACCAGGATTAGACCGAGATTAGACCTGAACCAGACCGGGATTAGACCTGAACCAGACCGGGATTAGACCGAGATTAGACCTGAACCAGACCGGGATTAGACCTGAACCAGACCGGGATTAGACCGAGATTAGACCTGAACCAGACCGGGATTAGACCTGAACCAGACCGGGATTAGACTCTGAACCAGACCGGGATTAGACCGAGATTAGACCTCATTTCTTTTCCTGGCATTTAATACTAGTTAGTCAGTTTATCTTGTTTTATTAGTTTATTCTTTTTCTCTCTTTGTCCTCATATGGTGTTGTATGTGCATGTGTTTGTTATCCTTTATGTGAAGCACTTTGGTCAACTGGAAGTTGTTTTAAATGTGCTATAGAAATAAACTTGACTTGACTTGACTTGATTTAGACCTGAACCAGACCGGGGATTAGACCGGGATTAGACCTGAACTAGACCAGGATTAGACCTGAACCAGACCGGGATGAGACCGGGATTAGACCGGGATTAGACCTGAACTAGACCAGGATTAGACCTGAACCAGACCGGGATGAGACCGGGATGAGACCGGGATTAGACCTGAACCAGACCGGGATTAGACCGGGATCAGACCGAAATTAGACGTGAACCAGACCGGGATTAGATCTGAACCAGACCAGGATTAGACCTGGTCCTGGTCCGGTCCTGGTCCAGTCCTGGTCCTGGTCCGGTCCTAGTCCGGTCCTGGTCCGGTCCTGGTCCGGTCCGGTCCTGGTCCGATCCTGGTCCGGTCCTGGTGGGGTCCTGGTCCTGGTCCGGTCCTGGTCCGGTCCTGGTCCGGTCCTGGTCCTGGTCCTAGTCAGGTCCTGGTCCGGTCCGGTCCTGGTCCGGTCCTGGTCAGGTCCTGGTCCAGTCCTGGTCCTGGTCCTGGTCCTGGTCCTGGTCCTAGTCCTGGTCCGGTCCTGGTCCGGTCCTGGTCCTGGTCCGGTCCCAGTCAGGTCCTGGTCCGGTCCTAGTCAGGTCCTGGTCCTGGTCCTAGTCCTGGTCCGGTCCTGGTCCGGTCCTGGTCCTGGTCCGGTCCTAGTCAGGTCCTGGTCCGGTCCTGGTCCTGGTCCTGGTCCTAGTCCTGGTCCGGTCCTGGTCCGGTCCTGGTCCTGGTCCGGTCCTAGTCAGGTCCTGGTCCTGGTCCTAGTCCTGGTCCGGTCCTGGTCCGGTCCTGGTCCTGGTCCGGTCCTGGTCAGGTCCTGGTCCGGTCCTAGTCAGGTCCTGGTCCGGTCCTAGTCAGGTCCTGGTCTAGTCCTGGTCTAGTCCTGGTCCGGTCGCAGGTCTAGTCCTGGTCCGGGTCTAGTCCTGGTCCGGTCCTGGTCCGGTCCTGGTCCTGGTCCGGTCCTAGCTAGTCAGGTCCTGGTCTGGTCCTGGTCCTGGTCCTGGTCCTGGTCCTGGTCCTGGTCCCTAGTCCGGGTCCGGTCCTGGTCCGGTCCTCATGTACCCTGGAGTCCGCCACCTTCCCCAGGCCGAGCTCGTGGATGAGGCGTTCGACCTTCTGGTCCTTCAGGTCCTGGGAGATGCTTGAGGGCAAACGAAGCGCCGCCGAGAAGCTGAAGTTCTCCCGCACCGTCAGAGTCCCCATCACCACATCGTCCTGAGGAGAACCAAGGAACTGAGGACCACCTGGACTGAACCCGGACTAAACTAGGACCACACGCTCACCTGGACACACCTGGACTCACCTGGACTCACCTGGACACACCTGGACTCACCTGGACACACCTGGACTCACCTGGACACACCTGGACACACACATGGACTCACCTGGACTCACCTGGACTCACCTAGACACACCTGGACTCACCTGGACTCACCTGGAAACACCTGGACCACACGCTCACCTGGACACACCTGGACACACCTGGACTCACCTGGACACACCTGGACTCACCTCGACACACCTCCACTCACCTGAACACACCAGGACTCACCTGGACTCACCTGGACTCACCTGGACACACCTGGACTCACCTGGACTCACCTGGACTCACCTGGACACACCTGGACACACCTGGACACACCTGGACTCACCTGGACACACCTGGACTCACCTGGACACACCTGGACTCACCTGGACACACCTGGACACACCTGGACACACCTGGACACACCTGGACTCACCTGGACACACCTGGACTCACCTGGACACACCTGGACTCACCTGGACTCACCTGGACTCACCTGGACTCACCTGGACTCACCTGGACTCACCTGGACTCACCTGTACAACCCCTCACCTGGACCCACCTGGACTCACCTGGACTCACCTGGACTCACCTGGACCCACCTGGACCCACCTGGACTCACCTGGACTCACCTGGACCCACCTGGACCCACCTGGACCCACCTGGACCCACCTGGACCCACCTGGACTCACCTGGACACACCTGGACTCACCTGACACACCTGGACTCACCTGACCTACACCTGGACACACCTGGACTCACCTGGAAACACCTGGACACACCTGACACACCTGGACACACCTGGACTCACCTGGACACACCTGGACACACCTGGACTCACCTGGACACACCTGGACTCACCTGGACACACCTGGACTCACCTGGACTCACCTGGACACACCTGGACACACCTGGACTCACCTGGACACACCTGGACTCACCTGGACACACCTGGACTCACCTGGACCACGTATCCTGACAGACACTTGAAGTTGGGAGGCTGAGGAGCTCCGTCAATCAGAACTTCTCCACTGAGACCAGACGGATCTTTACGGGCGGCCAACACGTCCAGGAACCTGCGGCACCAGAGACACCGGAGACACCGGAGACACCGGAGACACCGGACAGTGAAGGAACGACTTTAAACCTCATAATTATGACTTTAAACTTAATAATTATGACTTTAAACTTAATAATTATGACTTTAAACCTCATTATTATGACTTTAAACCTCATTATTATGACTTTAAAACTTAATAATTAATGACTTTAAACTTAATAATTAGTGACTTTAAACCTCATTATTATGACTTTTAAACCTCATTATTAATGACTTTTAAACCTCATTATTATGACTTTAAACTTAATAATTATGACTTTAAACTTAATAATTATGACTTTAAACCTCATACATTATGACTTTAAACCTCATAATTATGACTTTAAACCTCATTATTATGACTTTAAACCTCATTATTATGACTTTAAAACCTCATAATTATGACTTTAAACCTCATAATTATGACTTTTAAATCCTAATAATTATGATTTTAAACCTCATAATTATGACTTTAAAACCTCATAATTATGACTTTAAACCTTCATAATTATGACTTTAAACTCCCATAATTATGACTTTAAACCTCATTATTATTACTTTAAACCTCATAATTATGACTTTAAATCTTAATAATTATAGACTTTAAACCTCAGCAATTATGACTTTAAACCTCATAATTATGACTTTAAACCTCAGCAATTATGACTTTAAACCCCACATAACTATGACTTTAAACTTAATAATTGACTT
>CM060672.1:906055-961055 GCA_030686955.1 Odontamblyopus rebecca
ACTCACTGTCGCCGTCGCCGTCGCTGCTCAGAGCCGCGGCCGTCGGAGTCTCCGTTGATCACGCTCCAGGAAGAAATCTGCAGGGGTTATTATGGGGTTCAGCAGGTGTATCCTGGGAAACAGAGTCCAGTCAGAAGCAGAACACACTCACCAGAGTCCTTGGTTTAGTCCCTGGATTTCAGTCCTGGTTTAGTCCTGTCGTTTAGTCCTTGGTTTAGTCCTGGTTTGGTCCTGGTTTAGTCCTGGTTTAGTCCTGGTTTGGTCCGTGGTTTAGTCCTGGTTTAGTCCTGGTTTAGTCCTGGTTTAGTCCCCTGGTTTTGGTCCTGGTTTAATCCTGGTTTAGTCCTGGTTTAGTCCTGGTTTAGTCCTGGTTTAGTCCTGGTTTAGTCCTGGTTTAGTCCTGGTTTAGTCCTGGTTTAGTCCTGGTTTGGTCCTGGTTTAGACCTGGTTTTAGTCCTGATTTTAGTTCTGGTTTAGTTCTGGTTTGGCCCTGGTTTGGTCCTGGTTTGGTCCTGGTTTGGTCCTGGTTTTAGTTCTGGTTTAATTCTGGTTTAGACCTGGTTTAGACCTGGTTTGGTTTCTGGTTTAGTCCCTGGTTTGGTCACTGATTTGTTGCTGGTTTAGTCCTGGTTTAGTCCTGGTTTGGTCCTGGTTTAGTCCTGGTTTAGTCCTGGTTTGGTCCTGGTTTAGTCCTGGTTTAGTCCTGGTTTAGTCCTGGTTTAGTCCTGGTTTAGTCCTGGTTTGGTCCTGGTTTAGTCCTGGTTTAGTCCTGGTTTGGTCCTGGTTTTGTGCTGGTTTAGTACTTGTTTTGTCCTGGTTTGGTCCTGGTTTAGTTCTGGTTTAGTCCTGGTTTAGTCCTGGTTTGGTCCTGGTTTAGTCCTGGTTTAGTCCTGGTTTGGTCCTGGTTTAGTCCTGGTTTGGTCCTGGTTTAGTCCTGGTTTAGTCCTGGTTTGGTCCTGGTTTAGTTCTGGTTTAGTCCTGGTTTAGTCCTGGTTTGGTCCTGGTTTAGTCCTGGTTTGGTCCTGGTTTAGTGCTGGTTTAGTCCTGGTTTAGTCCTGGTTTGGTCCTGGTTTAGTCCTGGTTTAGTCCTGGTTTGGTCCTGGTTTAGTCCTGGTTTAGTCCTGGTTTAGTCCTGGTTTAGTCCTGGTTTGGTCCTGGTTTAGTCCTGGTTTGGTCCTGGTTTAGTCCTGGTTTGGTCCTGGTTTAGTCCTGGTTTAGTCCTGGTTTAGTCCTGGTTTAGTCCTGGTTTAGTCCTGGTTTAGTCCTGGTTTAGTCCTGGTTTGGTCCTGTTTCAGACCTGGTTTAGTCCTGGTTTAGTCCTGGTTTGGTCCTGGTTTAGTCCTGGTTTAGTCCTGGTTTGGTCCTGGTTTAGTCCTGGTTTAGTCCTGGTTTAGTCCTGGTTTAGTCCTGGTTTAGTCCTGGTTTGGTCCTGGTTTAGTCCTGGTTTAGTCCTGGTTTGGTCCTGGTTTAGTCCTGGTTTAGTCCTGGTTTAGTCCTGGTTTGGTCCTGGTTTAGTCCTGGTTTTAGTCCTGGTTTAGTCCTGGTTTGGTCCTGGTTTAGTCCTGGTTTAGTCCTGGTTTAGTCCTGGTTTAGTCCTGGTTTGGTCCTGGTTTAGTCCTGGTTTAGTCCTGGTTTGGTCCTGGTTTAGTCCTGGTTTAGTCCTGGTTTGGTCCTGGTTTGGTCCTGGTTTAGTCCTGGTTTAGTCCTGGTTCAGTCCTGGTTTAGTCCTGGTTCAGTCCTGGTTTGGTCCTGGTTTAGTGCTGGTTTAGTCCTGGTTCAGTCCTGGTTTAGTCCTGGTTCAGTCCTGGTTTGGTCCTGGTTTAGTGGTGGTTTGGTCCTGGTTTGGTCCTGGTTTAGTCCTGGTTTAGTCCTGGTTTAGTCCTGGTTTGGTCCTGGTTTAGTCCTGGTTTGGTCCTGGTTTAGTCCTGGTTTGGTCTTATTTTCAGTGGAACTGTGTTGTAAAGTGAAAGAATCCAAAGTTTGTACCGATGTCAGCGAAATAATCCAGAGCCTCCTGAGCCGGACCGTGGTAAACCTGAGACCAGAGTGACATCATCAGAGGTGACATCATCAGAGGTGACATCATCAGAGGTGACATCATCACAGGTGACATCATCACAGGTGACATCATCAGAGAAGAACCAATGTAGGAGACATTTGTAAAAAAGTTCAGGATGATTTGACCAGTTATGCCAAAGTAGGCCAACGTACACCAAGGTACGCCAATGTACACCAAGGTACGCCAACGTACACCAAGGTACGCCAAGGTACACCAAAGTATGGCAATGTACACCAAGGTACGCCAAGGTACACCAAGGTACACCAAGGTATGCCAAGGTACACCAAGGTTGCGCCAATGTACACCAAGGTACGCCAACTTACACCAACGTAGACCAAAGTACACCAAGGTACGGCAATGTACACCAAGGTACGCCGAGGTACACCAACGTAGACCAACGTACACCAAGGTACGGCAATGTACACCAAGGTACGCCAAGGTACACCAAGGTATGCCAAGGTACACCAAGGTTGCGCCAATGTACACCAAGGTACGCCAACTTACACCAACGTAGACCAAAGTACACCAATGTGCGGCAACGTACACCAAGGTACGCCAAGGTACGGCAATGTACACCAAGGTACGCCAAGGTACACCAAGGTACGCCAAGGTACGCCAAGGTACACCAAGGTACGCCAAGGTACAGCAATGTACACCAAGGTATGCCAATGTACACCAAGGTACACCAAGGTACACCAAGGTACACCAAGGTACACCAAGGTACACCAAGGTACGCCAAGGTACACCAAGGTACGCCAAGGTATGCCAAGGTACACCAAGATACGCCAATGTACACCAAGGTACGCCAAGGTACACCAACGTAGACCAACGTACACCAACGTGCGGCAACGTACACCAAGGTACGCCAAGGTACACCAAAGTACGGCAACGTACACCAAGGTACGCCAAGGTACACCAAGGTACGCCAAGGTACGCCAACGTACACCAAGGTACGCCAACGTACACCAAGGTGCGCCAAGGTACACCAACGTGGACCAACGTGCACTGTGCGTTCGACAGCGTGCACCAAGGTGCGCCAAGGTGCACCAAGGGTACACCAAGGTGCGACAACGTGCACCAAGGGTACTCCAAGGTATGCCAATGTACACCAAGGTACGCCAAGGTACACCAAAGTACGGCAACGTACACCAAGGTACGCCAAGGTACACCAAGGTACGCCAAGGTACGCCAACGTACACCAAGGTACGCCAACGTACACCAAGGTACGCCAAGTTACGCCAAGGTATGGCAATGTACCCCAAGGTACACCAACGTACACCAATGTACGCCAGCGTACACCAATGTACGCCAGCGTACACCAAGGTACGCCAAAGTACGCCAGCGTACACCAAGGTACACCAAGGTACGCCAGCGTACACCAAGGTACGCCAATGTACACCAAGGTACGCCAGCGTACACCAAGGTACACCAAGGTACGCCAGCGTACACCAAGGTACACCAAGGTACGCCAGCGTACACCAAGGTACACCAAGGTACGCCAGCGTACACCAATGTACGCCAGCGTGTACACCAAGATGCAGCCAAGGTGCGCCAGCGTACACCAATGTACACCAAGGTACGCCAACGTACACCAAAGTACGCCAGCGTGCACACCAAGGTACACCAAGGTACGCCAGCGTGCACCAAGGTACACCAAGGTGCGCCAGCGTGCACCAAGGTACACCAAGATGCGTAGCGATGCACCAATGTGCGCCAGCGTACACCAAGATGCGCCAAGGTCGGCCAGCGCACACCAAGGTGCACCAAGATGTGCACGCCAGCGTGCACCAGATGCGCCAACGTGCACCATGTGCGCCAGCGCATGCACAAGAGGTACGCCAAGGTACGCCAGCGTACCTGGGTGCACCAAGGTACGCCAACGTGCACCAAAGTACGCCAGCGTGCACCAAGGTACACCAAGGTACGCCAACGTGCACCAATGTACGCCAGCGTACACCAAGATGCGTCAAGGTACGCCAGCGTACGCCATGTACACCAAGGCACGCCAACGTACACCAAAGTACGCCAGCGTACACCAAGGTACACCAAGGTCTGCCAGCGCGTGCACCAAGGCACACCAAGGTACGCCAGCGTACACCAAGGTCTACCAAGGTGCGCCAAGGCCGCCAGCGTGCGTAATGTACACCAAGGTACGCCAACGTACACCAAAGTACGCCAGCGCACACCAAGGCACACCAAGGCACGCCAACGCACACCAAAGTGCGCCAGCGTGCACCAAGGTACACCAAGGTACGCCAGCGTACACCAAGGATTACCAAGGTACGCCAGCGTACACCAAGGTACACCAAGGTGCGCCAGCGTACGCCAATGTACACCAAGGTACGCCAACGTGCACACCAAAGTGCGCCAGCGTGCACCAAGGTGCACCAAGGTACGCCAGCGTGCACACCAAGGGTACACCAAGGTGCGCCAGCGTACACCAAGGTACACCAAGGTGCACCAAGGTGCGCCAGCGTACACCAAGGTGCAGCACCAACGTGCACCAATGTGCGCCAGCGTACACCAAGGTCACCAAGGTGCGCCAACATGCACCAATGTGCGCCAGCGTACACCAAGGTATGTACACCAAGGTACGCACGCAAAGTCACGCCAGCGCACACCAAGGTACACCAAGTGCGCCAGCGTACACCAAGATGCGCCAAGGTGTACGCAACGTACACCAAAGTACGCCAGCGTGCACCAAGGTACACCAGGTACGCCAGCGTACACCAACGTACGCCAACGTACGCCATCGTACACCAAGGTACACCAAGGTACGCCAGCGTACACCAAGGTACACCAAGGTACGCCAGCGTACACCAAGGTACACCAAGGTACGCCAGCGTACACCAAGGTACGCCAACGTACACCAAAGTACGCCAGCGTACACCAAGGTACACCAAGGTACGCCAGCGTACACCAAGGTACACCAAGGTACGCCAATGTACACCAAGGTACGCCAACGTACACCAAAGTACGCCAGCGTACACCAAGGTACACCAAGGTGCGCCAACGTGCACCAATGTACGCCAGCGTGCACCAAGGTATGCGCCAAGGTACGCCAGCGTACACCAAGGTACGCCAGCGTACACCAAGGTACGCCAATGTACACCAATGTACGCCAGCGTACACCAATGTACGCCAGCGTACACCAAGGTACGCCAAAGTACGCCAGCGTACACCAAGGTACACCAAGGTACGCCAGCGTACACCAAGGTACACCAAGGTACGCCAGCGTACACCAAGGTACACCAAGGTACGCCAATGTACACCAAGGTACGCCAACGTACACCAAAGTACGCCAGCGTACACCAAGGTACACCAAGGTACGGCAATGTACCCCAACGTATGCCGGCCCAAACTGAAAACAGTTCTCCAAATACGTGGTCTTGTAGAATTTACATTTCATAAACCATTTCCGAGCATTTGGCAGGTGACGTTTAACCATCGTCTCACTTTGTTATTTGTATTATTGCAGAAGCTGCTCAAAGCTGCACTGTGTAACTTCTATGGATACGTCACTGCTCTGCCTGGAATGTTCCGCAGTGTGACATTCAACACTTCTACTTTACATTTATTCAATCACAGGTGGTTTTAAAGCTCAAAAATCCCTAGAGAAACAGACATTCTGACTGTGAGCGGAGTCGCCTCTTCACAGATCTGACCTGGTGCTTGGTCTGGTTTGGTCTCCATGGAGATAGACAGGTTTAATGCTGTACATCTCCATGGAGGAAGCGTCTGAAAAGTGCGGCCGAGGGCGGCGGCTCTGACCTGCTTCCCGTTGACGAGCAGCGTGAGGCTGTCGAACAGGCGGTAGATTCCGTATCGGGGCTGGTGGATGGAGAGGACAATGGTGCGGCCGGAGTTCGCCATTCTGAAAAACGCAGAAATAACCCAGTGTTCACCTTTAAGAGACGAGACTACGCTGGGTCGCAGAGTCTAAAACGAACATGGACGAGACACTGGCTTCACAAAATCTCACTTTGTTTCTCCAGAAAGAACAGAAAAAGAACCCGCAGTGCTCAGAAACACGGTTAGACGCGAAACTGCCACAAACTGTGAAAGAAACGTGTTAAAATAGAAAATATCTGTGACACCAGAGTCTGAATTGTTCCACTGTTCCACTGTTCCACTGTTCTAATGTTCTGCTGTTCCCCCTCACAGTCAGAGCTGGAGTTGTGTTTGTTTCATTCACATGTTTGAGGAACTCTTTATTATTTGTCTGTTACATCTGCAAAGATACAAATTAGGGACGTAACAATAACATAAATCTGGTCAAAGGCCTCAATAATCTGGAGCATCACAATAATCTGGAATCCCAAGTGGCTTTGCTTAAATGAACAGTTCTGATGCAGAAATACATTTAAAAAAACAGAGGGAACTACATAGACCATGATCCTTTGCTCCGTTTCAGTGCAGACGACATCAAGAAATACAGGGAAACGGGAAAACGGGAAAACAGGGAAAACATGGAAAAGTTTTACTTCTTGAGCAGCAACAGCACGGAGCCGGCGGTGGAGGCGTCCAGCCCCGTGGTCGGCTCGTCCAGGAACAGAACCGACGGGTCTATGATCAGCTCCATCCCGATGTTCGTCCTCTTCCGCTCCCCCCCAGACACGCCCCGGATCAGCTGAGTGCCCACCTGAACCAGACCGGGATTAGACCGAGATTAGACCTGAACCAGACCGGGATTAGACCGAGATTAGACATGAACCAGACCGGGATTAGACCGGGATTAGACCTGAACCAGACCGGGATTAGACCTGAACCAGACCGGGATTAGACCTTTATTAGACCTGTACTAGACCGGGATCAGACCGAAATTAGACGTGAACCAGACCGGGATTAGACCGAGATTAGACCTGAACCAGACCGGGATTAGACCGAGATTAGACATGAACCAGACCGGGATTAGACCTGAACCAGACCAGGATTAGACCTGAACCAGACCGGGATGAGACCGGGATTAGACCGGGATTAGACCTGAACTAGACCAGGATTAGACCTGAACCAGACCGGGATGAGACCGGGATGAGACCGGGATTAGACCGGGATTAGACCGAGATTGGGCCTGAACCAGACCGGGATTAGACCTGAACCAGACCAGGATTGGGACCGAGATTAGACCTGAACCAGACCGGGATTAGACCTGAACCAGACCGGGATTAGACCGAGATTAGACCTGAACCAGACCGGGATTAGACCTGAACCAGACCGGGATTAGACCGAGATTAGACCTGAACCAGACCGGGATTAGACCTGAACCAGACCGGGATTAGACCTGAACCAGACCGGGATTAGACCGAGATTAGACCTCATTTCTTTTCCCTGGCATTTAATACTAGTTAGTCAGTTTATCTTGTTTTATTAGTTTATTCTTTTTCTCTCTCTTTTGTCCTCATATGGTGTTGTATGTGCATGTGTTTGTTATCCTTTATGTGAAGCACTTTGGTCAACTGAAGTTGTTTTAAATGTGCTATAGAAATAAACTTGACTTGACTTGACTTGATTTAGACCTGAACCAGACCGGGATTAGACCGGGATTAGACCTGAACTAGACCAGGATTAGACCTGAACCAGACCGGGATGAGACCGGGATTAGACCGGGATTAGACCTGAACTAGACCAGGATTAGACCTGAACCAGACCGGGATGAGACCGGGATGAGACCGGGATTAGACCTGAACCAGACCCGGGATTAGACCGGGATCAGACCGAAATTAGACGTGAACCAGACTGGGGATTAGATCTGAACCAGACCAGGATTAGACCGGGATTAGACCTGGTCCTGGTCCTGGTCAGTCCTGGTCCAGTCCTGGTCCAGTCCTGGTCCGGCCCTAGTCCTGGTCAGATCCTGGTCCGGTCCTGGTCCTGGTCCGGTCCTGGTCCCGATCCTGGTCCGGTCCTGGTGGGGTCCTGGTCCTGGTCCGGTCCTGGTCCGGTCCTGGTCCGGTCCTGGTCCTGGTCCTAGTCAGGTCCTGGTCGGTCCGGTCCTGGTCCGGTCCTGGTCAGGTCCTGGTCCAGTCCTGGTCCTGGTCCTGGTCCTGGTCCTGGTCCTAGTCCTGGTCCGGTCCTGGTCCGGTCCTGGTCCTGGTCCGGTCCTAGTCAGGTCCTGGTCCGGTCCTAGTCAGGTCCTGGTCCTGGTCCTAGTCCTGGTCCGGTCCTGGTCCGGTCCTGGTCCTGGTCCGGTCCTAGTCAGGTCCTGGTCCGGTCCTGGTCCTGGTCCTGGTCCTAGTCCTGGTCCGGTCCTGGTCCGGTCCTGGTCCTGGTCCGGTCCTAGTCAGGTCCTGGTCCTGGTCCTAGTCCTGGTCCGGTCCTGGTCCGGTCCTGGTCCTGGTCCGGTCCTAGTCAGGTCCTGGTCCGGTCCTAGTCAGGTCCTGGTCCGGTCCTAGTCAGGTCCTGGTCCTGGTCCTGGTCCTAGTCCTGGTCCGGTCCTGGTCCGGTCCTGGTCCTGGTCCTAGTCCTGGTCCGGTCCTGGTCCGGTCCTGGTCCTGGTCCGGTCCTGGTCCGGTCCTGGTCCAGTCCTGGTCCTGGTCCGGTCCTAGTCCGGTCCTGGTCCGGTCCTGGTCCGGTCCTGGTCCGGTCCTCACGTACCCTGGAGTCCGCCACCTTCCCCAGGCCGAGCTCGTGGATGAGGCGTTCGACCTTCTGGTCCTTCAGGTCCTGGGAGATGCTTGAGGGCAAACGAAGCGCCGCCGAGAAGCTGAAGTTCTCCCGCACCGTCAGAGTCCCCATCACCACATCGTCCTGAGGAGAACCAAGGAACTGAGGACCACCTGGACTGAACCCGGACTAAACTAGGACCACACGCTCACCTGGACACACCTGGACTCACCTGGACTCACCTGGACACACCTGGACTCACCTGGACACACCTGGACTCACCTGGACTCACCTGGACACACCTGGACTCACCTGGACACACCTGGACTCACCTGGACACACCTGGACTGACCTGGACACACCTGGACTCACCTGGACCACTCGCTCACCTGGACACACCTGGACTCACCTGGACACACCTGGACTCACCTGGACACAACTGGACACACCTGTTCACACCTGTTCTGACCTGGACACACCTGGACTCACCTGGACACACCTGGACTCACCTGGACTCACCTGGACACACCTGGACACACCTGGACACACCTGGACACACCTGGACTCACCTGGACTCACCTGGACACACCTGGACACACCTGGACTCACCTGGACACACCTGGACTCACCTGGACTCACCTGGACACACCTGGACTCACCTGGACACACCTGGACTCACCTGGACACACCTGGACACACCTGGACTCACCTGGACTCACCTGGACTCACCTGGACACACCTGGACTCACCTGGACTCACCTGGACTCACCTGGACACACCTGGACTCACCTGGACACACCTGGACTCACCTGGACACACCTGGACTCACCTGGACTCACCTGGACACACCTGGACTCACCTGGACACACCTGGAAACACCTGGACACACCAGGACACACCTGGACACACCTGGACTCACCTGGACTCTCCTGGACACACCTGGACTCACCTGGACTCACCTGGACACACCTGGACTCACCTGGACACACCTGGACACACCTGGACACACCTGGACACACCTGGACTCACCTGGACACACCTGGACACACCTGGACACACCTGGACACACCTGGACTCACCTGGACTCACCTGGACACACCTGGACACACCTGGACTCACCTGGACTCACCTGGACTCACCTGGACACACCTGGACTCACCTGGACACACCTGGACTCACCTGGACCACGTATCCTGACAGACACTTGAAGTTGGGAGGCTGAGGAGCTCCGTCAATCAGAACTTCTCCACTGAGACCAGACGGATCTTTACGGGCGGCCAACACGTCCAGGAACCTGCGGCACCGGAGACACCGGAGACACCGGAGACACCGGAGACACCGGACCGTGAAGGAACGACTTTAAACCTCATAATTATGACTTTAAACTTAATAATTATGACTTTAAACTTAATAATTATGACTTTAAACCTCATTATTATGACTTTAAACCTCATTATTATGACTTTAAACTTAATAATTATGACTTTAAACTTAATAATTATGACTTTAAACCTCATTATTATGACTTTAAACCTCATTATTATGACTTTAAACCTCATTATTATGACTTTAAACTTAATAATTATGACTTTAAACTTAATAATTATGACTTTAAACCTCATAATTATGACTTTAAACCTCATAATTATGACTTTAAACCTCATTATTATGACTTTAAACCTCATTATTATGACTTTAAACCTCATAATTATGACTTTAAACCTCATAATTATGACTTTAAACTTAATAATTATGACTTTAAACCTCATAATTATGACTTTAAACCTCATAATTATGACTTTAAACCTCATAATTATGACTTTAAACCTCATAATTATGACTTTAAACCTCATTATTATTACTTTAAACCTCATAATTATGACTTTAAACTTAATAATTATGACTTTAAACCTCATAATTATGACTTTAAACCTCATAATTATGACTTTAAACCTCATTATTATGACTTTAAACTTAATAATTGACTTTAACCCTCTTTATTATGACTTTAAACCTCATTATTATGACTTTAAACTTAATAATTATGACTTTAAACCTCATAATTATGACTTTAAACCTCATTATTATGACTTTAAACTTAATAATTATGACTTTAAACCTCATAATTATGACTTTAAACCTCATAATTATGACTTTAAACTTAATAATTATGACTTTAAACTTAATAATTATGACTTTAAACCTCATTATTATGACTTCCTGTGAGGTCCTTATGAAACAGATCACAGGTGTTTACTCACGAGGATTTCCCGCTGCCCGTGGCCCCCATGATGGCGTTCAGACCGGGCTTCATGATCCCACTGAAACACACACACACACATTAAAACATGACGAGGCACTTTCTCATGATTCTGTGTCAGGGTTAAACTTTACGACGCTCTGGGTGGTGGCGCTCGTTTGTTGAGGTCAGTCATAAAACACAGTCCTTGAAATAAGGCAAAAGGGCAACTGCTCCGTCGCACTCACACTTTTATAATGTTATAAAGTTGTGACCACCTCAGAAACAATCAGAAAACTATAAATGTTCGTCACTACACCTCACGAGGACGATGGTCCGACCAGAAGAAAATAAATCGTTTAATAAAGGCCCATGTTACACCGTGGTTTGATTGAGGCTCTTCTCTCAAACTGAAATCACTCTGTTCCACCTTGTGTCATGTGGTGAAACAGGAAGTGCTCCACCGTGTTTTTAAACTTTCTTTTGTGTTAAAATCCAACTCTTCTGGACTGAAATTAAACACTGGATACTAGGGTCGGGCGGTAATACAGGTGTCCTGCGGTATCAGAAAGTATCATCAGTATCAGTTTCATCAGCGTCATTATAAAAACCTGCATCAGGAGCTAAACCCACAGCAGGACTTTCTCCCTCCGCTCTCTCTCCTCTTCAAACGTGGTTCCGCTCGGAGATTTCCCTCCACACGCAGCAGGAAGAAGAAAAAACCTGACTGACGCTTCGTGTGTGACGCTGAGCCCAAAAGTTTGTGATGGAGACGTTTTACTGAAGCCGAGAGTCGAGAGGGGACGAGGCTGAAGAGGAGAAAGTTCCCGAGGGTGAAGTCAGACTTTCACTGAGGAGACGGTAAAGAACAATTTCTGGTTCTGATCCAAACGTGTTTGTGTGGACGTGCGGCTCCTACAGCGTCCGACCTGCACCTCCCGAACTTTCTAACGACGCCTCAAAACGCCGCAGACATAAGGGCTGTGATTGGTCCTCTGCCGCAGACATAAGGGCTGTGATTGGTCCTCTGCCGCAGACATAAGGGCTGTGATTGGTCCTCTGCCGCAGACATAAGGGCTGTGATTGGTCCTCTGCCGCAGACATAAGGGCTGTGATTGGTCCTCTGCACCGCTCTACATTTCCTCCTCATTCTAGACTCTGAGGAATAATGTGTTTAATGCAGCTTTAAACATTTGTTTACGTTTTACACAAACCAAACTTCAAAGCGCATGGCTCATTTGCATATAGCTCATTTGCATACAGTATAAGCGCTGATGCTGATGTGATCGAACGCGCTGCAGAGTTTGGTTTGATCAGAACTTGTGCCTCATCTTCAAATCTAAAGCTGAGACTCTGTTTCTGAAGGTTTAGGAGCAGATACAGAATAATTCTGAATCAGTCACAGTAAAACCGTAAACCCGGGAAAATGTGACACGGTTTAACGGGATCAGAGTTTGGATACCGTCCAGTCCTACTGGATACATTCCATATTTCCTTCCTTATCCGTCGTGTTAAATAGAGATGTGAGAATTTTTCGTGTACCACTTCAAAATAAAAAAGAACTCTGTAAATGTAATATTATGTTTTGCCAAATTTTACATCCACAAATGTGAAATTCAGAAGCGTCACCCTAACTTGACTTGTGTTAAAAATTAACTCAAATCATAAATCATAAAGCTGAAAATGTGTGTTCGTTCATGTGTGAAATTCCCCTGGACTCCACGGACTCTCCTCCTCGTCACCTTTTCCTTTTCTTAAATACGCAAATGCACTTTTGATGTTTTTTTATTATTATTGTTCTGCGCGATACGATGTGTTTATGTCCAGACGTGTAACACAGCCAGGTTTGGTGCATCACGTTCTTAAACTCCACACGCCTTCACTAGAATCGTCCGAATCGTTTCAGTCCTGATGTCGCCGACTGGACTAAAGGGAAAAGGAGAAACCACCACCTGATGACATCACAGGGTGGAGCAGAGCGTCTGGAGCTTTGCAGATGAAACAGTCATGGTTTGAGTGTGGAGATCTGAGGGAGACGAGGAAAGTCAAAAATAAAGTAAAGTAAAAATAAAGTGTAAAGTAAAATAAAGTGTAAAGTAAAGTAAAGTAAAATAAAGAGTAAAGTAAAAAATAGAGTAAAGTAAAGTAAAAAATAAAGTAATGTAAAATAAAGTGTAAAGTATAATAAAGTATAGGTAAAAAGTAAAGTAAAATAAAATAAAGTGTAAAGTAAAGTAAAAAGTCAAATAACATGTAAAGTAAAATAAAATAGTGTAAAGAAAAGTAAAAAGTCAAATAAAGTGTAAAGTAAAAAGTAAAGTAAAATAAAGTAAAAAGTAAAGTAAGTAAATTACACCAAAATAACATCCTCTCTGCTACTCAATCTGGCTTTTGATCAGCAGAACCACAGCAGCCTTAAGAGTTTTAAATGACATAACTATCGCCTTAGATAATAAAATGTCCCGTGCAGCAGTATTTATAGATCTGGCTAAAGCGTTTGACACAGCTGATCATGTTATTCTCTCAAATAGACTAGCTAATATTGGTAATTATGAAAATACGCTTTCCTGGTTCCCTAACTGCCTTTCTGAAAGAACCCAGTACCTAAAATCAGACCCTGACATCTCACAACCTCTCCCTGTCACTCGTGGGGTGCCTCAGGGATCCATTCTAGGGCCAACCCTGTTCTCAATTTCCATAAATCAGTTATCTGCACCAACTCCAGACACTTCCATTCACCTTTATGCAGACGACACAATTCTTTACACATCTGGACCATCTAATGAGGTAGCAGCAGCATCACTTCAAGAGAGTTTCAGTGCTATTCAGCAGCATTTGTCTTCTTTAAAACTTGTATTGAACGTAAGCAAAACCAAAGTTATGTGGTTTGGAAGAAAGAATAATTTACATTCATTATCCCTTCCAAACATTACCACCTCAAAGGGCACTGTTCTTGAACCAGTCCCTGAACACAAATATCTCGGGGTCTGGCTGGACAGTGGTCTATCATTTTCACAGCACATTAATAGGTTACAATCCAAAATTAAGTCTAAACTTGGCTTCCTCTATCGCATGCGTTCAGCCTTCACTTTATCAGATAGGAAAACATTGGTCCAGCTGACAGTTCTGCCCATGTTGACTATGATGACATCATATATAGATCAGCTCCAAAGACCTCACTCCATAAACTTGATGTTATGGACCACTCTGCTTTACGATTTATAACAAATGCCTCTTTTCGCACACATCATTGCTGTCTGTGCTCCTTAGTAAACTGGTCTTCCTTGGAAAACCGAAGAAAAATCCATTGGTATTTGTTTGTCTATAAGTGTCTATGAGGTCTGTGTCCATCCTGTCTTTGTCCTTCCCTACAGCTCACGCTCAGCCCAGCTTATTATGCTCGATGTTCCCAAAATCAAATCCAAATATGGGGAACTATCCTTTCAGTGTGCTGCAGCAAAAGACTGGAATGACCTTCAAAAAGCACTAAAACTAAGCACCTTTGTTCCAATCTCAACTTTTAAAAACTTGTTAATGAACGTGTCTGACATCTGCACATGTTTCAGATAAAAGTGTCTGTATGAATGTCACACTGTTGTTTTTATGACTTTATGAGTAATCTTGTTTGTAGCTGCACTGTGGTACAGACTGTAGACTGTAACAGAGCTGCTCTATCTGCCCTCGTGTCTCTCCCCCGTCCAGCTCCTTATTGTAAATAAGAACATGTTCTTAAGAGCTCACCTGGTTAAATAAGGGTTAAATAAAAATAAATAAACAAATAATTCAATAAATAAAAGTAAATTAAAACTCTGTGTTAGTTTCATTGGTTGAAGCGGACGTTAAAGCGGACGTTAAAGCGCGTCCGTGATGATGTCGTCTTTAATCATGTTCGGTGATGGGATCAATAATCTCAATCATCGTCTAAAACCGTCACCGCGTAAACGCTAAATCACGTTTGATATCAGCTCCACAGATACGATACGTAACGTGTAATGTGACGACCCCGCCCGCCCTGACCTGACCCGTAACCGTGACTCAGCAGCAGCGTTGCCGGGGCGACCGCACGTGCTCAGATCAGGTCTGTGGGGTTTTTTATCGGAAGAGGAACAGAAACCACAGGAAACAGTTTCAGATTCAGGAGCTTCCCCAAAGAAAAGCACGACTCAGCACTTTGCTCCAAACATGACGCGGCGGTTTGTGCGAGTTCATGAGTCAGCAGATTTTCCATCTTTAACTCCGGGAAAATGTGTTTGAAACAATTTTATTCTGAATGTCATCTGATGAAATATGACCTATAAATTTTTTTTTTAAATAAAAAAAAAATCCAGCATTTACAGAGTGAGCAGATGTCCCTGTTTCCCTGGGACTGCCCCAGTTTTGGTGCTGTTGGTGGTAGTGGTGGTATTAGTGTTGGTGCTGTTGGTGGTAGTGGTGGTGTTAGTGTTGGTGCTGTTGGTGTTGCTGTTGGCGGTAGCAGTGGTGTTAGTGTTGGTGGTAGTGGTGGTGTTAGTGTTGGTGCTGTTGGTGTTGCTGTTGGCGGTAGCAGTGGTGTTAGTGTTGGTGTTAGTGTTGGCGGTAGCGGTGGTGTTAGTGTTGGTGGTAGCGGTGGTGTTGGTGTTGGTGCTCTTGGTGTTGGTGGTGGTGGTAGCGGTGGTGTTAGTGTCGGTGCTGTTAGTGTTGGCGATAGCGGTGGTGTTGGTGTTGGCGGTAGCGGTGGTGTTAGTGTTGGTGTTAGTGTTGGTGGTAGCGGTGGTGTTAGTGTTGGAGGTAGCGGTGGTGGTAGGGTTGGTGTTAGTGTTGGCGGTAGGGGGGGAGGGAGTGTCGGTGTTAGTGTTGCGGTGGTGTTAGTGGTGGCGGTAGCGGTGGTGTTAGTTTTGGTGTTTGTGTTGGTGGTAGCGGTGGTGTTAGTGTTGGTGTTGGCGGTAGCGGTGGGGTTAGTGTTGGCGGTAGCGGAGGTGTTAGTGTCGGTGTTAGTGTTGGCGGTAGCGGTGGTGTTAGTGTTGGTGTTGGCGGTAGCGGCGGTGTTAGTGTTGGGGCTGTTGGTGTTGGCGGTAGCGGTGGGGTTAGTGTTGGCGGTAGCGGTGGTGTTAGTGTCGGTGTTAGTGTTGGCGGTAGCGGTGGTGTTAGTGTTGGTGTTGGCGGTAGCGGTGGTGTTAGTGTTGGCGGTAGCGGTGGTGTTAGTGTTGGTGGTAGCGGTGGTGTTAGTGTTGGTGTTGGCGGTAGCGGTGGGGTTAGTGTTGGTGTTGGCGGTAGCGGAGGTGTTAGTGTTGGCGGTAGCGGTGGTGCTAGTGTCAGTGTTAGTGTTGGCGGTAGCGGTGGTGTTAGTGTTGGCGGTAGCGGTGGTGTTAGTGTTGGTGTTGGCGGTAGAGGTGGTGTTAGTGTTGGTGTTGGCGGTAAGCGGTGGTGTTAGTGTTGGTGTTGGTGGTAGCGGTGGTGTTAGTGTTAGTGTTGGCGGTAGCGGTGGTGTTAGTGTCGGTGTTAGTGTTGGTGGCGTTAGCGGTGGTGTTAGTGTTGGCGGTAGCGGTGGTGTTAGTGTTGGTGTTGGCGGTAGCGGCGGTGTTGGTGTTAGTGTTGGCGGTAGCGGTGGTGTTAGTGTTGGTGGTAGCGGTGGTGTTGGTGTTGGCGGTAGCGGTGGTGTTAGTGTTGGTGTTAGTGTTGGTGGTAGCGGTGGTGTTAGTGTTGGCGGTAGCGGTGGTGTTAGTGTTGGTGTTAGTGTTGGCGGTAGCGGTGGTGTTAGTGTCGGTGTTAGTGTTGGCGGTAGCAGTGGTGTTAGTGTTGGTGTTAGTGTTGGCGGTAGCGGTGGTGTTAGTGTTGGTGGTAGCGGTGGTGTTGGTGTTGGTGTTGGCGGTAGCGGTGGTGTTAGTGTTAGTGTTGGCGGTAGCGGAGGTGTTAGTGTCAGTGTTAGTGTTGGCGGTAGTGGTGGTGTTAGTGTTGGCGGTAGTGGTGGTGTTAGTGTTGGTGTTGGCGGTAGCGGTGGTGTTAGTGTTGGTGTTAGCGGTAGCGGTGGTGTTAGTGTTGGTGTTGGTGGTAGCGGTGGTGTTAGTGTTAGTGTTGGCGGTAAGCGGTGGTGTTAGTGTCGGTGTTAGTGTTGGCGGTTGCGGTGGTGTTAGTGTTTGTGGTTGCGGTGGTGTTAGTGTTGGTGTTGGCGGTAGCGGTGGGGTTAGTGTTGGCGGTAGCGGTGGTGTTAGTGTTAGTGTTGGCGGTAGCGGTGGTGTTAGTGTTAGTGTTGGCGGTAGCGGTGGTGTTAGTGTTAGTGTTGGTGGTAAGCGTTGGTGTTAGTGTTGGTGTTAGTGTCGGTGTTAGTGTTGGCGGTAGCGGTGGTGTTAGTGTCGGTGTTAGTGTTGGCGGTAGCGGTGGTGTTAGTGTTGGTGTTGGCGGTAGCGGCGGTGTTAGTGTTGGGGCTGTTGGTGTTGGCGGTAGCGGCGGTGTTTGTGTTGGGGCTGTTGGTGTTGGCGGTAGCGGTGGTGTTAGTGTTGGCGGTAGCGGTGGTGTTAGTGTTGGTGGTAGCGGTGGTGTTAGTGTTGGTGTTGGCGGTAGCGGTGGGGTTAGTGTTGGCGGTAGCGGTGGTGTTAGTGTCGGTGTTAGTGTTGGCGGTAGTGTCGGTGTTGGTGTTGGCGGTAGCGGTGGTGTTAGTGTTGGTGTTAGTGTTGGTGGTAGCGGTGGTGTTAGTGTTGGTGTTAGTGTTGGTGTTAGTGTCGGTGTTAGTGTTGGCGGTAGCGGTGGTGTTAGTGTCGGTGTTAGTGTTGGTGGTAGCGGTGGTGGTAGTGTCGGTGTTAGTGTGCGCGGTAGCGGTGGTGTTAGTGTGGGTGTTGGCGGTAGCGGTGGTGTTACTGTTGGCGGTAGCGGTGGTGCTAGTGTCGGTGTTAGTGTTGGCGGTAGCGGTGGTGTTAGTGTCGGTGTTAGTGTTGGCGGTAAGCGGTGGTGTTAGTGTCACTTTTAGTGTTGGTGGTAGCGGTGGTGTTAGTGTTGGTGTTAGTGTTGGCGGTAGCGGTGGTGTTAGTGTTGGAGGTAGTGTTGGTGTTAGTGTCGGTGTTAGTGTTGGTGGTAGCGGTGGTGTTAGTGTTGGTGTTAGTGTTGGTGTTAGTGTCGGTGTTGGTGTTGGCGGTAGCGGTGGTGTTAGTGTTCGTGTTAGTGTTGGTGGTAGCGGTGGTGTTAGTGTTGGCGGTAGCGGTGGTGTTAGTGTCGGTGTTAGTGTTGGCGGTAGCGGTGGTGTTAGTGTCGGTGTTAGTGTTGGCGGTAGCAGTGGTGTTAGTGTTGGTGTTAGTGTTGGCGGTAGCGGTGGTGTTAGTGTTGGTGGTAGCGGTGGTGTTGGTGTTGGCGGTAGCGGTGGTGTTAGTGTTGGTGTTAGTGTTGGTGGTAGCGGTGGTGTTAGTGTTGGCGGTAGCGGTGGTGTTAGTGTTGGCGGTAGCGGTGGTGTTAGTGTTGGCGGTAGCGGTGGTGTTAGTGTTGGCGGTAGCGGTGGTGTTAGTGTTGGCGGTAGCGGTGGTGTTAGTGTTGGTGGTAGCGGTGGTGTTAGTGTTGGTGTTGGTGTTGGCGGTAGCGGTGGTGTTAGTGTTGGCGGTAGCGGTGGTGTTAGTGTTCGGTGTTAGTGTTGGTGTTGGCGTAGCGGTGGTGTTAGTGGTGGTGTTAGTGTTGGCGGTAGCGGTGGTGTTAGTGTTGGCGGTAGCGGTGGTGTTAGTGTTGGCGGTAGCGGTGGTGTTAGTGTCGGTGTTAGTGGTGGTGGTAGCGGTGGTGTTAGTGTCGGTGCTGTTGGTGGTGGTGGTAGCGGTGCTGTTGGTGTTGCTGTTGGCGGTAGCAGTGGTGTTAGTGTTGGTGTTAGTGTTGGCGGTAGCGGTGGTGTTAGTGTTGGTGGTAGCGGTGGTGTTGGTGTTGGCGGTAGCGGTGGTGTTAGTGTTGGCGGTAGCGGTGGTGCTAGTGTCGGTGCTGTTCTGAACCGCGCGGCTCCGGAGCGTTGACCCCTGTAAATGATTGCAGCTGTAAACAGGCGCAGTGAAGATAGAGGCGACGTAAAGAGCTGCACTTTGTCCTGAGCTGGAACAGCCTCAGGAGGAACACGAGGAAACAGAGCCGCTCACATGAAAACTGCCACCTGATGACATCACAGGGTGGAGCAGAGCGTCTGGAGCTTTACAGATGAAACAGACGAATAATAAAGAGTCAAACATGAAACAAACACGACTCAGATCTGAGACGAGGAACAGAGGAACCTGGACTAAAGAACATTCTGTACTGTCTGAATATGGATCAAAGTGCAGTGCTCCTCCCCCCAGGACTAAACCAGGACTGAACCAGGACTAAACCAGGACTAAACCAGGACTGAACCAGGACTGAACCAGGACTAAACCAGGACTGAACCAGGACTAAACCAGGACTAAACCAGGACTAAACCAGGACTAAATCAGGACTGAACCAGGACTGAACCAGGACTAAACCAGGACTGAACCAGGACTAAACCAGGACTAAACCAGGACTAAACCAGGACTGAACCAGGACTGAACCAGGACTAAACCAGGACTGAACCAGGACTAAACCAGGACTAAACCAGGACTGAACCAGGACTAAACCAGGACTAAACCAGGACTGAACCAGGACTGAACCAGGACTAAACCAGGACTAAACCAGGACTGAACCAGGACTAAACCAGGACTGAACCAGGACTGAACCAGGACTGAACCAGGACTAAACCAGGACTAAACCAGGACTAAACCAGGACTGAACCAGGACTAAACCAGGACTAAACCAGGACTGAACCAGGACTAAACCAGGACTGAACCAGGACTGAACCAGGACTAAACCAGGACTAAACCAGGACTAAACCAGGACTAAACCAGGACTAAACCAGGACTGAACCAGGACTAAACCAGGTCTAAACCAGGACTGAACCAGGACTGAACCAGGACTGAACCAGGACTGAACCAGGACTAAATCAGGACTAAACCAGGACTAAACCAGGACTGAACCAGGACTAAACCAGGACTGAACCAGGACTAAACCAGGACTGAACCAGGACTAAACCAGGACTAAACCAGGACTAAACCAGGACTAAACCAGGACTAAACCAGGACTGAACCAGGACTAAACCAGGTCTAAATCAGGACTGAACCAGGACTGAACCAGGACTGAACCAGGACTGAACCAGGACTAAACCAGGACTAAACCAGGACTGAACCAGGACTAAACCAGGACTAAACCAGGACTGAACCAGGACTAAACCAGGTCTAAATCAGGACTGAACCAGGACTGAACCAGGACTAAACCAGGACTGAACCAGGACTGAACCAGGACTGAACCAGGTCTAAATCAGGACTGAACCAGGACTAAACCAGGACTAAACCAGGACTAAACCAGGTCTAAATCAGGACTGAACCAGGACTGAACCAGGACTGAACCAGGACTGATGTTCAGTTCTCGTTCTCTTTATCTGCTGTTTATGACACAAACGTGAGTTATTTCTTGTGCACGTGAGGGTGAAACTCCTGCTCTTTAATCTCACGTGACCGCACGAGCCCGAGTCAACACAGCCACACAACCACGAGGTCCCCGGTCTGAGTCCCCAACAAACCCAAACCTGCACAACGGCAAATCCCCAGTGAAGACAGTCCCGACCACAGACTGTCCACGGGAATGTGAATCCCTCCAGTGTTTGTCGAGCTCTAAACTCCACACGGCCAAAATGTGACATCTGAACACTTCATCTGAACACTTCATCGGAACACTTCATCTGAACACTTCATCTGAACACTTCATCTGAACACTTCATCTGAACACTTCATCTGAACACTTCATCTGAACACTTCATCTGAACACTTCATCTGAACACTTCATCTGAACACTTCATCTGAACACTTCATCTGAACACTTCATCTGAACACTTCATCGGAACACTTCATCTGAACACTTCATCTGAACACTTCATCTGAACACTTCATCTGAGCCTCTTTTTTACAGCTTCTGAAGCTCACTGAGAGCAACATCTTTATAATGCTGCATGATGTATAGTGTAGAAAACACAATGATCGACTCTGCATCTCATTCCCAAAACTGCTGCTCCTCACAAACACAAGAGCAACACCACATCTACAGGCAAAAAACCTGAACTGAAATCCACAAGCTTCAGTATAACACGTGAAGGTCCAACTGTTTGGAACGACGTGGAGAAGCTCCATCAAACCATCTACACCCCGAAACATATTTAACATATATTTAAAAGAAAATGTCTTCCCACATCATAAACCCAAAGGCTAAAGAACTGAAATAACAAAGTTGTCACTGTGTAAGACATATGTCCTGGTGATGCTGCTGTGATGGACCAAACATTTACTGTGACCAAAGGAACTTCAGGCCGTTCATGGGCTGATGGGTCAGAATATTGTCACGTTAGTTTGAGCTCCTCTCATAAGCTGTTTGGCTTCTTGGGTCTTTCCCTTTTACAAAATTGTTAAAGCTGAAATACTTTTCTTTGTATCTTTGTAAATAAAGAAGATGATGATGATTAAATCTGTCAGAAAATGACTTCAAAGTAGAGAAATGATCTGTTCCTGCAGTGAGATCTTTTTACTGGACGAGTTTTGTGACAGGGACGGTCCAGAGTGTTGAGACGTGTGGAGACACTGTTTCCTTGTATCTGCAGAGGTGCTGGTGCTGGGCTAGTGCAGGTCAATGGCCACAGTCGTCCTGCCACTAAAAACAGTCTGACCCACTCCACAGACCCGAGGAAACTGTTAGACTCCAGACTGTGAACGTCTGTGTCACAGGATCAGGGCTGAAATCAAACCCAGCTCCTGCAGCTTTCTTTTTAAGGCCCTTTTTATAAAAACTTAGAGGAAAACGTCGCAGATTCACAGTTTTATATTGTAATAAATCTGGTTCGGTGAGATGTTTATGGTGAAAATATCGAACAGAGAGATTTGGTTCTGTCCATAATGACAATAAATGTTGCACCAAATGACTGAAGCGTTTTAGAGTCAGTCTGTGATTCTGGAGAATATCGGAATATCATGAACTTTCCCACGATATCGTGATAAATATCGTACGTGAGGTTCAGACTGTGACCGTATCGTATCGGGACACTGGATATCGGTGCATCTCTGTTCTTGTCACATTAAAATGATGAAAGTTGGGGGAGGGCATCTGGCACAGCTCGGAGCCTGTACTGTGGATGTGTTCGGTGGACCTCACGCTGTGCTCCTCTGTTCCTGTGGATTGTTGCGCACTTCCTCTGGGCTCAGTTTCCTTCCTCCTCAGATCTTTGATGGAGTCACGTTTGGTCTCGGGTGGAGCTCTGAGACGCACCAACACCAACAAACATCTGACCCCCGCTGTGCCCCGAGGTCCACACGGCTCCACCCTCTGACGGACGACCCCCGCTGTGCCCCGAGGTCCACACAGCTCCACCCTCTGACGGACGACCCCGCTGTGCCCCGAGGTCCACACGGCTCCACCCTCTGACGGACGACCCCGCTGTGCCCCGAGGTCCACACAGCTCCACCCTCTGACGGACGACCCCGCTGTGCCCCGAGGTCCACACGGCTCCACCCTCTGACGGACGACCCCCGCTGTGCCCCGAGGTCCACACGGCTCCACCCTCTGACGGACGACCCCGCTGTGCCCCACACGGCTCCACCCTCTGACGGACGACCCCGCTGTGCCCCGAGGTCCACACAGCTCCACCCTCTGACGGACGACCCCCGCTGTGCCCCGAGGTCCACACGGCTCCACCCTCTGACGGACGACCCCGCTGTGCCCCGAGGTCCACACAGCTCCACCCTCTGACGGACGACCCCCGCTGTGCCCCGAGGTCCACACGGCTCCACCCTCTGACGGACGACCCCCGCTGTGCCCCGAGGTCCACACAGCTCCACCCTCTGACGGACGACCCCCGCTGTGCCCCGAGGTCCACACGGCTCCACCCTCTGACGGACGACCCCGCTGTGCCCCACACGGCTCCACCCTCTGACGGACGACCCCCGCTGTGCCCCGAGGTCCACACAGCTCCACCCTCTGAGCGCTCGTCTGTCGGTTCTTATCATGTCCCGTATCTCTGAGTCTGAGTGAGTGACGTCTCCACAGCGTCGCTCACATGAGGCTCCTGTTGCCACGGTTACAGGAGCGAATCTGGAGCCAGGTCCATATTTGGAAATCCTCCCGCGAGTATCATAGCAACACAAGAGCCAATCATGAGTGAGGAGGTTAAATGTGGCGCCTCCTCCTGGCAGAGCTGATGCATCATATATACGGACTATGGATGTGATACTCTGCACCTGCAGGACACTGGATTTACCTGATTCTGCACAAGAAGAAGAAACTTTGAGCTTTAAAGAGTTTAAGTCACTGATTTATGTTGTTTGTTCTGTTCCGTACGAACAACAACAGAGTCACAATTTAACCAAATTCTCTTTACTTTCTGCTCGTTAAATTCTGCTCGTTCAGATTCTAGTCACATTAGATATTGTGACTGTTTGAGATATTTGGTCATTTTATTTCAGAAATCGTCACTCGGGGGAAAGCGGGAAGGGAACTTACTTAGCAACGAAACGAGCTGTCAATCAAACCTGTTGCTAACGCTAGGGGGAGGGGCCTCGGGGAATGAAGGCGTCTGATTGGTCCGTTATTTCTGTTCAGATCTTGATTTAGGAACAAAACAGAGAAATGAAAAGTTCAGGATCCTGTGTGGCGGCTTCAGACGAACAGTTTAAGTCCAGAATGACGAGGCTCAGAGCAGCAGGTACAGACAGAGGGACGAGAAGATCCTAATGTGAAGGAGCCCCAAGAGCCTCCTGGAGCACTTCCTGTTTGGCACGCGCCGGCTAACGGGTTAGCGGCTAACGGGTTGGCGGCTAACGGGTTGGCGGCTAACGGGTTGGCGGCTAACGGGTTAGCGTAGCCCACTCATATATACGGTCTGTGGTTCTTACCTGAGGTCCACGAGGATGTCTTTGAGGTTCTTCTTGCAGCAGAAGGCGCCTCCTCCCTGCTGGACCTTGTAGTGGATGTTGTGGAAGCTGACGGTGGCTCCTCGTTTCTGAGCGTCCGATCCTCCGCTCTGCACGACACCGCAAAACCTTTCACACCCCACCTCCCCAAACCTCCGGACAGAATCAGGTCTCGCACGCACCTGTTTGGAGCCTCCGTTTCGACTCGTCTGCAGCTCCATCTCCACCTCAGACCACGTTTCTCTGGAACAACGTCACAATATTTCAGTTTAAAGCTCTGATACTACAAAACTGGTTCTGTGAGATAGAAGTCACATCAGAGTCGTGTTTGTTTCCTTCATGTTTGACTCTTTATTATTCGTCTGTTTCTGTCAGGGTTTGGTGTTTATGTGTCCTCCTCCCTTCTGTGTCTGTCTGCTCCTCTCGGGGGTGTGGCTGGGCTAATGCTGCAGTGTGGATCACCTGCAGCTCATTGGCTAATCAGCTCCTCTACTTAGTTCTGTCCTTGTCCTGTGTTCTGTCAGTTCATTCCTCCTCTATTCCTTGTCCACGTCCTCGTCCTGCTTGTCCATGTCCTCGTCCTGCTTGTCCACGTCCTCGTCCTGCTTGTCCACGTCCTGCTTGTCCACGTCCTCGTCCTGCTTGTCCTCGTCCTGCTTGTCCTCGTCCTGCTTGTCCACGTCGTCCTCGTCCTGCTTGTCCTCGTCCTGCTTGTCCTCGTCCTGCTTGTCCTCGTACTCCTCGTCCTCGTCCTCGTCCTGCTTGTCCTCGTCCTCGTCCTCGTCCTTGTCCTCGTCCTCGTCCTCGTCCTCGTCCTTGTCCTCGTCCTCGTCCTCGTCCTCGTCCTGCTTGTCCTCGTCCTCGTCCTGCTTGTCCACGTCCTCGTCCTGCTTGTCCATGTCCTCGTCCTGCTTGTCCTCGTCCTCGTCCTGCTTGTCCTCGTCCTGCTTGTCCACGTCCTGCTTGTCCTCGTCCTGCTTGTCCTCGTCCTCGTCCTGCTTGTCCTCGTCCTGCTTGTCCACGTCCTCGTCCAGTCTGTCTCCCCGTGAGTCTCCCCCTGTGTCTTCCCTCCGTCTGTGTCTCCAGCCAGTTTCCATCACCACATCCTTCAGTCCCGGCAGTAAACCTGTTAAACATCTACCTGCGCCTCTGTCTCTGCTTTGGCTCCTCAGCCACACTCAAACCCTGACTGTTACATCTGCAAAGCTCCCAACGCTCTGCTCCACCCTGTGATGTCATCAGGTGGGAGTTTCCAAGTGAACAGCTCCTTTTCCCTTTAGTTCAATGACTTAAATTAAGAACATTTTATTCTGAGTCGATTCAACTGGGTGAACAAAAAGAACGACCAGTGGAATGAGTGTTTTTTTTCTTAATTCAAGCAACATTTGATTTGGTTTCTTCTTCTTATTATTATTAGTGCAAAAAGTTTCTTTTCTTTTCTTGCCTTAAACACAAAAGCTCTTGTTCCACTGGCGGATACATTACTTTTTGAGTGTCCCAGTCCTGACCCTGTGTCCTGACCCTGTGTCCCTCTGTCCTGACCCTCTGTCCTGACCCTGTGTCCTGACCCTCTGTCCTGACCCTCTGTCCTGACCCTCTGTCCTGACCCTGTGTCCTGACCCTGTGTCCTGACCCTGTGTCCCTCTGTCCTGACCCTGTGTCCCTCTGTCCTGACCCTCTGTCCTGACCCTGTGTCCTGACCCTGTGTCCCTCTGTCCTGACCCTGTGTCCTGACCCTGTGTCCTGACCCTGTGTCCTGACCCTGTGTCCCCCAGTCCTGACCCTGTGTCCTGACCCTGTGTCCTGACCCTGTGTCCCCCTGTCCTGACCCTGTGTCCCCCTGTCCTGACCCTGTGTCCTGACCCCCTGTCCTGACCCTGTGTCCCCCTGTCCTGACCCTGTGTCCCCCAGTCCTGACCCTGTGTCCTGACCCCGTGTCCTGACCCTGTGTCCCTGTGTCCTGACCCTGTGTCCTGACCCTGTGTCCTGACCCCCAGTCCTGTCCCTCTGTCCTGACCCTGTGTCCTGACCCTGTGTCCTGACCCTGTGTCCTGACCCTGTGTCCTGACCCTGTGTCCCCCAGTCCTGACCCTGTGTCCTGACCCCGTGTCCTGACCCTGTGTCCCTGTGTCCTGACCCTGTGTCCTGACCCTGTGTCCTGACCCCCAGTCCTGTCCCTCTGTCCTGACCCTGTGTCCTGACCCTGTGTCCTGACCCTGTGTCCTGACCCTGTGTCCCCCAGTCCTGACCCTGTGTCCTGACCCTGTGTCCTGACCCTGTGTCCTGACCCTGTGTCCCTCTGTCCTGACCCTCTGTCCTGACCCTGTGTCCTGACCCTGTGTCCCTCTGTCCTGACCCTCTGTCCTGACCCTGTGTCCTGACCCTGTGTCCTGACCCTGTGTCCTGACCCTGTGTCCCTCTGTCCTGACCCTCTGTCCTGACCCTGTGTCCTGACCCTCTGTCCTGACCCCCAGTCCTGACCCTCTGTCCTGACCCCCAGTCCTGACCCTGTGTCCCTCTGTCCCACAGATTTACACAAAACCACTGATGGAAACATGACCACATCCCCCTGTTCCCCGCTCCGAACCGCCCCGGCCTCTCACAGAACTGCCCCGGCCTCTCACAGAACTGCCCCGGCCTCTCACAGAACTGCCCCGGCCTCTCACAGAACCGCCCCGGCCTCTCACAGAACCGCCCCGGCCTCTCACAGAACCGCCCCGGCCTCTCACAGAACCGCCCCGGCCTCTCACAGAACTGCCCCGGCCTCTCACAGAACTGCCCCGGCCTCTCACAGAACTGCCCCGGCCTCTCACAGAACTGCCCCGGCCTCTCACAGAACTGCCCCGGCCTCTCACAGAACTCGTTTATCTTGTGTTTGGAGGTTTTAAATGTAATTTGTGTTTTTATCGTCCTTTTCTGCTCTCACTGTGGCACTTTGAGATTTCACTGAAATGTAAAGTACAAATAAAATGTCTGATTATTTGTCCCAGTTTCCCTGATTTTGACCAATCTGATCCTGCAACAGTAAAGAGGCAGAAACTGTCATTTGTTGGGGTAAAATACAGAAATTCTGCTTAAAACGACCAAAACACAAAGAGAATGTGACTAAAGCTTTGCCTGGAAGGTTCCGCAGTCTGGCATTACAACAGAAGAGCAGGAAAGTGACTCAGCGCAGCTTTAAACGCCGACACACAGTTTGAGAAATAAACAAATCAGGATTACCTCCACGAGCCGAAGCAGTGTGACTCCCCTCTGCTCCTGTCTGCTCCTCTGCTCCTGTCTGCTCCTGTCTGCTCCTGTCACCTCCTGCCTGCTCCTCTTCACTCCTGCCTGCTCCTGCCTGCTCCTCTTCACTCCTGCCTGCTCCTGTCTGCTCCTGTCTGCTCCTCTTCACTCCTGTCTGCTCCTCTTCACTCCTGTCTGCTCCTGTCAGCTCCTGTCAGCTCCTCTTCACTCCTGTCTGCTCCTGTCTGCTCCTGTCTGCTCCTCTTCACTCCTGTCTGCTCCTGTCTGCTCCTGCCTGCTCCTGTCTGCTCCTCTTCACTCCTGTCTGCTCCTCTTCACTCCTGTCTGCTCCTGTTTGCTCCTCTTCACTCCTGTCTGCTCCTGTCTGCTCCTGTCTGCTCCTGTCTGCTCCTCTTCACTCCTGTCTGCTCCTGCCTGCTCCTCTTCACTCCTGTCTGCTCCTGCCTGCTCCTGTCTGCTCCTCTTCACTCCTGTCTGCTCCTCTTCACTCCTGCCTGCTCCTCTTCACTCCTGTCTGCTCCTGTCACCTCCTGCCTGCTCCTCTTCACTCCTGTCTGCTCCTGTCACCTCCTGTCTGCTCCTCTTCACTCCTGTCTGCTCCTGTCACCTCCTGCCTGCTCCTCTTCACTCCTGCCTGCTCCTCTTCACTCCTCTGCTGGTCTGAGCGCTGCAGAGTGTGGCGGGGGTTTTATGGCACAGATAAGGGAAGTGGGCAGGAGTCTGGTCGTGTCACACACTCCATCTGACGTCACTATATTTAGTCAACAGTGACACAGGAGAAACTCTCTCTGCTGCTAAAACTACTGTCACAAGTACTGCTGCGAGAACTTCTGCTCTGGCACCTCCCTGAAGTCGCCCCATCGAACACAAACCTGCACAAAAACTCTGTCGTTTGTGCTTCTTTAGTTTTGGAGAAATGAACGATTCTTTTACAGGTCAAACTGGGGTCAGACCCACAGGAAGAAGAAAAATGCTCCAAAACGCCCAAAATGGAGTCAGTCGTTTGTGCTGCAGAAAGTTCAGTTTGTGATTCTGGTTCTTCAGATATTCACAGTTTTATTTTGGTCGATGACGTCGTCCAGAACCTCAGAATGTGAAACAGCCTCAAAACAGGAAGGAAATGATGTCAGTCGTTTGTATTTGGTTTGTGCTGTTTTGTGCTGTGACAGTTTCATTTGTGTGAGTTTATTTCAAACGACTGACTCCATTTTGGGCGTTTTCGAGCATTTTTCTTCTTCCTGTGGGTCTGACCCCAGTTTGACCTGTAAAAGAATCGTTCATTTCTCCAGAACTAAAGAAGCACAAATGAAACTTTCTGCGGCACAAACGACGGACAAACGACAGTTTTTGTGAGTTTGATGAGGCGACTTCACGCAGGTAAATCTCTGTCATATTTTTCGTTCTGTTTTTGTAAACATTGTGATGGAAATTTAAATTGAGTTAAGTTTTCTCTCCGTGTGTTTGTGTGACTCGACCCACAGGAAAATACTGACTCTGATTCAGTTAAAACAGTCACTGGTTTATCACTTATCACTTTGGATTTTTGTATGAAAAGAACTGTTTTACCTGAAAATGTACATGGAAAATTGTTATTTTTTAACAGTAATACTATTTTTATGTCATTTTTTTATGCTAAAATATTGTAATAAGCACATTATTTAACTGCACTCAACAGTATTCAATTCAATTCAATTTATTTTTGTAGCGCCCAAAATCACAACACCAGTTTCCTCTAAGGACGTTCCAAGATTCTGATGAGTAAAACATACACACAGACATATCAGAACAGGAAAAAACAACATTCATGTAAAGCAGCAAATGAAACATGGTCCAGTCATCCCCTGTCCTTAGACCCTCCTTCTCAGCAAGGAACAACTCCAAAAAACCCAGGGTCCTGGGAAAAAGAAGAAACCTCGGGGAGAACTACAGTGAAGGAGAGATCCACTCCCATGGACGGACAGGCTATAGATGTCCAGGCCCGTGGGCCAGTTCAGTATGACCACAGATACCCAGGTGGAGAAGAGCCGGGGAGGAGAGAGCAGCCTCTGCCTGCCCTTATAAGAGAGCAGGCACAGCTTCCATGCCTTCAGAGACTGCTCAGAGCGCGAGCGGCGCCAGAGCTTCTCTGTGCATCTCACATGTTGTTTGAGTGATCACAGTTCTGGAGTAAACCAAGGAGCCGGAGGTCTTGGTTTAATGCTTTTCTGTTTTAGCGGAGCTGCAACATCGAGAGCAGATTTTAAGGTGAGCATTGTCCTATCAACAAACTGATCCATGATAATTGGATTAAAGTTGTTCTCATTGTCACATATCATTTAATACTGGCTCCATTATTTCTTTGAACTCGGCTACCGATTTTTCTGATATTGTTCTTTTCATTATAGTTTTCTCCTGCAGAGCTGGATAGTCTTTTAGTACCAATTGAAAGGTAATTAAAAATGGTCAGAGAGTATAGGGTTTTGAGGAAGAACAGTTAAATCATTAATCTCAATACCATAAGTTAGGACGAGGTCAAGAGTATCAGCACAATCACTGCTCCAGCAGCTGTGATGAAACAAACAGACGAGGAAAAGTCCAGTGAAGCCTTCAGAGGTGAAGGGCACACGGTGAATGTGGCTCTGGATCAGACCTGGGCCTTGTGCAGCTCCAGGGCCACATTTGGCCCTTTGGTCGACTCTGACCGGCTCCTTTAAGCTCATTTGACCTCATGCCTGGACTGAAGCCACAGTGCTTTTATTGTAGAGGTGTTTTTAATGACATTTGTGTTTGGCAGCCTCACTTTTTCATGAGTAAGAACATAAAGTCTCCCCAGTCTGAGCAGCGTCAGAACAGTGAGATTCACAGCTTTTTTAAATAAAGAAATAGAATTCATATTCTGCAGAACTGAGTTCAGCATTTTGGCTGCACAATATTTTTGTTTCTCATGTGGCCCCAGGAACAAAGGAACACTGAACCATTTGCTTTCACTTTCTGTCTGGGGGTGCGGCTCTAAACTCCTGGGGTAAAACTGAACGGAGGCAGAGCCCTAAACCTTTCCCCACAGACCTGCAGCGTCCATCACAGCTCCACATCATCATGGCCGGTGAGCACAGACCCTCCACTTCTTCTTCACTTTCTCTCACGAGCTTCATGTTCAGTTTGGAGGTGTTTCAGTGTTTAGGTGAAGGGAAAAACACCCGTGTGGGAAAGAAACGCCATTACCGGTGGCCATACTGGCTCGTCAAAGCCTGATCCCATCAGCTCTCAGAAGCTCAGCAGGTCCTGGTTAGTACTTGGATGGAGACACTGGGAATTCCAGGTGCCACAGTGGGGCCAGTCACTAAAAACTGTCGTAGTGTCCTTAGGCAAGACACTTCACCCACATTGCCTAGTGTGAAAGTGGTGTGTGCGTGAATGGTGGTGGTGGTCGGAGGGGCCGATGGTGCAGATTGGAGCCTCGCTTCTGTCAGTCTGCCCCAGGGCAGCTGTGGCTACAATAGTAGTTTACACCACCGGGTCTGGAGTGAATGAATAATGCTGTAAAGAGTCTTTGAGTGTCCTGAAAAGTGCTGTATAAAAAAAAAACTGATTAGGACATGACCAGGATGCGCCTGTAGCTCGGGAGATTCCAGACGCTCTCGACCCGTTCGTTAATTATAGTTTTGTGCTGAATAAGAATCAAAAGAATCAAAAGAATCATTGTGCCCTGGTGGATCCTCTGACTGGACCCAGCTAAGTCCGCGGCTCTTTTATTTACTCAGTGTTTTGCGACTGCTAAAACTCTTAACTCATTTTCACTTTTGTAAATGTAGATTATTCTTTTGTTGAGCTTCGGTAAGTGCTTTGCCTCTAATGTCGTGTATGTTTTTGCGGTGTGGTGAGACGTAGCAGATAAAAATAAAAACACAAAAATGTCCAACCAATCAGAGCGCGGCGTGGAGCGTTTGGACCAATCAGAGCGCGGCGTGAAGCGTTTGGACCAATCAGAGCGTGGCGTGGAGCGTTTGGACCAATCAGAGCGCGGCGTGAAGCGTTTAGACCAATCAGAGCGCGGCGTGGAGCGTTTGGACCAATCAGAGCGCGGCGTGAAGCGTTTGGACCAATCAGAGCGCGGCGTGAAGCGTTTGGACCAATCAGAGCGCGGCGTAGAGCGTTTGGACCAATCAGAGCGCCGTTTGTTGTTGATTGGCAGTTCCGTTGCACTTTCTAGAGTTAGAGGTCAGAGGATTTAAACATTTTAAAAAGTTTATGTTGTGAAAATAGAAAAGAATCATACAAAATCCAGCCTTTGTGAAAGCCGGATGCCCTGTCAGAATATGGGCAGTCTGAATTCCCAAAATGCATTGTGCTCTGTGGGAGAATTCGCTCTGTCTAGAGCTGGGGCAGAGGGGGAGGGGCTTATGCGGGGTTATTCTAGATCAGGGGTTTTCATCTCCCCTTCGAGTAAAGACAGACTGGTCCCAAACCCCTCCTGCCCCTCATCTGTCACGTATTCGTCTCAGTCCATCAACATTTTCTTTTCACTTCCAGATTCAAACATCAGGAGGATCGTTCTTCTGGGCAAAACTGGGTCAGGAAAGAGCAGCCTGGCCAACACTTTGTTTGGAGAAGACGGCACTTTCACCGTGAATCATTCTGCGAGCTCCGAGACAAAGGTCTGTGCTTCTGAAACCAGAACCATCAACGGGAGAAACGTCCAACTCGTGGACACTCCAGGCTTCTTCGACACAGACCCCAAGAGCTCTAAGCTGAGTCCCGAATTGCTGAAGTGCATTGTGCAGTGTGCTCCTGGGCCTCATGCTTTTCTGCTCGTGCTGAAGATCGAGAAGTTCACCGTACTGGAGTTGGCGTCTGTGGCTCTGATGCTCGGGTTCTTCTCTAAAGAGGTGTTGAATTACACCACCGTGGTGTTCACACGGGGCGATGACCTGCCTCCAGAGATGGAGATCCACGAGTGGGTCAATGAAAACAAAGACCTGAAGAACCTGGTGGACAAATGTGGAGGCCGCTGTCATGTTATCGATAATAAATACTGGAACAACAGCCAGGACGACTACAGAAACAACCAGCACCAGATTGAAGAGCTTCTGAAGACCATCGACAAAACTGTGGAGAAGAACGGAGGTCACTACACCAACGAGATGCTGCAGCAGGTCCACCAGATGTCCAAAGAAAACGTGCTCGACTTCCTAAAGAGAAACAAGGGCCTGATAATTGCAGTTGTCTTAGGGGCGTTTATCGGGGGATTAGCAGGGAGGGCTGTTGGATGCTACACACAGAAATGTGTAGGTGTAGGAGTAGGAGCTGTCGTGGGGGCAGCATTGGGAGGCATTTTCTGGGGTTCTGGTCCACCACCACCTCCTTCTCCCCAAGAGAATGTGAATGTGCATTTCTCTGAGGAGGTGACGCGTTATGTCGAGGAAGTAACCCTCCTGTATAAGCAGTTACTGAAAGTCAAAGCACTGTGCCTGTGCCCGTGAAAGGTGCACAAAGTCTGATTCAGGAAGTAAATCCCCTTTAAAATCATATTATATTCTCTGCCATAAAATAAGGTTTCCTTTGTTAGCCTAATTGAATGTGTAATTGCTTCTCGAGTCTGTGATTCTTCTGGATCAACATTTTAAGCGTTCGTTCTTCACTGCTCTGTAAATCCTTGTAACTCTTGTTGAAAACTATGACTGTTTGAAAGAATCCAAACATCAACTTCAATAAAGAGTCCTAACAAAATTCTGGACTGACGTTTTTAATGAGGAAGGAGCATTTTTCAGGAGATGCAGACATCACTATTATCACATCACTATTATCACATCACTTTTATCACATCACTATTATCACATCACTATTATCATTATTATCACATCACTATTATCACATCACTATTATCACTATTATCACATCACTATTATCACATCACTTTTATCACATCACTATTATCACATCACTATTATCATTATTATCACATCACTATTATCACATCACTATTATCACTATTATCACATCACTATTATCACATCACTATTATCACTATTATCACATCACTATTATCACATCACTATTATCATTATTATCACATCACTATTATCACATCACTATTATCACTATTATCACATCACTATTATCACATCACTATTATCACTATTATCACATCACTATTATCACATCACTATTATCACTATTATCACATCACTATTATCACATCACTATTATCATTATTATCACATCACTATTATCACATCACTATTATCATTATTATCACATCACTATTATCACATCACTATTATCACTATTATCACATCACTATTATCACATCACTATTATCATTATTATCACATCACTATTATCACATAAATATTATCATTATTATCACATCACTATTATCACTATTATCACATCACTATTATCATTATTATCACATCACTATTATCACATCACTATTATCATTATTATCACATCACTATTATCACTATTATCACATCACTATTATCACATCACTATTATCATTATTATCACATCACTATTATCACTATTATCACATCACTATTATCACAATTATCACATCACTATTATCACATCACTATTATCACATCACTATTATCACCATTATCACATCACTATTATCATGTCATTATTATCACATCACTATTATCACCATTATCACATCACTATTATCACATCACTATTATCACATCACTATTATCACATCACTATTATCACTATTATCACATCACTATTATCACATCACTATTATCACTATTATCACATCACTATTATCACTATTATCACATCACTATTATCACATCACTATTATCACTATTATCACATCACTATTATCACATCACTATTATCACATCACTATTATCACATCACTATTATCACATCACTATTATCACATCACTATTATCACATCACTATTATCACATCACTATTATCACATCACTATTATCACATCACTATTATCACATCACTATTATCACATCACTATTATCACCATTATCACATCACTATTATCACATCACTATTATCACTATTATCACATCACAATTATCACATCACAATTATCACATCACTATTATCACATCACTATTATCACTATTATCACATCACTATTATCACATCACTATTATCACTATTATCACATCACTATTATCACATCACTATTATCATTATTATCACATCACTATTATCACATCACTATTATCACTATTATCACATCACTATTATCACATCACTATTATCACTATTATCACATCACTATTATCACTATTATCACATCACTATTATCACATCACTATTATCACTATTATCACATCACTATTATCACTATTATCACATCACTATTATCACATCACTATTATCAGATCACTATTATCACTATTATCACATCACTATTATCACATCACTATTATCACTATTATCACATCACTATTATCACCATTATCACATCACTATTATCATGTCATTATTATCACATCACTATTATCACATCACTATTATCACATCACTATTATCACATCACTATTATCACTATTATCACATCACAATTATCACATCACTATTATCATTATTATCACATCACTATTATCATTATTATCACATCACTATTATCACAATTATCACATCACAATTATCACATCACTATTATCACTATTATCACATCACTATTATCACATCACTATTATCACATCACTATTATCACTATTATCACATCACTATTATCACTATTATCACATCACTATTATCACATCACTATTATCACATCACAATTATCACATCACTATTATCACTATTATCACATCACTATTATCACATCTCAAAGACGGGGATGGGGAAGACAATCAGCCGGTCATCTGCAAATGTTTCAGCCTGTGCATTTATTTCTTTTGGAGAATGATCAGCCTAAATACCTCAGGAACAGAATTTCCTCAGTCACGTGACACGGTGCAGTGGACCCTCCGGAGCCTGGTCCAGATGCCCTCCCAGGACCCTCGGCTCCGCTCTGAGGAGTGACTGAGGCTCTTTGGAGGGAGGAGCCTGAGAATTGAGAAACGCCCAAAGTAAAAGACCAAAAGTGTTTGGCTGCACTTTGTCATTTTGAATATGTTGGGGTTTGGCGCCCCCTGATGGCGGGCGGCTCATACCGCAGGTGTAGTAGTTACAGAAGCTGTAGTATTTATTTCTTTATTGGATCTGCATTAACTTCCCAGCGTAACTTTCAGCTAAAGAATAACATTTATAATAAATCTGATTTTGCCAGACTTATGAATCAGCGAAAACGACCACATCCATAATTAGAACAAAGGTTTGTTGGACACCTGGACCCTCAGACTCGCTCAGACCATCACAAACCTCGGTCGATTCTTTAGACTCTCTGACATTTGGCCCGTTTGTCCCTGATGCCCTGAATCATGAGTGTGAAATTACCTCATGGAATTTCCGCAAAACTAATAATGAACAATTTCAGAAATAAACTTGCACAAATGAAACTGTCACAGCACAAAACAGCACAAACCAAATACAAACGTTTTCTATCATTTTCTTCCTGTTTTGAGGCTGTTTCACATTCTGAGGTTCTGGACGACGTCATCGACCAAAATAAAACAGGAGCTGCTGTCCAAGTTCAGAAGAGGTGAAGAAATTGTCACATTCTGTGGTGTGGAAATAACTCTGTGGATGTGATTTTAACTGAATTTTGTTGTTGGGTCATTTTGACCCGAAGACGACCTTTGTACCTGTTTTGTACAGCCCGCGTGAGACTGTGAATAAAGGCAAGTCACTTTTTCTAATGTTTGGCTCAATCTAGGACAGGGGTGTCAAACTCATTTTGGTCCGGGGGCCGTATGCAGCCTACTTTGATCCCAAAAGGGCCGGATCAGAAAACTCAGTTCTCTCTTCAAGTTATTGTATTTTTCTCCGTGTCTCGTAGTGGTGTTTAAGATTATATTCCTCGAGCAACGCCACTTGTTCCAAACACACTGAGCACAGATTTCCCATTCACCTCTGTCAACAAATAAGAATTAGACTATTTTTCTTGGGAAATCCTGAACTCAGCATCTGCTTTTCTCATTTTTTGACATTTTGCTGATGAGGGTCACGGTCGACAGTCAAAACGATCGTCCTTTAAGAGCGTTTGGAAAGAGGAAAGTCTTCATTTGTGCTGCTCTGGTGGGAGTCGCAACGTACAGAAACGCCGGAGACGCTGCTATGCTAAACGGTGCAGAAAATTAACAGAAAAATCTGAAAATTTTAAGTATTTTAATAGAAAAATCAGCCGAGGGCCAGATTAAAGGTCTTGGAGGGCCGGATCTGGCCCCGGGCCACATGTTTGACACATGTGATCTAGGAAAAGTCATAAAATTTGAAGTTAAAAAAATATGGTTAAGGTGATTTTGGGGTTTTTAACAGAGTGGCAGGTGCAGCGTGCAGAGCTGTGACTCCCACCTCCTGTTTGAGGAGTTTCACCTCCTCCCGTCAGGCACAGACTGGAGAAGTTACAGGAGCAGCTTTGGCCCATCAGCTCATCCCCTGAACAAATGAGAGGAATTTGTATTTTTATCTTTTTGGGGATTTATGCATTTATTTATTTATTTATTTATTTATTTATTTAAGAGACAGTGCAGATTAATGAACATCAGTACAAAAGTACATGTGTAAATGTGCTGAAGTTAGCGTACAGTTGCAAAACAAACAACAGTGAAACAGTTGTTCAAGTCGTCAGAATCACAGGGGATCATCAGGGGATAAAGTGCCTATTTTCTAAAGTGCTTGTAAAGGTTAAAGTGCATTCAGTGATTTTAAAGTGCTGTAGTTTTTAACCTAATAAATAAGTTAATTTAGTTTAAAGCCAGTTCATATTCACCTGTGTTGGTCCTGTCCTGCCGCACAGAGACTGGAGTTACAGAGTTACAGAGTGGCCTCAGGTCACAAATGAAACTTTCTGCGGCACAAACGCCATAGTTTTTGTGCAGGTTTGAGTTTGATGAGGCGACTTCACGCAGGTAAATCTGTGTCATATTTTTCGTTCTGTTTTTGTAAACATTGTGATGGAAATTTAAATTGAGTTAAGTTTTCTCTCCGTGTGTTTGTGTGACTCGACCCACAGGAAAATACTGACTCTGATTCAGTTAAAACAGTCACTGGTTTATCACTCATCACTTTGGATTTTTGTATGAAAAGAACTGTTTTACCTGAAAATGTACATGGAAAATTGTTATTTTTTAACAGTAATACTATTTTTATGTAATTTTTTTACGCTAAAATATTGTAATAAGCACATTATTTAACTGCACTCAACAGTATTCAATTCAATAAAATTTATTTTGTAGCGCCCAAAATCACAACAGCAGTTTCCTCTAAGGCCGTTCCAAGATCTGGATGAGTAAAACATACACAGACATATCAGAACAGGAATAAACAACATTCATGTAAAGCAGCAAATGAAACATGGTCCAGTCATCCCCTGTCCTTAGACCCTCCTTCTCAGCAAGGAAAAACTCCAAAAAACCCAGGGTCCTGGGAAAAAGAAGAAACCTCGGGGAGAACTACAGTGAAGGAGAGATCCTCTCCCATGGACGGACAGGCTATAGATGTCCAGGCCCGTGGGCCAGTTCAGTATGACCACAGCTACCCAGGTGGGGAAGAGCCGGGGAGGAGAGAGCAGCCTCTGCCTGCCCTTATAAGAGAGCAGGCAGAGCTTCCATGCCTTCAGAGACTGCTCGGAGCGCGAGCGGCGCCAGAGCTTCTCTGTGCGTCTCACGTGTTGTTTGAGTGATCACAGTTCTGGAGTAAACCAAGGAGCCGGAGGTCTTGGTTTAATGCTTTTCTGTTTTAGCGGAGCTGCAACATCGAGAGCAGATTTTAAGGTGAGCATTGTCCTATCAACAAACTGATCCATGATAATTGGATTAAAGTTGTTCTCATTGTCACATATCATTTAATACTGGCTCCATTATTTCTTTGAACTCGGCTACTGATTTTTCTGATATTGTTCTTTTCATTATAGTTTTCTCCTGCAGAGCTGGATAGTCTTTTAGTACGAATTGAAAGGTAATTAAAAATGGTCAGAGAGTTTAGGGTTTTGAGGAATTACAATTAAATCATTAATCTCAATACCATAAGTTAGGACGAGGTCAAGAGTATCAGCACAATCACTGCTCCAGCAGCTGTGATGAAACAAACAGACGGGGAAAAGTCCAGTGAAGCCTTCAGAGGTGAAGGGCACACGGTGAATGTGGCTCTGGATCAGACCTGGGCCTTGTGCAGCTCCAGGGCCACATTTGGCCCTTTGGTCGACTCTGACCGGCTCCTTTAAGCTCATTTGACCTCATGCCTGAACTGAAGCCACAGTGCTTTTATTTTAAAGGTGTTTTTAATGACATTTGTGTTTGGCAGCCTCACTTTTTCATGAGTAAGAACATAAAGTCTTCCCAGTCTGAGCAGCGTCAGAACAGTGAGAGTCACGGCTTTTTAAATAAAGAAATAGAATTCATATTCTGCAGAACTGAGTTCAGCATTTTGGCTGCACAATATTTTTGTTTCTCATGTGACCCCAGGAACAAAGGAACACTGAACCATTTGCTTTCACTTTCTGTCTGGGGGTGTGGCTCTAAACTCCTGGGGTAAAACTGAACGGAGGCAGAGCCCTAAACCTTTCCCCACAGACCTGCAGCGTCCATCAGAGCTCCACATCATCATGGCCGGTGAGCACAGACCCTCCACTTCTTCTTCACTTTCTCTCACGAGCTTCATGTTCAGTTTGGAGGTGTTTCAGTGTTTAGGTGAAGGGAAAAACACCCGTGTGCGAAAGAAACGCCATTAGGACATGACCAGGATGCGCCTGTAGCTCGGGAGATTCCAGACGCTCTCGACCCGTTCGTTAATTATAGTTTTGTGCTGAATAAGAATCAAAAGAATCAAAAGAATCATTGTGCCCTGGTGGATCCTCTGACTGGACCCAGCTAAGTCCGCGGCTCTTTTATTTACTCAGTGTTTTGCGACTGCTAAAACTCTTAACTCATTTTCACTTTTGTAAATGTAGATTATTCTTTTGTTGAGCTTCGGTAAGTGCTTTGCCTCTAATGTCGTGTATGTTTTTGCGGTGTGGTGAGACGTAGCAGATAAAAATAAAAACACAAAAATGTCCAACCAATCAGAGCGCGGCGTGGAGCGTTTGGACCAATCAGAGCGCGGCGTGGAGCGTTTGGACCAATCAGAGCGCGGCGTGGAGTGTTTGGACCAATCAGAGCGCGGCGTGGAGCGTTTGGACCAATCAGAGCGCGGCGTGAAGCGTTTGGACCAATCAGAGCGCGGCATGGAGCGTTTGGACCAATCAGAGCGCGGCGTGAAGCGTTTGGACCAATCAGAGCGCGGCGTGAAGCGTTTGGACCAATCAGAGCGCGGCGTGGAGCGTTTGGACCAATCAGAGCGCCGTTTGTTGTTGATTGGCAGTTCCGTTGCACTTTCTAGAGTTAGAGGTCAGAGGATTTAAACATTTTAAAAAGTTTATGTTGTGAAAATAGAAAAGAATCATACAAAATCCAGCCTTTGTGAAAGCCGGATGCCCTGTCAGAATATGGGCAGTCTGAATTCCCAAAATGCATTGTGCTCTGTGGGAGAATTCGCTCTGTCTAGAGCTGGGGCAGAGGGGGAGGGGCTTATGCGGGGTTATTCTAGATCAGGGGTTTTCATCTCCCCTTCGAGTAAAGACAGACTGGTCCCAAACCCCTCCTGCCCCTCATCTGTCACGTATTCGTCTCAGTCCATCAACATTTTCTTTTCACTTCCAGATTCAAACATCAGGAGGATCGTTCTTCTGGGCAAAACTGGGTCAGGAAAGAGCAGCCTGGCCAACACTTTGTTTGGAGAAGACGGCACTTTCACCGTGAATCATTCTGCGAGCTCCGAGACAAAGGTCTGTGCTTCTGAAACCAGAACCATCAACAAGAGAAACGTCCAACTCGTGGACACTCCAGGCTTCTTCGACACAGACCCCAAGAGCTCTAAGCTGAGTCCCGAATTGCTGAAGTGCATTGTGCAGTGTGCTCCTGGGCCTCATGCTTTTCTGCTCGTGCTGAAGATCGAGAAGTTCACCGTACTGGAGTTGGCGTCTGTGGCTCTGATGCTCGGGTTCTTCTCTAAAGAGGTGTTGAATTACACCACCGTAGTGTTCACACGGGGCGATGACCTGCCTCCAGAGATGGAGATCCACGAGTGGGTCAATGAAAACAAAGACCTGAAGAACCTGGTGGACAAATGTGGAGGCCGCTGTCATGTTATCGATAATAAATACTGGAACAACAGCCAGCACAACTACAGAAACAACCAGCACCAGATTGAAGAGCTTCTGAAGACCATCGACAAAACTGTGGAGAAGAACGGAGGTCACTACACCAACGAGATGCTGCAGCAGGTCCACCAGATGTCCAAAGAAAACGTGCTCGACTTCCTAAAGAGAAACAAGGGCCTGATAATTGCAGTTGTCTTAGGGGCATTTATCGGGGGATTAGCAGGGGGGGCTGTTGGATGCTACATTAAAGGAACATGCATAAAGAAATGTGTAGGAGTAGGAGTAGGAGCTGTCGTGGGGGCAGCATTGGGAGGCATTTTCTGGGGTTCTGGTCCACCACCACCTCCTTCTCCCCAAGAGAATGTGAATGTGCATTTCTCTGAGGAGGTGACGCGTTATGTCGAGGAAGTAACCCTCCTGTATAAGCAGTTACTGAAAGTCAGAGCAATGTGCCTGTGCCCGTGAAAGGTGCACAAAGTCTGATTCAGGAAGTAAATCCCCTTTAAAATCATATTATATTCTCTGCCATAAAATAAGGTTTCCTTTGTTAGCCTAATTGAATGTGTAATTGCTTCTCGAGTCTGTGATTCTTCTGGATCAACATTTTAAGCGTTCGTTCTTCACTGCTCTGTAAATCCTTGTAACTCTTGTTGAAAACTATGACTGTTTGAAAGAATCCAAACATCAACTTCAATAAAGAGTCCTAACAAAACTCTGGACTGACGTTTTTAATGAGGAAGGAGCATTTTTCAGGAGATGCAGACATCACTATTATCACATCACTATTATCACATCACAATTATCACTATTATCACATCACTATTATCACATCACTATTATCACATCACTATTATCACATCACTATTATCACATCACTATTATCACTATTATCACATCACTATTATCACATCACTATTATCACTATTATCACATCACTATTATCACATCACTATTATCACTATTATCACATCACTATTATCACATCACTATTATCATTATTATCACATCACTATTATCACATCACTATTATCACTATTATCACATCACTATTATCACATCACTATTATCACTATTATCACATCACTATTATCACATCACTATATCACTATTATAACATAACTATTATAACATAAATAATATCATTATTATCACATCACAATTATCACATCACTATTATCATTATTATCACATCACTATTATCACATCACTATTATCACTATTATCACATCACTATTATCACATCACTATTATCATTATTATCACATCACTATTATCACATCACTATTATCATTATTATCACATCACTATTATCACATCACTATTATCATTATTATCACATCACTATTATCACTATTATCACATCACTATTATCACATCACTATTATCATTATTATCACATCACTATTATCACTATTATCACATCACTATTATCATTATTATCACATCACTATTATCACATCACTATTATCATTATTATCACATCACTATTATCATTATTATCACATCACTATTATCACTATTATCACATCACTATTATCATTATTATCACATCACTATTATCACATCACTATTATCACTATTATCACATCACTATTATCACATCACTATTATCACTATTATCACATCACTATTATCACTATTATCACATCACTATTATCACATCACTATTATCACTATTATCACATCACTATTATCACATCACTATTATCACATCACTATTATCACTATTATCACATCACTATTATCACATCACTATTATCACATCACTATTATCACATCACTATTATCACATCACTATTATCACATCACTATTATCACATCACTATTATCACTATTATCACATCACTATTATCACATCACTATTATCACTATTATCACATCACTATTATCACATCACTATTATCATTATTATCACATCACTATTATCACATCACTATTATCACTATTATCACATCACTATTATCACATCACTATTATCACTATTATCACATCACTATTATCACATCACTATTATCACTATTATCACATCACTATTATCACATCACTATTATCATTTTTATAACATCACTATTATCACATCACTATTATCAATATTATCACATCACTATTATCACATCACTATTATCACTATTATCACATCACTATTATCACATCACTATTATCACATCACTATTATCACATCACTATTATCACATCACTATTATCTTATCACTATTATCACATCACTATTATCACTATTATCACATCACTATGATCACGTCACTATTATCACATCACTATTATCACAATTATCACATCACTATTATCACATCACTATTATCACATCACTATTATCACTATTATCACATCACTATTATCACTATTATCACATCACTATTATCACATCACTATTATCATTATTATCACATCACTATTATCACTATTATCACATCACTATTATCACATCACTATTATCATTATTATCAAATCACTATTATCACTATTATCACATCACTATTATCATTATTATCACATCACTATTATCACATCACTATTATCATTATTATCACATCACTATTATCACATCACTATTATCATTATTATCACATCACTATTATCACTATTATCACATCACTATTATCACTATTATCACATCACTATTATCACATCACTATTATCACATCACTATTATCACATTACTATTATCACATCTCAAAGACGGGGATGGGGAAGACAATCAGCCGATCATCTGCAAATGTTTCAGCCTGTGCATTTATTTCTTTAGGAGAATGATCAGCCTAAATACCTCAGGAACAGAATTCCCTCAGTCACGTGACACGGTGCAGTGGACCCTCTGGAGCCTGGTCCAGATGCCCTCCCAGGACCCTCGGCTCCGCTCTGAGGAGTGACTGAGGCTCTTTGGAGGGAGGAGCCTGAGAATTGAGAAACGCCCAAAGTAAAAGACCAAAAGTGTTTGGCTGCACTTTGTCATTTTGAATATGTTGGGGTTTGGCGCCCCCTGATGGCGGGCGGCTCATACCGCAGGTGTAGTAGTTACAGAAGCTGTAGTATTTATTTCTTTATTGGATCTGCATTAACTTCCCAGCGTAACTTTCAGCTAAAGAATAACATTTATAATAAATCTGATTTTGCCAGACTTATGAATCAGCGAAAACGACCACATCCATAATTAGAACAAAGGTTTGTTGGACACCTGGACCCTCAGACTCGCTCAGACCATCACAAACCTCGGTCGATTCTTTAGACTCTCTGACATTTGGCCCGTTTGTCCCTGATGCCCTGAATCATGAGTGTGAAATTACCTCATGGAATTTCCGCAAAACTAATAATGAACAATTTCAGAAATAAACTTGCACAAATGAAACTGTCACAGCACAAAACAGCACAAACCAAATACAAACGTTTTCTATCATTTTCTTCCTGTTTTGAGGCTGTTTCACATTCTGAGGTTCTGGACGACGTCATCGACCAAAATAAAACAGGAGCTGCTGTCCAAGTTCAGAAGAGGTGAAGAAATTGTCACATTCTGTGGTGTGGAAATAACTCTGTGGATGTGATTTTAACTGAATTTTGTTGTTGGGTCATTTTGACCCGAAGACGACCTTTGTACCTGTTTTGTACAGCCCGCGTGAGACTGTGAATAAAGGCAAGTCACTTTTTCTAATGTTTGGCTCAATCTAGGACAGGGGTGTCAAACTCATTTTGGTCCGGGGCCGTATGCAGCCTACTTTGATCCCAAAAGGGCCGGATCAGAAAACTCAGTTCTCTCTTCAAGTTATTGTATTTTTCTCCGTGTCTCGTAGTGGTGTTTAAGATTATATTCCTCGAGCAACGCCACTTGTTCCAAACACACTGAGCACAGATTTCCCATTCACCTCTGTCAACAAATAAGAATTAGACTATTTTTCTTGGGAAATCCTGAACTCAGCATCTGCTTTTCTCATTTTTTGACATTTTGCTGATGAGGGTCACGGTCGACAGTCAAAACGATCGTCCTTTAAGAGCGTTTGGAAAGAGGAAAGTCTTCATTTGTGCTGCTCTGGTGGGAGTCGCAACGTACAGAAACGCCGGAGACGCTGCTATGCTAAACGGTGCAGAAAATTAACAGAAAAATCTGAAAATTTTAAGTATTTTAATAGAAAAATCAGCCGAGGGCCAGATTAAAGGTCTTGGAGGGCCGGATCTGGCCCCCGGGCCACATGTTTGACACATGTGATCTAGGAAAAGTCATAAAATTTGAAGTTAAAAAATATGGTTAAGGTGATTTTGGGGTTTTTAACAGAGTGGCAGGTGCAGCGTGCAGAGCTGTGACTCCCACCTCCTGTTTGAGGAGTTTCACCTCCTCCCGTCAGGCACAGACTGGAGAAGTTACAGGAGCAGCTTTGGCCCATCAGCTCATCCCCCTGAACAAATGAGAGGAATTTGTATTTTTATCTTTTTGGGGATTTATGCATTTATTTATTTATTTATTTATTTATTTATTTAAGAGACAGTGCAGATTAATGAACATCAGTACAAAAGTACATGTGTAAATGTGCTGAAGTTAGCGTACAGTTGCAAAACAAACAACAGTGAAACAGTTGTTCAAGTCGTCAGAATCACAGGGGATCATCAGGGGATAAAGTGCCTATTTTCTAAAGTGCTTGTAAAGGTTAAAGTGCATTCAGTGATTTTAAAGTGCTGTAGTTTGTAACCTAATAAATAAGTTAATTTAGTTTAAAGCCAGTTCATATTCACCTGTGTTGGTCCTGTCCTGCCGCACAGAGACTGGAGTTACAGAGTTACAGAGTGGCCTCAGGTCACAAATGAAACTTTCTGCGGCACAAACGCCATAGTTTTTGTGCAGGTTTGAGTTTGATGAGGCGACTTCACGCAGGTAAATCTGTGTCATATTTTTCGTTCTGTTTTTGTAAACATTGTGATGGAAATTTAAATTGAGTTAAGTTTTCTCTCCGTGTGTTTGTGTGACTCGACCCACAGGAAAATACTGACTCTGATTCAGTTAAAACAGTCACTGGTTTATCACTCATCACTTTGGATTTTTGTATGAAAAGAACTGTTTTACCTGAAAATGTACATGGAAAATTGTTATTTTTTAACAGTAATACTATTTTTATGTAATTTTTTTACGCTAAAATATTGTAATAAGCACATTATTTAACTGCACTCAACAGTATTCAATTCAATAAAATTTATTTTGTAGCGCCCAAAATCACAACACCAGTTTCCTCTAAGGCCGTTCCAAGATTTGGATGAGTAAAACATACACACAGACATATCAAAACAGGAATAAACAACATTCATGTAAAGCAGCAAATGAAACATGGTCCAGTCATCCCCTGTCCTTAGACCCTCCTTCTCAGCAAGGAAAAACTCCAAAAAACCCAGGGTCCTGGGAAAAAGAAGAAACCTCGGGGAGAACTACAGTGAAGGAGAGATCCACTCCCATGGACGGACAGGCTATAGATGTCCAGGCCCGTGGGCCAGTTCAGTATGACCACAGCTACCCAGGTGGGGAAGGAGCCGGGGAGGAGAGAGCAGCCTCTGCCTGCCCTTATAAGAGAGCAGGCAGAGCTTCCATGCCTTCAGAGACTGCTCGGAGCGCGAGCGGCGCCAGAGCTTCTCTGTGCGTCTTAGGTGTTGTTTGAGTGATCACAGTTCTGGAGTAAACCAAGGAGCCGGAGGTCTTGGTTTAATGCTTTTCTGTTTTAGCGGAGCTGCAACATCGAGAGCAGATTTTAAGGTGAGCATTGTCCTATCCACAAACTGATCCATGATAATTGGATTAAAGTTGTTCTCATTGTCACATATCATTTAATACTGGCTCCATTATTTCTTTGAACTCGGCTACTGATTTTTCTGATATTGTTCTTTTCATTATAGTTTTCTCCTGCAGAGCTGGAGTCTTTTAGTATGAACTGAAAGGTAATTAAAATGGTCAGAGAATATAGGGTTTTGAGGAAGAACAGTTAAATCATTAATCTCAATACCATAAGTTAGGACGAGGTCAAGAGTATCAGCACAATCACTGCTCCAGCAGCTGTGATGAAACAAACAGACGGGGAAAAGTCCAGTGAAGCCTTCAGAGGTGAAGGGCACACGGTGAATGTGGCTCTGGATCAGACCTGGGCCTTGTGCAGCTCCAGGGCCACATTTGGCCCTTTGGTCGACTCTGACCGGCTCCTTTAAGCTCATTTGACCTCATGCCTGGACTGAAGCCACAGTGCTTTTATTTTAGAGGTGTTTTTAATGACATTTGTGTTTGGCAGCCTCACTTTTTCATGAGTAAGAACATAAAGTCTCCCCAGTCTGAGCAGCGTCAGAACAGTGAGAGTCACGGCTTTTTTAAATAAAGAAATAGAATTCATATTCTGCAGAACTGAGTTCAGCATTTTGGCTGCACAATATTTTTGTTTCTCATGTGACCCCAGGAACAAAGGAACACTGAACCATTTGCTTTCACTTTCTGTCTGGGGGTGTGGCTCTAAACTCCTGGGGTAAAACTGAACGGAGGCAGAGCCCTAAACCTTTCCCCACAGACCTGCAGCGTCCATCAGAGCTCCACATCATCATGGCCGGTGAGCACAGACCCTCCACTTCTTCTTCACTTTCTCTCACGAGCTTCATGTTCAGTTTGGAGGTGTTTCAGTGTTTAGGTGAAGGGAAAAACACCCGTGTGCGAAAGAAACGCCATTAGGACATGACCAGGATGCGCCTGTAGCTCGGGAGATTCCAGACGCTCTCGACCCGTTCGTTAATTATAGTTTTGTGCTGAATAAGAATCAAAAGAATCAAAAGAATCATTGTGCCCTGATGGATCCTCTGACTGGACCCAGCTAAGTCCGCGGCTCTTTTATTTACTCAGTGTTTTGCGACTGCTAAAACTCTTAACTCATTTTCACTTTTGTAAATGTAGATTATTCTTTTGTTGAGCTTCGGTAAGTGCTTTGCCTCTAATGTCGTGCATGTTTTTGCGGTGTGGTGAGACGTAGCAGATAAAAATAAAAACACAAAAATGTCCAACCAATCAGAGCGCGGCGTGGAGCGTTTGGACCAATCAGAGCGCGGCGTGGAGCGTTTGGACCAATCAGAGCGCGGCGTGGAGCGTTTGGACCAATCAGAGCGTGGCGTGGAGCGTTTGGACCAATCAGAGCGCGGCGTGAAGCGTTTAGACCAATCAGAGCGCGGCGTGGAGCGTTTGGACCAATCAGAGCGCGGCGTGAAGCGTTTGGACCAATCAGAGCGCGGCGTGAAGCGTTTGGACCAATCAGAGCGCGGCGTGGAGCGTTTGGACCAATCAGAGCGCCGTTTGTTGTTGATTGGCAGTTCCGTTGCACTTTCTAGAGTTAGAGGTCAGAGGATTTAAACAATTTAAAAAGTTTATGTTGTGAAAATAGAAAAGAATCATACAAAATCCAGCCTTTGTGAAAGCCGGATGCCCTGTCAGAACATGGGCAGTCTGAATTCCCAAAATGCATTGTGCTCTGTGGGAGAATTCGCTCTGTCTAGAGCTGGGGCAGAGGGGGAGGGGCTTATGCAGGGTTATTCTAGATCAGGGGTTTTCATCTCCCCTTCGAGTAAAGACAGACTGGTCCCAAACCCCTCCTGCCCCTCATCTGTCACGTATTCGTCTCAGTCCATCAACATTTTCTTTTCACTTCCAGATTCAAACATCAGGAGGATCGTTCTTCTGGGCAAAACTGGGTCAGGAAAGAGCAGCCTGGCCAACACTTTGTTTGGAGAAGACGGCACTTTCACCGTGAATCATTCTGCGAGCTCCGAGACAAAGGTCTGTGCTTCTGAAACCAGAACCATCAACAAGAGAAACGTCCAACTCGTGGACACTCCAGGCTTCTTCGACACAGACCCCAAGAGCTCTAAGCTGAGTCCCGAATTGCTGAAGTGCATTGTGCAGTGTGCTCCTGGGCCTCATGCTTTTCTGCTCGTGCTGAAGATCGAGAAGTTCACCGTACTGGAGTTGGCGTCTGTGGCTCTGATGCTCGGGTTCTTCTCTAAAGAGGTGTTGAATTACACCACCGTGGTGTTCACACGGGGCGATGACCTGCCTCCAGAGATGGAGATCCACGAGTGGGTCAATGAAAACAAAGACCTGAAGAACCTGGTGGACAAATGTGGAGGCCGCTGTCATGTTATCGATAATAAATACTGGAACAACAGCCAGGACGACTACAGAAACAACCAGCACCAGATTGAAGAGCTTCTGAAGACCATCGACAAAACTGTGGAGAAGAACGGAGGTCACTACACCAACGAGATGCTGCAGCAGGTCCACCAGATGTCCAAAGAAAACGTGCTCGACTTCCTAAAGAGAAACAAGGGCCTGATAATTGCAGTTGTCTTAGGGGCGTTTATCGGGGGATTAGCAGGGAGGGCTGTTGGATGCTACACACAGAAATGTGTAGGTGTAGGAGTAGGAGCTGTCGTGGGGGCAGCATTGGGAGGCATTTTCTGGGGTTCTGGTCCACCACCACCTCCTTCTCCCCAAGAGAATGTGAATGTGCATTTCTCTGAGGAGGTGACGCGTTATGTCGAGGAAGTAACCCTCCTGTATGAGCAGTTACTGAAAGTCAAAGCACTGTGCCTGTGCCCGTGAAAGGTGCACAAAGTCTGATTCAGGAAGTAAATCCCCTTTAAAATCATATTATATTCTCTGCCATAAAATAAGGTTTCCTTTGTTAGCCTAATTGAATGTGTAATTGCTTCTCGAGTCTGTGATTCTTCTGGATCAACATTTTAAGCGTTCGTTCTTCACTGCTCTGTAAATCCTTGTAACTCTTGTTGAAAACTATGACTGTTTGAAAGAATCCAAACATCAACTTCAATAAAGAGTCCTAACAAAACTCTGGACTGACGTTTTTAATGAGGAAGGAGCATTTTTCAGGAGATGCAGACATCACTATTATCACATCACTATTATCACATCACAATTATCACTATTATCACATCACTATTATCACATCACTATTATCACATCACTATTATCACTATTATCACATCACTATTATCACATCACTATTATCACTATTATCACATCACTATTATCACATCACTTTTATCACATCACTATTATCACATCACTATTATCATTATTATCACATCACTATTATCACATCACTATTATCACTATTATCACATCACTATTATCACATCACTATTATCACTATTATCACATCACTATTATCACATCACTATTATCACTATTATCACATCACTATTATCACATCACTATTATCATTATTATCACATCACTATTATCACATCACTATTATCACTATTATCACATCACTATTATCACATCACTATTATCACTATTATCACATCACTATTATCACATCACTATATCACTATTATCACATCACTATTATCACATCACTATTATCATTATTATCACATCACTATTATCACATCACTATTATCATTATTATCACATCACTATTATCACATCACTATTATCACTATTATCACATCACTATTATCACATCACTATTATCATTATTATCACATCACTATTATCACATCACTATTATCATTATTATCACATCACTATTATCACTATTATCACATCACTATTATCATTATTATCACATCACTATTATCACATCACTATTATCATTATTATCACATCACTATTATCACTATTATCACATCACTATTATCACATCACTATTATCATTATTATCACATCACTATTATCACTATTATCACATCACTATTATCACATCACTATTATCACATCACTATTATCACATCACTATTATCACAATTATCACATCACTATTATCACATCACTATTATCACATCACTATTATCACTATTATCACATCACTATTATCACTATTATCACATCACTATTATCACATCACTATTATCACTATTATCACATCACTATTATCACATCACAATTATCACATCACTATTATCACATCACTATTATCACATCACTATTATCACATCACTATTATCACTATTATCACATCACTATTATCACATCACTATTATCACATCACTATTATCACTATTATCACATCACTATTATCACATCACTATTATCACATCACTATTATCACATCACTATTATCACTATTATCACATCACTATTATCACATCACTATTATCACTATTATCACATCACTATTATCACATCACTATTATCATTATTATCACATCACTATTATCACATCACTATTATCAATATTATCACATCACTATTATCACATCACTATTATCAATATTATCACATCACTATTATCACAACACTATTATCAATATTATCACAGAAATATTATCACTATTATCACATCACTATTATCACTATTATCACGTCACTATTATCACATCACTATTATCACTATTATCACATCACTATTATCACAATTATCACATCACTATTATCACATCTCTATTATCATTATTATCTGTTGACTATTATCACTATTATCTCATCACTATTATCATTATTATCACATCACTATTATCACATCACTATTATCATTATTATCACATCACTATTATCACATCACTATTATCATTATTATCACATCACTATTATCACTATTATCACATCACTATTATCACTATTATCACATCACTATTATCACATCACTATTATCACTATTATCACATCACTATTATCACATCACTATTATCGCATCACTATTATCACATCACTATTATCACATCTCAAAGACGGGATGGGGAAGACAATCAGCCGGTCATCTGCAAATGTTTCAGCCTGTGCATTTATTTCTTTTGGAGAATGATCAGCCTAAATACCTCAGGAACAGAATTTCCTCAGTCACGTGACACGGTGCAGTGGACCCTCCGGAGCCTGGTCCAGATGCCCTCCCAGGACCCTCGGCTCCGCTCTGAGGAGTGACTGAGGCTCTTTGGAGGGAGGAGCCTGAGAATTGAGAAACGCCCAAAGTAAAAGACCAAAAGTGTTTGGCTGCACTTTGTCATTTTGAATATGTTGGGGTTTGGCGCCCCCTGATGGCGGGCGGCTCATACCGCAGGTGTAGTAGTTACAGAAGCTGTAGTATTTATTTCTTTATTGGATCTGCATTAACTTCCCAGCGTAACTTTCAGCTAAAGAATAACATTTATAATAAATCTGATTTTGCCAGACTTATGAATCAGCTAAAACGACCACATCCATAATTAGAACATACAAAGGTTTGTTGGACACCTGGACCCTCAGACTCGCTCAGACCATCACAAACCTCAGTCGATTCTTTAGACTCTCTGACATTTGGCCTGTTTGTCCCTGATGCCCTGAATCATGAGTGTGAAATTACCTCATGGAATTTCCGCAAAACTAATAATGAACAATTTCAGAAATAAACTCGCACAAATGAAACTGTCACAGCACAAAACAGCACAAACCAAATACAAACGTTTTCTATCATTTTCTTCCTGTTTTGAGGCTGTTTCACATTCTGAGGTTCTGGACGACGTCATCGACCAAAATAAAACAGGAGCTGCTGTCCAAGTTCAGAAGAGGTGAAGAAATTGTCACATTCTGTGGTGTGGAAATAACTCTGTGGATGTGATTTTAATTGAATTTTGTTGTTGGGTCATTTTGACCCGAAGACGACCTTTGTACCTGTTTTGTACAGCCCGCGTGAGACTGTGAATAAAGGCAAGTCACTTTTTCTAATGTTTGGCTCAATCTAGGACAGGGGTATCAAACTCATTTTGGTCCGGGGGCCGTATGCAGCCTACTTTGATCCCAAAAGGGCCGGATCAGAAAACTCAGTTCTCTCTTCAAGTTATTGTATTTTTCTCCGTGTCTCGTAGTGGTGTTTAAGATTATATTCCTCGAGCAACGCCACTTGTTCCAAACACACTGAGCACAGATTTCCCATTCACCTCTGTCAACAAATAAGAATTAGACTATTTTTCTTGGGAAATCCTGAACTCAGCATCTGCTTTTCTCATTTTTTGACATTTTGCTGATGAGGGTCACGGTCGACAGTCAAAACGATCGTCCTTTAAGAGCGTTTGGAAAGAGGAAAGTCTTCATTTGTGCTGCTCTGGTGGGAGTCGCAACGTACAGAAACGCCGGAGACGCTGCTATGCTAAACGGTGCAGAAAATTAACAGAAAAATCTGAAAATTTTAAGTATTTTAATAGAAAAATCAGCCGAGGGCCAGATTAAAGGTCTTGGAGGGCCGGATCTGGCCCCCGGGCCGCATGTTTGACACATGTGATCTAGGAAAAGTCATAAAATTTCAAGTTAAAAAAATATGGTTAAGGTGATTTTGGGGTTTTTAACAGAGCGGCAGGTGCAGCGTGCAGAGCTGTGACTCCCACCTCCTGTTTGAGGAGTTTCACCTCCTCCTGTCAGGCACAGACTGGAGAAGTTACAGGAGCAGCTTTGGCCCATCAGCTCATCCCCCTGAACAAATTAGAGGAATTTGTATTTTTATCTTTTTTGGGGATTTATGCATTTATTTATTTATTTATTTATTTATTTATTTAAGAGACAGTGCAGATTAATGAACATCAGTACAAAAGTACATGTGTAAATGTGCTGGAGTTATGTACAGCTGCAAAACAAACAACAGTGAAACAGTTGTTCAAGTCGTCAGAATCACAGTCCCTCAGGGGATAAAGTGCCTATTTTCTGAAGTGAATGTAAAGGTTAAAGTGCATTCAGTGATTTTAAAGTGCTGTAGTTTGTAACCTAATAAATAAGTTAATTTAGTTTAAAGCCAGTTCATATTCACCTGTGTTGGTCCTGTCCTGCCGCACAGAGACTGGAGTTACAGAGTTACAGAGTGGCCTCAGGTCATCAAACATTCAGACATATTTACATTTTTACATGGAATTAGTGACAGTAAAGTGATACGTCTATATGTGCGGTGCAGGTCTACAGACGTATATGTAACAACAGTAAACATGGGTAAAATGTGAGTGTTCAGACCTCAGGTCACCTGCTCCAGACGTATATGTATCATGTGACATGAGGTGTGAACAGCTCTAGTGGAGCAGTGTGTTTAAGTTGTGTTTTGAATGTGTCGTATGTGGAAGATTCTCTTATTGCGTGAGGGACGTTATTCCACATGTTACAGCCTCAAACTGAGAGAACCGAGTGTGTGAAGGAGGTGCGTCTATAAGAGACCTCACAGTCACCTCGAGTCATCACTCTGGTCTATACAGAACCTCACAGTCACCTCTAGTCATCGCTCTGGTCTATACAGAACCTCACAGTCACCTCTAGTCGTTGCTCTGGTCTATACAGAACCTCACAGTCACCTCTAGTCGTTGCTCTGGTCTATACAGAACCTCACAGTCACCTCTAGTCGTTGCTCTGGTCTATACAGAACCTCACAGTCACCTCTAGTCGTTGCTCTGGTCTATACAGAACCTCACAGTCACCTCTAGTCGTTGCTCTGGTCTATACAGAACCTCACAGTCACCTCTAGTCGTTGCTCTGGTGGTTTTTTTAACGTGACTTTTGAGTCATCGCTCTGGTCTATACAGAACCTCACAGTCACCTCTAGTCGTTGCTCTGGTCTATACAGAACCTCACAGTCACCTCTAGTCGTTGCTCTGGTCTATACAGAACCTCACAGTCACCTCTAGTCGTTGCTCTGGTCTATACAGAACCTCACAGTCACCTCTAGTCGTTGCTCTGGTCTATACAGAACCTCACAGTCACCTCTAGTCATCGCTCTGGTCTATACAGAACCTCACAGTCACCTCTAGTCGTTGCTCTGGTCTATACAGAACCTCACAGTCACCTCTAGTCCTCGCTCTGGTCTATACAGAACCTCACAGTCACCTCTAGTCGTTGCTCTGGTCTATACAGAACCTCCCCAGTCACCTCTTCGTCCTCACTCACCTCTGGTCTATACAGAACCTCACAGTCACCTCTAGTCATCGCTCTGGTCTATACAGAACCTCACAGTCACCTCTAGTCGTCGCTCTGGTCTATACAGAACCTCACAGTCACCTCTAGTCGTTGCTCTGGTCTATACAGAACCTCACAGTCACCTCTAGTCGTTGCTCTGGTGGTTTTTTTAACGTGACTTTTGAATGTGAGAGGAGTCGAGAACAACACCACGGTACTTGGACTCGTGCACCAACTCGAGCTCCTCTCCCCTCAGAAATACATTACATTTTGAGTTCTGCTCATTGATTTGTTTAGAAAATATCATACAGACAGTTTTTTTGTATTTAGAAGCATGAATTTTTAAGCCAGTCTTGGACTTGAGTCATTGTAGATGTAAGAATGTGGCCTGGTTCTCGTGTATTTTCGCAGGTGTGTATCACAGCGTCATCGGAGAACATTTGTATATGAACATTTTTACATGAATCAGGAAAGTTATTGATGTAGAGCGAAAACAAGATTGGTCCGAGTATGGACCCTTGCGGGACCCTACAGGGCACTCCAGGTATGGCGACTTGACACCGTTGACCACAACACATTGTTTTCTGTTGTCAAGATATGATTTAATCCACCTGAGTGCTTGAAATTAAAATGTGTAAGTTTAGCTAAAAGAATCTTGTGGTCAACGGTGTCAAATGCCTTTTTTAGATCTAAGAATAAGAATACTGCGCCGACACAACCGCTCTTATCTAGGTAACTTTTTGTTTTTTCCAGGAAGAGACTGATTGCAGACTGAGTGATGGGC
>CM060672.1:966055-1021055 GCA_030686955.1 Odontamblyopus rebecca
TGTGGTTGGTTGGTTGGTTGGTGTGGTTGGTAGGTTGGTGTGGTTGGTGTGGTTGGTTGGTTGGTTGGTTGGTGTGGTTGGTTGGTTGGTAGGTTGGTGTGGTTGGTTGGTTGGTAGGTTGGTGTGGTTGGTGTGGTTGGTTGGTGTGGTTGGTTGGTTGGTTGGTTGGTAGGTTGGTTGGTTGGTTGGTGTGGTTGGTTGGTTGGTTGGTTGGTAGGTTGGTGTGGTTGGTTGGTTGGTAGGTTGGTGTGGTTGGTGTGGTTGGTTGGTTGGATGGTAGGTTGGTTGGTAGGTTGGTGTGGTTGGTTGGTTGGTAGGTTGGTGTGGTTGGTGTGGTTGGTAGGTTGGTTGGTTGGTTGGTGTGGTTGGTTGGTTGGTTGGTTGGTTGGTGTGGTTGGTTGGTTGGTTGGTTGGTGTGGTTGGTGTGGTTGGTTGGTGTGGTTGGTTGGTTGGTTGGTAGGTTGGTTGGTTGGTGTGGTTGGTTGGTTGGTTGGTTGGTGTGGTTGGTTGGTTGGTAGGTTGGTTGGTTGGTGTGGTTGGTGTGGTTGGTTGGTTGGTTGGTTGGTTGGTGTGGTTGGTTGGTTGGTTGGTTGGTTGGTTGGTAGGTTGGTTGGTTGGTTGGTGTGGTTGGTTGGTTGGTAGGTTGGTGTGGTTGGTTGGTTGGTTGGTGTGGGTGGTAGGTTGGTTGGTGTGGTTGGTGTGGTTGGTTGGTTGGTAGGTTAGTTGGTTGGTGTGGTTGGTAGGTTGGTTGGTGTGGTTGGTTGGTTGGTTGGTTGGTGTGGTTGGTTGGTGTGGTTGGTGTGGTTGGTGTGGTTGGTTGGTGTGGTTGGTGTGGTTGGTTGGTTGGTTGGTTGGTGTGGTTGGTGTGGTTGGTTGGTTGGTTGGTTGGTTGGTTGGTAGGTTGGTTGGTTGGTTGGTTGGTAGGTTGGTTGGTGTGGTTGGTTGGTGTGGTTGGTGTGGTTGGTGTGGTTGGTGTGGTTGGTTGGTTGGTTGGTGTGGTTGGTTGGTTGGTGTGGTTGGTGTGGTTGGTGTGGTTGGTTGGTGTGGTTGGTTGGTTGGTTGGTGTGGTTGGTTGGTTGGTTGGTTGGTAGGTTGGTTGGTTGGTAGGTTGGTTGGTTGGTTGGTGTGGTTGGTTGGTTGGTTGGTTGGTGTGGTTGGTGTGGTTGGTTGGTGTGGTTGGTTGGTTGGTAGGTTGGTTGGTTGGTTGGTGTGGTTGGTAGGTTGGTTGGTTGGTTGGTTGGTAGGTTGGTTGGTTGGTTGGTTGGTTGGTTGGTGTGGTTGGTTGGTTGGTTGGTTGGTTGGTGTGGTTGGTTGGTTGGTTGGTTGGTAGGTTGGTTGGTTGGTAGGTTGGTTGGTTGGTTGGTGTGGTTGGTTGGTTGGTGTGGTTGGTTGGTTGGTTGGTTGGTAGGTTGGTTGGTTGGTAGGTTGGTTGGTTGGTTGGTGTGGTTGGTTGGTTGGTTGGTTGGTGTGGTTGGTGTGGTTGGTTGGTGTGGTTGGTTGGATGGTAGGTTGGTTGGTTGGTTGGTGTGGTTGGTAGGTTGGTAGGTTGGTTGGTGTGGTTGGTTGGTAGGTTGGTGTGGTTGGTTGGTTGGTGTGGTTGGTTGGTGTGGTTGGTTGGTTGGTTGTTAGCCTCGTTTGGGTAATTCACAGGTGCAGAGAGGTTGGAAAACTCGTTGTCGCCCCCTACTGTGCAGTTCGGCTCTGTACACATCCGCCCTAAAACCTGGTGGTGAAAGTCATCAGTTTGCTTAGTCGGCTATAGGACCCAGCTCCAAACCCAATTTTGATGATAGATTAACGGCGGTATTTTTTATATCGCTCGTTAAGAGTCTCACATTATCGCAGCACGTTAACGCCGATCACGGCCCACCACTAATTTTTATCTATTTTGTGGCCATACTGGCTCGTCAAAGCCTGATCCCGTCAGATCTCAGAAGCTCAGCTGGGCCGGGCCTGGTTAGTACTTGGATGGGAGACCACTGGGAGCTCCAGGAGCCACAGTGGGGCCAGTCGCAAAAACTGTCGTTGTGTCCTTAGGCAAGGCACATCACCCACATTGCCTAGTATGAAAGTGGTGTGTGTGTGAATGGTGGTGGTGGTCGGAGGGGCCGATGGCGCAGATTGGCAGCCTCGCTTCCATCAGTCTGCCCCAGGGCAGCTGTGGCTACAATAGTAGTTTACACCACCGGGTGTGGAGTGAATGAATAATGCTGTAAAGAGTCTCTGAGTGTCCAGAAAAGCGCTGTATAAAACTGATGCATTATTATTATTATTATTATTTTTTGCAAACGTCTCATATTTCGGGTTTACACACTGAAATTCCATGGACTTTTAGTTTGTGCGGGAGACGGGAGCTCAGAGTAAGACATATTTCTCCTGAAGCTGGTTTCAGGTGACACGACATTCTCCAGGACTTTAATCTTGAATCATACAGACGAGCGGTGACTCAGTCCTGTTCAGGTGCAGGTTTGTGTTGGAATACAGAAAGTTCTTGGCAACGGAAACCGGGGGCGTGGGATGGGTTTTATGGCAGGATCGATCCCGCCGGTCCTCCTCCACTTCCGGACTTCCAGACGCTCCACACTGGATATCAGGACCAGGAGTTTGGTTTGGGAAACGGGAAACGACCGTTATCCGTTGTTTCCATTATTCATTTAAACACATAATCGAAAACTGCTTCTTCGTTTTCCGTTTTGTTCTGAAAAACGGATGCTCGATACGCGGACTGCCGGTTGGTGTCTGTGGGTTTAGTCTGTTTAAACTGTGTGTGCAGACGTCCGCAGTCCAGCAGGGGGCGGAGTGGTGCAGCTGCGGTTGGAGGTGGACGCCCCAGACCCCAGGAACCTGTCGTTAGGGGGCGCTGTGCTGATCACCTGCTCCACAGACCAGGACCAGACCGGGACCAGACTCCGACTGGTCCGCACCGCCCTCGGGTCCATCCAGGTGACGTGTTTGTGTGTCTGGAGTGTAGCACAGACACGAGAAAGACTCTGTTGTGTTTCAGGTGCTGGCGTCTGGCTCCCCGGGGCCCCTCTCCTTCACTCTGGGCCCCGTGACTCTGGAGCACAGGGGCCTCTACAGCTGTGAGGCTGACGGACCCGACCAGGACCAGAACTCTACTGTGAAGTCAGACCACCGGCTCCTCTGGGTCCAGGGTGAGAGGTTCTTTCCCGGCTCTTAGTTGGTTGTTTTTTGTTGGTGTGGAAGCTTCAGGCGGATCTGCGCTAAACCAAGACGGAGACCTCGAAAAAGAGGAGGTTTTGGTCCGCTCGAGTCCGCACCAAACGCCAAACTCTGGTGCGGCCCGTCAGGTGAGAACGTAAACTCAGGTCCAGACCAGAGACAGAAGGTCCAGACCAGAGACAGAAGGTCCAAACCAGAGACAGAAGGTCCAGACCAGAGACAGAAGGTCCAGACCAGAGACAGAAGGTCCAGACCAGAGACAGAAGGTCCAGACCAGAGACAGAAGGTCCAAACCAGAGACAGAAGGTCCAGACCAGAGACAGAAGGTCCAAACCAGAGACTGAAGGTCCAAACCAGAGACAGAAGGTCCAAACCAGAGACAGAAGGTCCAAACCAGAGACAGAAGGTCCAAACCAGAGACAGAAGGTCCAGACCAGAGACAGAAGGTCCAAACCAGAGACAGAAGGTCCAAACCAGAGACAGAAGGTCCAAACCAGAGACAGAAGGTCCAAACCAGAGACAGAAGGTCCAAACCAGAGACTGAAGGTCCAAACCAGAGACAGAAGGTCCAAACCAGAGACAGAAGGTCCAGACCAGAGACAGAAGGTCCAAACCAGAGACTGAAGGTCCAAACCAACTGTTCCAGATGCATCACGGGAGGAGACATCGACCTCGAGGAACTGAGGAACGATCTCCGTCTCATTCACACAACTCTACACCTTCAGACTCTACACCTTCAGACTCTACACCTTCAGACTCTACGCCTTCAGACTCTACACCTTCAGACTCTACACCTTCAGACTCTACACCTTCAGACTCTACACCTTCAGACTCTACGCCTTCAGACTCTACACCTTCAGACTCTACACCTTCAGACTCTACACCTTCAGACTCTACACCTTCAGACTCTACGCCTTCACACTCTTCGCCTTCAGACTCGACACCTTCAGACTCTACACCTTCAGACTCTACACCTTCCAGACTCTACACCTTCCAGACTCTACACCGTCAGACTCTACACCTTCAGACTCTACACCGTCAGACTCTACGCCTTCAGACTCTACTCCTTCAGACTCTACACCTTCAGACTCTACACCTTCAGACTCTACACCTTCAGACTCTACACCTTCAGACTCTACACCTTCAGACTCTACACCTTCAGACTCTACACCTTCAGACTCTACACCTTCAGACTCTACACCTTCAGACTCTACGCCTTCAGACTCTACGCCTTCAGACTCTACACCTTCAGACTCTACACCTTCAGACTCTACACCTTCAGACTCTACACCTTCAGACTCTACACCTTCAAACTCTACACCTTCAGACTCTACACCTTCAAACTCTACACCTTCAGACTCTACACCTTCAGACTCTACACCTTCAGACTCTACACCTTCAAACTCTACGCCTTCAGACTCTACACCTTCAGACTCTACAGAATCCTGTCTGTGTGGAGTCTGCATATTCTCCCTGTGTCTGTGTGGAGTGTGCATGTTCTCCCTGTGTCTGTGGAGTCTGCATGTTCTCCCTGTGTCTGGAGGATGTGTCACATGCAGATTTAACGCAGACGTTGTTCATTTCCGTTTCTTTCAGACCCGGCGGCGTTGGTGACGGTGCAGTTGTCTGATGTTCGGAGAGCTCACTTTTTTCACGGTAAAACTCTGACGGTGAGCTGTGCGCTGCCTGCGGGGGGCGCCGCCGCCGAGTGGAGGATCATGAGGTGATTCCTTATTAACCCTCGAAGACCTACGTTATCATATATGACACCGAGGAATATGTTTTCTATAACCGCAGAACTTTGTAACGGTAACAGACAGAAACGTCCTTTTCCCCTCTGAAAGTGCAGACATAGAGGTTTCCGTACATTTCTGCGGCTTTATCCTACGTCACACTCACGCTGTGTGATGACGGGAGCAAAACGAGTGTCCAACAGGAACTTTGTTTTCCCCAAACTCATGCGCTCTCCCTGTGTCTGTGGCGTCTGCATGTTCTGCCTGTGTTATAATTATTAGGGCTGTACCAATATCCAAGTGTCCCCATACGATACGATACGATACGGTCTGAACCTCACGTACGATATTTATCACGATATGGTGGGAAAACTCACGATATTCCGATATTCTCCAGAAGAACAGACTGACTGTAAAACGCTTCAGTCATTTGTGCCACATTTACTGTCATTAGAGATGGAACGAAATCCAGAGACCAGATTTACCCCAGAGTTTGAGTTCGTTTATGTTCTTTCTTTTACCTTTTTTCTCTTTTACATTCTTTCATTTATGTTCTTTTTCGTTTACGTTCTTTCTTTTAGGTTCACAGACTTAATCCAAAGAATGAAGATGTAAAAGTGCTTAGAACAGTTATTTCTTCATGTCGTCTGCACTGAAACGGAGCAAAGGATCATGGTCTATGTAGTTCCCTCTGTTTTTTTTAGCTATTTCTGCGTCAGAACTGTTCATTTAAGCAAAGACACTTGGGATTCCGGATACTGTGACGCTCCAGATTATTGGGACCTTTGACCAGACGAAATCATAATAATTCTGTAAATGAGGCGCGGTTCCTTGTTGACGTGGCGGTTCAAGAGTCACAGAGTTAAGATGTTTCCACAGATGTCTGGAAACATCTTAAATATAAAGATAAACGTGTGCAGGAGGGAAAGGTTAAAGTGTGGGGGGTCTGCCACATTAGAGCAGGTTAAAGCCCCAGTGTGGGACATTTCCTAGTGTTGTTGTGTGTTCAGTGCGAGTGAGCAGGAAGGACGCGTGTCGGAGTGTCCGCAGCAGCAGCGCCACAACCACCTCCTCAGCTGCTCCGTCTCCTCCTCTTTCTTCCCCCAAAAATCTCGACTCTTCAGCCTCTTCTGGTGCGAGTCGAGCACCGGCCTCCAGAGCGACGTGCTCAACCTCACCCACGCCGGTGAGACCGAGACCCGGATCAGACCCGGTTTAGACCTGGTTTAGTCCTGGTTTAGTCCTGGTTTAGTCCTGGTTTAGTCCTGGTTTAGTCCTGGTTTAGTCCTGGTTTAGACCTGGTTTAATCCTGGTTTAGTCCTAGTTCAGACCTGATTCAGACCTGGTTTAGTCCTGGTTTAGTCCTGGTTTAGTCCTGGTTTAGTCCTGGTTCAGTCCTGATTCAGACCCGGTTTAGTTCTGATTGAGTCCTGGTTTAGTCCTGGTTTAGTCCTGGTTTAGACCTGGTTTAATCCTGGTTTAGTCCTGGTTCAGACCTGATTCAGACCTGGTTTAGTCCTGGTTTAGTCTTGGTTCAGTCCTGGTTTAGTCCTGGTTTAGTCTTGGTTCAGTCCTGGTTTAGTCCTGGTTCAGTCCTGGTTCAGTCCTGGTTTAGTCCTGGTTCAGTCCTGGTTTAGTCTTGGTTCAGTCCTGGTTTAGTCCTGGTTCAGTCCTGGTTTAGTCCTGGTTCAGTCCTGGTTCAGTCCTGGTTCAGTCCTGGTTCAGTCCTGGTTCAGTCCTGGTTCAGTCCTGGTTCAGTCCTGGTTTAGTCTTGGTTCAGTCCTGGTTTAGTCCTGGTTCAGTCCTGGTTTAGTCCTGGTTCAGTCCTGGTTCAGTCCTGGTTCAGTCCTGGTTTAGTCCTGGTTCAGTCCTGGTTCAGTCCTGGTTCAGTCCTGGTTCAGTCCTGGTTTAGTCCTGGTTCAGTCCTGGTTCAGTCCTGGTTCAGTCCTGGTTTAGTCCTGGTTCAGTCCTGGTTCAGTCCTGGTTCAGTCCTGGTTCAGTCCTGGTTCAGTCCTGGTTCAGTCCTGGTTCAGTCCTGGTTCAGTCCTGGTTTCTCGTTGTCAGAGATCCAGGAGCAGAACAGTCGTCCGTTGTTTGTGACTCACTTCTCCGTGGCTCCGGCCTGGTTCCTTCGCGCCGGAGACTCGGTGACGTTTTTCTGTGAGGTCCAGGGTGACGACGAGAAGAACAGCGAGAAACTCCAGCTGCAGCTGCTGCACACGCACCTGCACTCGGGAAACACCAGGGTAACACCGGACCTCACAGACCTGGTTTAGTCCTGGTTTAGACCTGGTTTAGTCCTGGTTTAGACCTGGTTTAGTCCTGGTTCAGTCCTGGTTTAGTCCTGGTTTAGTCCTGGTTTAGTCCTGGTTCAGTCCTGGTTTAGTCCCGGTTTAGTCCCGGTTCAGTCCCGGTTCAGTCCCGGTTTAGTCCCGGTTTAGTCCCGGTCTAGTCCTGGTCTAGTCCTGGTTCAGTCCCGGTTCAGTCCCGGTCTAGTCCTGGTCTAGTCCTGGTTCAGTCCCGGTTCAGTCCCGGTTTAGTCCCGGTCTAGTCCCGGTTCAGTCCCGGTTCAGTCCCGGTTTAATCCCGGTCTAGTCCTGGTTTAGTCCTGGTTCAGTCCTGGTTCAGTCCTGGTTTAGTCCTGGTTCAGTCCTGGTTCGGTCCTGGTTTAGTCCTGGTTCAGTCCTGGTTCGGTCCTGGTTCAATACCAGTTTAGACCTGGTTCAGTCCTGGTTCAGTCCTGGTTTAGTCCTGGTTTAGACCTGGTTTAATCCTGGTTCAGTCCCGGTTTAGTCCTGGTTCAGTCCTGGTTCAGTCCCGGTTCAGTCCCGGTTCAGTCCCGGTTTAGTCCTGGTTCAGTCCCGGTTTAGTCCTGGTTCAGTCCTGGTTCAGTCCTGGTTTAGTCCTGGTTCAGTCCTGGTTCAGTCCTGGTTCAGTCCTGGTTCAGTCCTGGTTTAGTCCTGGTTCAGTCCTGGTTTAGTCCCGGTTTAGTCCTGGTTCAGTCCTGGTTCAGTCCTGGTTCAGTCCTGGTTTAGTCCCGGTTCAGTCCCAGTTTAGTCCCGGTTCAGTCCCGGTTTAGTCCCGGTTTAGTCCTTGTTTAGTCCTGGTTTAGTCCTGGTTTAGTCCCGGTTTAGTCCGGGTTCAGTCCAGGTTTAGTCGGTTTAGTCCCAGTTCAGTCCCGGTTCAGTCCTGGTTCAGTCCCGGTTTAGTCCCGGTTCAGTCCTGGTTCAGTCCCGGTTTAGTCCTGGTTCAGTCCTGGTTTAGACCTTGTTTAGTCCTGGTTTAGACCTAGTTTAGTCCTGGTTTAGACCTAGTTTAGTCCTGGTTTAGACCTGGTTCAGTCCCGGTTCAGTCCTGGTTTAGTCCCGGTTCAGTCCTGGTTTAGCCCTGGTTTATTCCTGGTTTAGTCCTGGTTTAGACCTGGTTTAGTCCTGGTTCAATCCTGGTTTAGTCCTGGTTCAGTCCCAGTTTAGTCCCGGTTTAGTCCTGGTTCAGTCCCAGTTTAGTCCCGGTTTAGTCCCGGTTCAGTCCCGGTTCAGTCCCGGTTCAGTCCTGGTTTAGTCATGGTTTAGTCCTGTTTTAGTCCCGGTTCAGTCCCGGTTTAGTCCCGGTTTAGTCCTGGTTCAGTCCCGGTCTAGTCCTGGTTTAGTCCTGGTTCAGTCCTGGTTCAGTCCTGGTTTAGTCCTGGTTCAGTCCTGGTTTAGTCCTGGTTTAGTCCTAGTTCAGTCAAAGTTTAGACCTGGGTCAGTCCTGGTTCAGTCCTGGTTTAGTCCTGGTTCAGTTCTGGTTCAGTCCTGGTTCAGTCCTGGTTCAGTCCTGGTTCAGTCCTGGTTCAGTCCCGGTTTAGTCCCGGTTCAGTCCCGGTTTAGACCCGGTTTAGTCCTGGTTTCGTCCTGGTTCTTCCTCGTTCAGTCCTGTTTTAGTCCTGGTTCAGTCCTGGTTCAGTCCTGGTTCAGTCCTGGTTCAGTCCTGGTTCAGTCCTGGTTCAGTCCTGGTTTAGTCCTGGTTCAGTCCTGGTTCAGACCTGGTTTAGTCCTGGTTCAGTCCTGGTTCAGTCCTGGTTCAGACCTGGTTTAGTCCCGGTTCAGTCCCGGTTTAGTCCCGGTTCAGTCCCGGTTTAGTCCTGTTTAGTCCTGGTTTATTCCTGGTTTATTCCTGGTTTAGTCCTGGTTCAGTCCTGGTTCAGACCTGGTTTAGTCCCGGTTTAGTCCCAGTTCAGTCCCGGTTCAGACCCGGTTCAGTCCAGGTTCAGTCCTGGTTCAGTCCTGGTTCAGTGCCGGTTTAGTCCCGGTTTAGTCCTGGTTTTGTGCCTGGTTTAGTCCTGGTTTAGTCCTGGTTTAGTCCTGTTTTAGACCTGGTTCAGTCCTGGTTTAGTCGGTTTAGTTCCAGTTCAGTCCCGGTTCAGTCCCGGTTCAGTCCCGGTTTAGTCCCGGTTCACTCCTGGTTCAGTCCCGGTTTAGTCCCAGTTTAGACCTGGTTTGGACCCGGTTTAATACCGGTTAAGTCCTGGTTCAGTCCTGGTTCAGTCCTGGTTCAGTCCTGGTTTAGTCCTGGTTTAGTCCCGGTTTAGACCTGGTTCAGTCCCGGTTCAGTCCCGGTTCAGTCGCGGTTCAGTCCCGGTTCAGTCCCGGTTTAGTACCGGTTTAGACCTGGTTCAGTCCCGGTTTAGTCCCGGTTTAGACCTGGTTCAGTCCTGGTTTAGTCCTGGTTTAGTCCTGGTTCAGTCCCGGTTCAGTCCCGGTTCAGTCCCGGTTTAGACCCGGTTTAGACCTGGTTTAGACCCGGTTCAGTCCTAGTTTAGACCTGGTTTAGACCTGGTTCAGTCCTGGTTTAGTCCTGGTTTAGTCCTGGTTCAGTCCTGGTTTAGTCCTGGTTTAGACCTGGTTCAGTCCTGGTTCAGTCCTGGTTTAGTCCTGGTTCAGTCCTGGTTTAGTCCTGGTTTAGACCTGGTTCAGTCCTGGTTTAGTCCTGGTTTAGACCTAGTTCAGTCCTGGTTCAGTCCTGGTTTAGTCCTGGTTCAGTCCTGGTTTAGTCCTGGTTTAGACCTGGTTCAGTCCTGGTTCAGTCCCGGTTTAGTCCTGGTTCAGTCCAGGTTCAGTCCTGGTTTAGACCCGGTTCAGTCTTGGTTCAGTCCCGGTTCAGTTCCGGTTCAGTCCCGGTTCAGTCCTGGTTCAGTCCTGGTTTAGACCCGGTTCAGTCCTGGTTCAGTCCCGGTTTAGACCCGGTTCAGTCCCGGTTCAGTCCTGGTTCAGTCCTGGTTTAGACCCGGTTCAGTCCTGGTTTAGACCCGGTTCAGTCCCGGTTCAGTCCCGGTTCAGTCCCGGTTCAGTCCCGGTTTAGTCCCGGTTCAGTCCTGGTTCAGTCCCGGTTCAGTCCCGGTTCAGTCCTAGTTTAGTCCTGGTTTAGTCCTGGTTTAGTCCTGGTTCAGTCATGGTTTAGTCCTGGTTTAGTCCTGGTTTAGTCCCGGTTTAGTTCCAGTTCAGTCCCGGTTCAGTCCCGGTTCAGTCGGTTTAGTCCCGGTTCACTCCTGGTTCAGTCCCGGTTTAGTCCCAGTTTAGTCCTGGTTTAGTCCCGGTTTAGTCCCGGTTTAGACCTGGTTCAGTCCTGGTTTAGTCCTAGTATAGTCCTGGTACAGTCCAGGATCAGTCCTGGGTCAGTCCCGGATCAGTCACGGTTCAGTCCAGGTTCAGTCCCGGTTTAGTCCTGGTTCAGTCCCGGTTTAGTCCCAGTTTAGTCCTGGTTTAGACCCGGTTTAGTCCCGGTTTAGACCTGGTTCAGTCCTGGTTTAGTCCTGGTTCAGTCCTGGTTCAGTCCTGGTTTAGTCCCGGTTCAGTCCCGGTTTAGTCACGGTTCAGACCTGGTTCACTCCCGGTTTAGACCTGGTTTAGTCCTGGTTTAGACCTGGTTCAGACCTGGTTCAGTCCTGGTTTAGACCTGGTTCAGTCCTGGTTTAGTCCTGGTTTAGACCTGGTTCAGTCCTGGTTCAGTCCTGGTTTAGTCCTGGTTCAGTCCTGGTTTAGTCCTGGTTTAGACCTAGTTCAGTCCTGGTTCAGTCCTGGTTTAGTCCTGGTTCAGTCCTGGTTCAGTCCCGGTTTAGACCCGGTTCAGTCCTGGTTCAGTCCCGGTTCAGTCCCGGTTCAGTCCCGGTTCAGTCCCGGTTTAGACCCGGTTTAGTTCTGGTTTAGTCCTGGTCCAGTCCCGGTTCAGTCCCGGTTCAGTCACGGTTTAGACCCGGTTCAGTCCCGGTTCAGTCACGGTTCAGTCCCGGTTCAGTCACGGTTTAGACCCGGTTTAGTCACGGTTTAGACCTGGTTCAGTCCTGGTTCAGTCCCGGTTCAGTCCTGGTTCAGTCCTGGTTCAGTCCCGGTTTAGACCCGGTTCAGTCCCGGTTCAGTCCCGGTTTAGTCCCGGTTTAGACCTGGTTCAGTCCTGGTTCAGTCCTGGTTTAGTCCTGGTTTAGTCCTGGTTCATTCTCCCTCTGCCGTTCGGTCCAGGTGGTCCTGACTCAGCCGGCGACTCACCCCATAAACCACACGCTGGACTCCGTTTCCCATGAGCACCAGGGAGTGTGGACATGCTGGGACGACGGGGCGGGGCCTCGCGTGTTCAGCATCCCCTGGCATCACTTCCTGCTGGTCCAAGGTCAGGGTCAAAGGTCAAAGGTCACAGAATAAACCTGGATAAGCCCCGCCCCCTCCAGTGGCGGGTCCAGGTCCTGCAGCTCCGGGAGTGTGGGCCACAGCTGCGCTCTGATTGGTTCAAACGCTCCGCACTCTGATTGGTCCAAACGCTCCATGCCGCGCTCTGATTGGTCCAAACGCCGGAGCTCGCCCAGATTCAGGAAGTAAATGTGGAAGAGAAAATTCTTTTTGTGCCCATGAGCCAAAAAACACAGAACCCTGAAAACAACACGACACATCCTGGGTTCTGTGACGAGACGCACAAACTCCCTGTGTTAGAACATGTTTTAGAACATGTTTTAGAACATGTGTTAGAACATGTGTTAGAACATGTTTTAGAACATGTTTTAGAACATGTTTTAGAACATGTGTTAGAACATGTGTTAGAACATGTGTTAGAACAAGTGTTAGAACATGTGTTAGAAGACATGTTAGAACACGTGTTAAAACATGTGTTAGAAGACATGTTAGAACACGTGTTAAAACATGTGTTAGAAGACATGTTAGAACACGTGTTAGAACATGTGTTAGAACATATGTGAGAACATGTGTTAGAAGACATGTTAGAACATGTGTGAGAACATGTGTGAGAACATGTTTTAGAACATGTTTTAGAACATGTGTTAGAACATGTGTTAGAACATGTGTTAGAACACACGTTAGAAGACATGTTAGAACACGTGTTAAAACATGTGTTAGAAGACATGTTAGAACACGTGTTAAAACATGTGTTAGAAGACATGTTAAAACATGTGTTAGAACATGTGTTAGAAGACATGTTAGAACATCTGTTAGAACACGTGTTAGAACATGTGTTAGAACATGTGTTAGAACATGTGTGAGAACATGTGTTAGAAGACATGTTAAAACATGTGTTAGAACATGTGTTAGAAGACATGTTAGAACATGTGTTAGAACATGTGTTAGAACATGTGTTAGAACATGTGTTAGAACATGTGTTAGAACATGTGTTAGAACATGTGTTAGAACACGTGTTAAAACATGTGTTAGAACACATGTTAGAAGACATGTTAGAACATGTGTTAGAACATGTGTTAGAACACGTGTTAAAACATGTGTTAGAACACATGTTAGAAGACATGTTAGAACATGTGTTAGAACATGTGTTAGAAGACATGTTAGAACATGTGTGAGAACATGTGTTAGAACATGTGTTATAACACACGTTAGAAGACATGTTAGAACATGTGTGAGAACATGTGTTAGAAGACATGTTAGAACATGTGTGAGAACATGTGTTAGAAGACATGTTAGAACATGTGTTAGAACATGTGTTAGAACATGTGTTAGAACATGTGTTAGAACATGTGTTAGAACATGTGTTAGAAGACATGTTAGAACATGTGTTAGAACATGTGTTAGAAGACATGTTAGAACATGTGTTAGAACATGTGTTAGAACATATGTGAGAACATGTGTTAGAAGACATGTTAGAACATGTGTGAGAACATGTGTGAGAACATGTGTTAGAAGACATGTTAGAACATGTGTGAGAACACACGTTAGAAGACATGTTAGAACATGTGTTAGAACATGTGTGAGAACATGTGTTAGAAGACATGTTAGAACATGTGTTAGAACATGTGTTAGAACATGTGTTAGAAGACTTGTTAGAACATTTGTTAGAACATGTGTTAGAACATGTGTTAGAAGACATGTTAGAACATGTGTTAGAACATGTGTTAGAACATGTGTTAGAACATGTGTTAGAACATGTGTTAGAACATGTGTTAGAACAGGTGTTAGAACATGTGTTAGAACATGTGTTAGAACATGTGTTAGAACATGTGTTAGAACATGTGTTAGAACATGTTTTAGAACATGTGTTAGAACACGTTAGAACATGTTTTAGAACATGTTTTAGAACATGTTTTAGAACATGTGTTAGAACCTGTGTTAGAACATGTGTTAGAACATGTGTGAGAACATGTGTTAGAACATGTGTTAGAACATGTGTTAGAACATGTGTTAGAACATGTGTTAGAAGACATGTTAGAACATGTGTTAGAACATGTGTTAGAACATGTGTTAGAACACATGTTAGAACATGTGTGAGAACATGTGTTAGAAGACATGTTAGAACATGTGTGAGAACACACGTTAGAAGACATGTTAGAACATGTGTTAGAACATGTGTGAGAACATGTGTTAGAAGACATGTTAGAACATGTGTTAGAACATGTGTTAGAAGACATGTTAGAACATGTGTTAGAAGACATGTTAGAACATGTGTGAGAACATGTGTTAGAACATGTGTTAGAACATGTGTTAGAACATGTGTTAGAACATGTGTTAGAAGACATGTTAGAACATGTGTGAGAACATGTGTTAGAACATGTGTTAGAACATGTGTTAGAACATGTGTTAGAACATGTGTTAGAACATGTGTTAGAAGACATGTTAGAACATGTGTTAGAACATGTGTTAGAACATGTGTTAGAACATGTGTTAGAACATGTGTTAGAACATGTGTTAGAACATGTGTTAGAACATGTGTTAGAAGACACGTTAGAACACGTGTTAGAACATGTGTTAAAACATGTGTTAGAACATGTGTTAGAAGACATGTTAGAACATCTGTTAGAACACGTGTTAGAACATGTGTTAGAACATGTGTTAGAAGACATGTTAGAACATGTGTTAGAACATGTGTTAGAAGACATGTTAGAACATGTGTTAAAACATGTGTTAGAACACACGTTAGAAGACATGTTAGAATGTTAGAACATGTGTTAGAACATGTGTTAGAAGACATGTTAGAACATCTGTTAGAACCTGTGTTAGAACATGTGTTAGAACATGTGTGAGAACATGTGTTAGAACATGTGTTAGAACATGTGTTAGAACATGTGTTAAAACATGTGTTAGAAGACATGTTAGAAAATGTGTTAGAACATGTGTTAGAACATGTGTTAGAACATGTGTTAGAAGATGTGTTAGAACATGTGTTAGAACATGTGTGAGAACATGTGTGAGAACATGTGTTAGAACATGTGTTAGAAGACATGTTAGAACATGTGTTATAACATGTGTTAGAACATGTGTTAGAAGACATGTTAGAACACGTGTTAAAACATGTGTTAGAACACACGTTAGAAGACATGTTAGAACATGTGTTAGAACATGTGTTAGAAGACATGTTAGAACATGTGGTAGAACATGTGGTAGAACATGTGTTAGAACATGTGTTAGAACATGTGGTAGAACATGTGTTAGAACATGTGTGAGAACATGTGTTAGAACATGTGTTAGAAGACATGTTAGAACATGTGTGAGAACATGTGTTAGAAGACATGTTAGAACATGTGTTAGAACATGTGTTAGAAGACATGTTAGAACATGTGTTAGAACATGTGTTAGAACATGTGTTAGAACATGTGTTAGAACATGTGTTAGAACATGTGTTAGAACATGTGTTAGAAGACATGTTAGAACATGTGTGAGAACATGTGTTAGAACATGTGTTAGAACATGTGTTAGAACATGTGTTAGAACATGTGTTAGAACACGTGTTAGAAAATGTGTTAGAACATGTGTTAGAACATGTGTTAGAACATGTGTTAGAAGACACGTTAGAACATGTGTTAGAACACGTGTTAAAACATGTGTTAGAACATGTGTTAGAAGACATGTTAGAACATGTGTTAGAAGACATGTTAGAACATGTGTGAGAACATGTGTTAGAACATGTGTTAGAAGACATGTTAGAACATCTGTTAGAACATGTGTTAGAACATGTGTTAGAACATGTGTTAGAACATGTGTTAGAAGACATGTTAGAACATGTGTTAGAACATGTGTTAGAACATGTGTTAGAACATGTGTTAGAACATGTGTTAGAACATGTGTTAGAACCACATATTAGAACATGTCCATTTAGCCGCTCTGACCTGTTCTAAAGACGATTGGCCCATAGAATGTTGTGATGTCGTAAGAACCCAACAAATGTTCCTCATTCTTCTAATTCAGACGACTCGACTCCGGTCGCCACGGTTACCATCGACGTCCTGAGCCACAACAGAACTCAGTTCCTCCACAACGAGCTGATGACTGTGGGCTGCAGACTGCCCCAGGGCGAGGACGCCCGCTGGAGCCTCAGGAGGTGCGCCTTGGACCAGGTTTAGTCCTGGTTTAGTCCTGGTTTAGATCTGGTTTAGACCTGGTTTAGACCTGGTTTAGTCCAGGTTTAGACCTGGTTTAGACCTGGTTTAGACCTGGTTTTTCTCTGTTTATGGGGATGTGTCTCTGTGTGATGTGGGCGGTGTCAGGTGTTCAAGGTTGGAGTCAGGTGTGATGTGGGTGGGGTCAGGTGTGATGTGGGTGGAGTCAGGTGTTCATGGGTGGAGTCAGGTGTGTCTCTGTGCAGCGCGTGCAGGTCGAGTGGCACGGTGGCGGCATGTCCGGGGGCGGAGGTGTGATGTGGGTGGGGTCAGGTGTGATGTGGGCGGGGTCAGATGTGATGTGGGTGGGGTCAGGTGTGATGTGGGCGGGGTCAGATGTGATGTGGGCGGGATCAGGTGTGATGTTGGTGGGGTCAGATGTGATGTGGGCGGGGTCAGATGTGATGTGGGTGGAGTCAGGTGTGTCTCTGTGCAGCGCGTGCAGGTGGAGCGGCGTGGTGGAGGCGTATCCGGGGTCAGGTGTGATGTTGGTGGGGTCAGATGTGATGTGGGCGGGGTCAGGTGTGATGTGGGCGGGGTCAGGTGTGATGTGGGCGGGGTCAGGTGTGATGTGGGCGGGGTCAGGTGTGATGTGGGCGGGGTCAGGTGTGATGTTGGTGGGGTCAGGTGTGATGTTGGTGAGGTCAGGTGTGATGTGGGCGGGGTCAGATGTGATGTGGGCGGGGTCAGATGTGATGTGGGTGGAGTCAGGTGTGTCTCTGTGCAGCACGTGCAAGTGGACCGGCGTGGTGGAGGCGTGTCCGGGGGCGGAGGTGTCCCAGGGCGTCCTCAGCTGCTCACAGAGGCTCGGGTACCCCTGGGGCGACAGGCTGTTCTGGTGCCAGTCGGACCTGGGCCAACAGAGCAACGTCCTGAACATCACCAACACCGGTACCACCACCCACAGCACCACCCACTGTACCCACAGCACCACCCACAGCACCCACAGCACCACCCACAGCACCACCCACTGTACCCACAGCACCACCCACAGCACCACCCACTGTACCCACAGCACCACCCACAGCACCACCCACTGTACCCACAGCACCACCCACAGCACCACCCACTGTACCAACAGCACCACCCACAGCACCCACAGCACCACCCACAGCACCACCCACTGTACCCACAGCACCACCCACTGTACCCACAGCACCACCCACAGCACCCACAGCATCACCCACTGTACCCACAGCACCACCCACTGTACCCACAGCACCACCCACACCACCCGCAGCACCACCCAGCACCACGTAAACGCCTTCATAAACTCTTTCGTAAATGCTTTCGTAAATGACTTCGTAAATGCCTTCGTAAACACTTTTGTAAACGGCTTTGTAAACGCTTTCGTAAACGCCTTCGTAAACGCCTTTGTAAACGCCTTCGTAAACGCCTTCGTAAACGCCTTCGTAAACGGCTTCGTAAACGCCTTCGTAAACGCCTTCGTAAACGCCTTCGTAAACGCCTTCGTAAACGCCTAAGCCAGAACGGCTTCAGAACGCCTCTTAACGTCAGAACGCTCAGAACGCCTCGTAAACGCCTCTCGTAAACGCCTCGTAAACGCAAACGCCTCGTAAATGGCTTCAGAACGCTTCGTAAATGCTTGTAAACGCTTCCGTAAACGCCTTCGTAAACGCCTTCAGAACGCTTTCAGAAACGCCAGTAAACGCTTTCAGTAAACGCTTCAGTAAACGCTTCCAGAATGGCTTCAGTAAATGTTTTTGTAAACGCTTCAGAACGCCAGAACGCTCGTAAACGCTTCAGAACGCCAGAACGCCAGAACGCTTTCTTCAGAACGCTTACAAACGCTTTCAGAAGCGGCTTTCGTAAACGCCAGAACGGGTAAGCCAGAACGCCAGAACGCCAGAATGGCTTCAGAATGGCTTTGTAAACGGCGCCAGAACGGCCAGAACGCCACGTTAACGCCAGAACGCCAGAACGCCAGAACGCCAGAACGCCAGAAATGGCTTCAGAACGCCAGAATGTTTTTGTAAACGCTCAGAACGCCAGAAGACAGCCAGAACGCCAGAACGCCAGAATGGCTTCAGAATGGCTTTCAGAACGTTGCCAGAACGCTTCAGAACGCTTTGTAACGCCAGAACGCCAGAACGCTTCAACGCTCGTAAACGCCAGAATGGCTTTCAGAACGCTTTTCGTAAACGGGCTTTGTAAACGCCGCAAAACACCAGAACGCCAGAACGCCAGAACGCCAGAACGCCAGAACGCCAGAATGGCTTTCAGAACGGCTTCGTAAACGCTCGCAACGCCAGAACGCTTTGTAACGCTTAACGCCAGAACGGCCAACGCCAGAACGCTTTCAGAATGGCTTCAGAACGCCTTTCAGAACGCCAGAACGCTTCAGAACACGCTTCAGAACAGCCAGAACGCTTTCGTAAACGCCAGAATGGCTTCAGAATGTTTTTGTAAACGCTTCAGAACGCCAGAACGCCTTCGTAAACGCCAGAAATGGCTTCGTAAATGTTTTTGTAAACGCCAGAACGCCAGAACGCCAGAACGGGCTTTGTAAACGCCAGAACGCCAGAACGCTTTTGCAAACGCCAGAACGTTGCAACGCCAGAACGCCAGAACGCCAGAACGCTTTTGTAAACGCCTTTGTAAACGCCAGAACGCCAGAACGGCTTTGTAAACGCCAGAACGCCGTTAACGCCAGAACGTTGCCAGAATGGCTTCGCAATGCCTTCATGAACACTTTTGTAAATGGCTTCGTAAACGCTTTCATAAACACCATCGTAAACGCCTTCGTAAACACCTTCGTAAATGCTTTTGTAAACGCTTTCATAAAAACACCTTCGTAAACGCCTTCGTAAATGGCTTCGTAAATGCTTTTGTAAACGCTCAGTAAACGCCAGAACAGCTTCGTAAACGCCAGAAACGCTGCAACGCCAGAACGCTTTCAGAACGCCAGTAAACGCCAGAATGGCTTCGTAAATGTTTTTGTAACGCCAGAACGCTTCCTGCAAACGCCAGAACGGCCAGAATGCTTTGCCAGAACGCTTTCAGAACGCCAGAACGCCAGAACGCCAGAACGGCCTTCGTGAACGCTTTCGCAAACAGCTTCGAACGCCAGAACGGCTTGTGAACGCCAGAACGGCTTCAGAACGGCTTTAAACGCCAGAACGGCTTGTGAACGGCTTCGTAAACGGCTTGTGAACGCCAGAACGGCTTCAGAACGGTTCGCCAAACGGCTACGTAAACGCTTTCCAGAACGCTTTCAGTAAACAGCTTCGTAAATGGCTTTGCAAAAGCTGCGTAAACAGCTTCGTAAACGCTTTCGTAAATGGCTTCATAAACGGCTTCGTAAACGCTTTCAGAATGGCTTCGTAAACGCTGCGGAATGGCTTCATAAACGCTTTCAGAATGGCTTCAGAACGCCAGAACGGCCAGAACGCTTTCGTAAACGCTTTCGTAAACGCCTTCGTAAACGCCTTCGTAAACGCCTTCGTAAACGCCTTCGTAAACGCCTTCGTAAACGCCTTTGTAAACGCCTTCGTAAACACCTTCGTAAACGCCTTCGTAAACGGCTTTGTAAACGCCAGAAACACTCTTCAGTAAACGCCTTCAGAACACCTTTGTAAACGCCAGAACAGCTTCAGTAAACGCCAGAATGCTCTTCGTAAACACCTTCAGAACGCCAGAACACCTTCGTAAACGTTGCCAGAACAGCTTCAGAACGCCAGAACGCCAGAACGCCTTCGTAAACGCCAGAACGCCAGAACGGTTGTAAACGCCATAAACACCTTCAGTAAACACCTTCAGAACGGCTTCGTAAACACCTTCGTAAACGCCTTCGTAAACGGCTTTGTAAACGCTTTCGTAAACGGCTTTGTAAACGGCTTTGTAAACGCTTTCGTAAATGGCTTCGTAAACACCTTTCAGAACGCCAGAACGCTTTCAGAACGCTCAGAACGCCAGTAAACGGCTTCAGTAAATGCTTTCATAAACACCTTCATAAACACCTTCAGAACGCTCAGAACGCCAGAACGGCTTCAGTAAACGTTTCGTAAACGGCTTCAGAACGGCTTCTCAGAACACCTTCAGAACGCCAGAACGCCAGAACGCTTCCGTAGAACGCCAGAACGGCCAGAATGCTTTCGTGAACGCCAGAACGCCAGAACGGCTTCAGAACGCCAGAACAGCTTCAGAACGCCAGAACGGCTTCAGAACGCCAGAACAGCTTCAGAACGCCAGAATGGCTTCAGAACGTAAGCCAGAACGCCAGAACGGCCAGAACGGCTTCAGAACGCCAGAACGCCAGAATGGCTTGTAGAACACTTTCAGAACGCCAGAACGGCGTGAAATGGCTTTGTAAAAGCTTTCGTAAATGGCTTCAGAACGCCAGAACGCCAGAACGCTGTAATTGGCTTCAGAACGCCAGAATGGCTTCAGAACGCCAGAACGTAAGCCAGAACGGCTACGTAAACGCCAGAACGCCAGAACGCCAGAACGTAAGCCAGAACGCTTTTTGTAAATGGCTTCAGAACGGCTTCAGTAAACGGCTACGTAAACGCCAGAACGCCAGAATGGCTTCAGTAAACACCTTTCAGAACGCCAGAACAGCTTCAGAACGCTTTTCAGAACGTAAGCCAGAACGCCAGAACGCCAGAACGTAAGCCAGAACGGTTACGTGAACGCTTTCAGAACGCCAGAATGGCTTCGTGAACACCTTCAGAACGCCAGAACAGCCAGAACGCCAGAACGTAAGAACGGCTTCAGAACGCCAGAATGCCTTCGAATGGCTTCGTAAACACCTTTCAGAACGCCTTTTAAACGCCAGAATGGCTTCGTAAACGCTTTTTGTAAATGGCTTCAGAACGGCTTCAGAACGTGCTACGTGAACGCCGTCAGAACGCCAGAAATGGCTTCGTAAACACCTTCAGAACGCCAGAACAGCTTCAGAACGCCAGAACGTAAGCCAGAACGCCAGAACGGCCAGAACGCCAGAATGGCTTCGTAAAGCTTTCAGAATGGCTTTGTAAAAGCTGTAAACGGCCAGAACGCTTTGTAAACGCCAGAACGCCAGAACGGCCAGAACGCTTTAAACGTTGTAGAACGCCAGAATGGCTTCAGAACGGCTTCAGAACGCCAGAACGGCCAGTAAAAGCTTTCGAAATGGCTTTGTAAAAGCTGTAAACGGCCAGAATGCTCTTCGTGAATGGCTTCAGAACGCTGTTAACGCCAGAACGGGCTTTGTAAACGGCTTTGTAACGCCAGAACGGCTTTGTAAACGCCCAGAACGCCTTTCGTTAACGCCAGAACGGCTTTTGTAAACGCCAGAACGCCAGTAAACACCTTCGTAAACGGCTTTGTAAACGCCAGAACGCCAGAAGGGCTTTGTAAACGCCAGAACGGCTTTGTAAACGCCAGAACACTCTTCGTAAAGGGCTTTGTAAACGCCGTAAACGCCAGAACGCCAGAACACCTTCGTAAACGTTTTGTAAACGCCGTAAACGCTTTCGAAGGGCTTTGTAAACGGCTTCGTAAACGTTGCCAGAACACCTTCGTAAACGCCAGAACACCTTTCGTAAACGGCTTTGTAAACGCCAGAACGCCAGAACACCTTCGTAAACGGCTTTGTAAACGCCAGAACGCCAGTAGCGGGCTTTGTAAATGCCTTCATGAACACTTTTGTAAATGGCTTCATAAACGCCAGAACGCCAGAACGGCTTTGTAAACGTAAGCCAGAACGGCTTGTAAACACCTTCGTAAACGCCAGAACGCCAGAACGCTTTTCATAAACTCCTTCGTAAACGCCTTCGTAAACGCTTTCATAAACACCTTCGTAAACGCCTTCAGAACGCCAGAACGCCAGAACGTAAGCCAGTAAACGCCATAAACACTCTTCAGAACGCCAGAACACTCTTCGTAAACGGCCGTAAACGCCATAAACACCTTCGTAAACAGCCAGAACGCCAGAACGCCAGAATGGCTTCAGAACGCCAGAACGCCAGAACGCCAGAACAGCTTCAGAACGCCAGAACGCCAGAATGGCTTCAGAATGTTTTTGTAAACGCTTCCGTAAACGCCAGAACGCCAGAACGCCAGAATGGCTTCAGAATGCTTTTGTAAACGCTCGTAAACGCTTATAAACACCTTCAGAACGCCAGAACGGCTTTGTAAACGCCAGAACGCCAGAACGCTTTTGCAAACGCCAGAACGTAAGCCAGAACGCCAGAACGCCAGAACGCCAGAACGCCAGAATGGCTTCAGAAATGCTTTTGTAAACGCTTCGTAAACGCCATAAACACCTTCAGAACGCTTTCATAACGCTTTTGTAAACGCCAGAACGCCAGAACGTGCTTTTGTAAACGCCAGAACGCCATAACGCCAGAACGGCTTCGTAAATGGCTTCGTAAACGCCTTCATGAACACTTTTGTAAATGGCTTCATAAAGGCTTTCATAAACACCTTCGTAAACGCCAGAACGCCAGAACACTCTTTGTAAACGCTTTTGTAAACGGCCAGAACACCTTTCGTAGAACGCCCAGAATGGCTTCAGAATGCTTTTGTAAACGCTCGTGAACGCCAGAACAGCCAGAACGCCAGAACGCCAGAACGCCAGAACGCCAGAACGCCAGAATGGCTTCGTAAATGTTTTTGTAAACGCCAGAACGCTTCATAAACGCCAGAACGGCCAGAATGCTTTCAGAACGCCAGAACGCCAGAACGCCAGAACGCCAGAACGGCCAGAACGCTCGTAAACGGCCAGAACGCCAGAACGGCCAGAACGCCAGAACGGCCAGAACGGCTTGCAAACGCCAGAACGGCTTCGTAAACGGCTTCGTAGAACGCCAGAACGCCAGAACGGCTTCGTAAACGCCTTCGTAAACGGCTTTGTAAACGCTTTTGTAAACGCCTTCGTAAACGGCTTTGTAAACGCTTTCGTAAACGCCTTCGTAAACGCCAGAAATGGCTTCATAAACGCTTTCAGAAATGGCTTCGGTAAACGCCAGAATGGCTTCGTAAACGCTGCGAATGGCTTCATAAACGCTGTAAATGGCTTCGTGAACGCTTTCAGAACGCTTCAGAACGCTACGAACGCTTTTCGAACGCCAGAAATGGCTTCAGTAAACGCTTTTGTAAATGGCTTCAGAACGTTTCGTAAACGCTACGTAAACGCTTTCATAAATGGCTTCAGAACACCTTTGTAAACGCCAGAACAGCTTTGTAAACGCCAGAACACCTTCGTAAACGCCAGAACACTTTGTAAACGCCAGAACAGCTTCGTAGAACGCCAGAACGCCAGAATGCTCTTCAGAACACTCTTCAGAACGGCTTCAGAACAGCTTCAGAACGCCAGAACGCCAGAACGCCAGAACGCCAGAACGCCAGAACGGCCAGAACGCTTATAAACACTCAGAACACTCTTCAGAACGCCAGAACGTAAGCCAGATACACCTTTCGTAAACGCCAGAACAGCTTCAGAATGGCTTTAAACGGCTTCGTAAACCCTTCAGAATGGCTTCAGAACGCTTCAGAACGGCCAGAACGGCTTCGTAAACGGCCAGAACGGCTTCAGAACGCTTTCAGAACGCCAGAACGCTCAGAACGCCAGAACGGCCAGAATGCTTTCAGAACGCCAGAACGCCAGAACGGCCAGAACGCCAGAACAGCTTCAGAACGCCAGAACGTAAGCCAGAACGCCAGAACAGCTTCAGTAAACGCCAGAATGGCTTCAGAACACCTTCAGAACGCCAGAACGGGTTGCAGAATGGCTTTGTAAAAAGCTGTAAATGGCTTCGTGAACGCTTCGTAAACGCCTAAAACGCCAGAATGGCTTCGTAAACGCCAGAATGGCTTCAGAACGCCAGAACGGCCAGAACGGCTACGTAAACGCTTTTCAGAACGCCAGAATGGCTTCAGAACGCTTTTTGTAAACGCCTTCGTAAACACCTTCGTAAACGCCAGAATGCTCTCAGAACGGCCAGAACGCTTACGAACGCTTCAGAACGCCAGAACGGCTTCAGTAAACGCTTTTGTAAATGGCTTCAGAACGTCTTCGTAAATGGCTACGTAAACGCCAGAACGCCAGAACACCTTCGTAACGCCAGAACGCCAGAATGGCTTCAGAACACTTTCAGAACGCCAGAACAGCTTCAGAACGCCAGAACGGCCAGAACGGCTTCGTAAACGGCTTCGTAAACGCCTTCGTAAACACCTTCGTAAACGCCAGAACAGCTTCAGAACGCTTTCAGTAAACGCTTCGTAAACGGCCAGAACGCCAGAACGCCAGTAAATGGCTTCAGAACACCTTCGTAGAACGCCAGAACGCCAGAACGGCTTCGTAAACGCCTTCGTAAACGCCTTCGTAAACACCTTCGTAAACGCCAGAACGCCAGAATGGCTTCGTAAACGCTTTTGTAAATGGCTTCAGTAAACGGCTTCAGAACGGCTACGTAAACGCCAGAACGCCAGAAATGGCTTCGTAAACACCTTCGTAAACGCCAGAACAGCTTCAGTAAACGCCAGAACGGCTTCGTAAACGCCAGAACGGCTTCAGTAAACGCCAGTAAATGGCTTCGTAAAAGCTTTCGTAAATGGCTTTGTAAAAGCTGTGAACGGCCAGAACGCTTTGTAAACGCACGAACGCCAGAACGGCCAGAACGGCTTGTAAACGCTTCAGAACGCTGTAAATGGCTTTGCAACGCCAGAACGCCAGAAACGGCTTCGTAAAAGCTTTGTAAACGGCTTTGTAAAAGCTTTCGAACGCCAAATGCCTTCGTAAATGGCTTCGTAAACGCCGTTAACGCCAGAACGCTTTGTAAACGCTTTGTAAACGCCCAGAACGGGCTTTGTAAACGCTTTTCGTAAACGCCTTCGTTAACGCCAGAACGCTTTGTAAACGCCTGTAGAACGCCAGAAGCGGCTTGTAAATGCCTTCATGAACACTTTTTGTAAATGGGTTTACAACGCCAGAACGCCAGAACGCTTTGTAAACGCTTCATAAAACGGCTTTCGTAACACTTTCGTAAACGCCAGAACGCCAGAACGCTTACAAACACCTTCGTGAACGCGTTTAAACGCTTACATAAACAACTTTTCATAAACACTTCAGAACGCCAGAACGGCCTTTCATAAACGCTGTAAACGCTTCATAAACACCTTCAGAACACCTTCGTAAACGCCTTCGTAAACGCCAGAACGCTTTGTAAACGCTTATAAACACCTTCAGAACGCCAGAACACCTTCGTAAACGGCTTGTAAACGCCATAAACACTCAGAACACTCTTCAGAACGCCAGAACGTAAGCCAGAACACGCTTTGTAAACGGCTTCCAGAACGCTTCGTAAACGGCTTTGTAAACGCTTTTGTAAACGGCTTCGTAAACGCCTTCGTAAACGGCTTTGTAAACGCTTTCATAAACACCTTCGTAAACGCCTTCGTAAACGGCTTTGTAAACGCTTTCATAAACACCTTCGTAAACGCCTTCGTAAACGGCTTTGTAAACGCCTTCGTAAACGGCTTTGTAAACGCTTTCATAAACACCTTCGTAAACGCCTTCGTAAACGCCTTCATAAACGGCGCCGTCTGTTCGCAGTGATCCACAGCGTCCTGGAAGCCCCGCCTCTTCCTGTGCTGGAGGGTGATGACATCACTCTGCGCTGTTTGGAGAGAGACCGAAAAACGGGCGTCATCACTGCTGCGCCGGCGTTTTACAAACACCAGGGCCGTACCATCAGGTGAGCATGACCCAGAAGGACTGAGGACGGGTCAGACGCAGGCGTGACCCAGACGCACTGAGGTCGGGTCAGACGCAGGCGCGACCCAGACGGACTGAGGACGGGTCAGACGCAGGCGCGACCCAGACGCACTGAGGACGGGTCAAATGCAGGCGCGACCCAGACGCACTGAGGACGGGTCAAATGCAGGATGACCCAGACGCACTGAGGACGGGTCAGACGCAGATGTGACCCAGACGCACTGAGGACGGGTCAAATGCAGGATGACCCAGACGCACTGAGGACGGGTCAAATGCAGGATGACCCAGACGCACTGAGGACGGGTCAAACGCAGGCGTGACCCAGACGCACTGATGTCGGGTCAAATGCAGGCGTGACCCAGACGCACTGAGGACAGGTCAAATGCAGGTGCTGTTTTTCAGCTGGACCAGAACAGAAAGTTTCACCCTGAAAAACGTGACCAAAGAAAACGAGGGACTGTACAGCTGCAGGGTCAAGTCTGACGTGACGACCGGAGAGACGTACGTCACTGTGAAAGGTCAGACACACACTATACACACACTATACACACTATACACACACTATACACACACTATACACACACTATACACACTATACACACACTATACACACACTATACACACTATACACACACTATACACACACTATACACACTATACACACACTATACACACACTATACACACACTATACACACACACACACACTATACACACACTATACACACACACACACACACACACTATACACACACTATACACACTATACACACAGTATACACACTATACACACACTATACACACACTAAACACACACTATACACACAATATACACACACTATACACACTATACACACACACACACACACACTATACACACACTATACACACACTATACACACACTATACACACACTATACACACTATACACACACTATACACACACTAAACACACACTATACACACACACACACACACACACACTATACACACACTATACACACACTATACACACACTATACACACACTAAACACACACACACACACACACTATACACACACTATACACACTATACACACACTATACACACACTATACACTCACTATACACACACTATACACACACTATACACACTATACACACAATATAAACACAATATACACACACACACACACTATACACACACTATACACACACTATACACACTATACACACACTATACACACACTATACACACACTATACACACACTATACACACTATACACACACTAAACACACACTATACACACTATACACACACTATACACACACACACACACAAAACACACACTAAACACACACAATACACACACTATACAATAATAATAATTCACACACACACACACTATACACACACTATACACACTATAATACACACTATACACACACTATACAATAATAATTATACACACACTATACACACACTATACACACACTATACACACTATACACACACTATACACACACTAAACACACAATAAACACACACACACACTATACACACACTCTACACACAATAATTATACACACTATACACACACTATACACACTAATTAAAACACACACTATACACACACACTATACACACTATACACACACTATACACACACTATACACACATTATACACACACTATACACACACTATACACACACTATACACACACTATACACACTATACACACACTATACACACACTATACACACACTATACACACACTATACACACACTAAACACACACTAAACACACTATACACACACTATACACACACTAAACACACTATACACACACTAAACACACACTATACACACACTATACACACACTATACACTCTATAACCACTCACTACACACTCTATACACACACTAAACACACACTATACAGACACTAAACACACTTTACACACACTATACACACACTATACAGACACTATACACACACTAAACACACACTAAACACACTATACACACACTATACACACACTATACACACACTATACACACACACTAAACACACAATACACAACCTAGACAAACACTATACACACACTATACACACACTATACACAATAATTATAATACACACACTATACACACACTATGCACACACTATACAATAATAATTCATACACACTATACACACACTAAACACACACTATAATAATAATAATTATACACACACTATACACACTATACACACAATTAAAACACACACTATACACACTATACACACACTATACACACACTATACACACTATACACACTATACACACACTAAACACACTATACACACACTAAACACACACTATACACACACTAAACACACTATACACACACAAAACACACACTATACACACACTATACACACACTATACACACACTATACACACACTATACACACACTATACACACACTATACACACACTATACACACACTATACACACACTAAACACACACTAAACACACACTATACACACACTATACACACACTATACACACACTATACACACTATACACACACTAAACACACACTATACACACACTATACACACACTATACACACACTAAACACACACTATACACACACTATACACACACTAAACACACACTATACACACACTATACACACACTATACAGACACTATACACACACTAAACACACACTAAACACACACTATACACACTATACACACACTAAACACACACTATACAGACACTAAACACACTTTACACACACTATACACACACTATACACACACTATACACACACTAAACACACACTATACACACACTATACACACACTATACACACACTAAACACACTATACACACACTAAACACACACTATACACACACTATACACACACTATACACACTATACACACACTATACACACACTATACACACACTAAACACACTATACACACACTATACACACACTAAACACACTATACACACTATACACACACTAAACACACACTATACACACACTATACACACACTATACACATTATACACACACTATACACATTATACACACACTATCACATTATACACACACTATACACACACTATACACATTATACACACACTATACACACACTATACACATTATACACACACTATACACACACTATACACACACTATACACACACTATACACATTATACACACACTATACACACACTATACACATTATACACACACTATACACATTATACACACACTATCACATTATACACACACTATACACACACTATACACATTATACACACACTATACACACACTATACACACACAATACACACACTATACACTCATACAATAATTATACACATTATACACACACTATACAAAATATTATACACACACTATACACACACTATACACACACTATACACATTATACACACACTATACACACACTATACACACACTATACACATTATACACACACTATACACACACTATACACACACTATACACACACAATACACACACTATACACATTATACACACACTATACACACACTATACACATTATACAATAATAATTATACACACACTATACACACAATATACACACTCTATACACACTATACACATTACACACACACAATACACACACTATACACACACTATACACATTATACACACACTATACACATTATACACACACTATACACACACTATACACATTATACACACACTATACACATTATACACACACTATAATAATAACACTATACACATTATACACACACTATACACATTATACACACACTATACACACACTAAACACATTATACAATAATAATTATACACACACATTATACACATATACACATTATACACACACTATACACTAATACACTATACACACACTATACACAAATAATAATTATACACATTATACACACACTATACACACACTATACACATTATACACACACAATACACACACTATACACATTATACACACACTATACACAATAATACACACACTATACATAATAATAATACACACATTATACACACACTATACACATTATACTACACACTATACACACACTATACACATTATACACACACTATACACACACTATACACAGTATACACACACTATACACATTATACACACACTATACACACACTATACACACACTATACACACACAATACACACACTATACACATTATACACACACTATACACACACTATACACATTATACACACACTATACACACACTATACACACACTAAACACACTATACACACACTATACACACACTATACACATTATACACACACTATACACACACTATACACACACTATACACACACTATACACATTATACACACACTATACACATTATACACACACTATACACATTATACACACACTATACACATTATACACACACTATACACACACTATACACACACTATACACATTATACACACACTATACACACACTATACACATTATACACACACTATACACATTATACACACACTATACACACACTATACACATTATACACACACTATACACACACTATACACACACTATACACACACTATACACACACACTATACAGACATTTCTAGAACATAAGTACATTAGAACAGTAGAACATTAGAACATTAGAACATTAGAACAGTAGAACATTAGAACATTAGAACATTAGAACATTAGAACAGTAGAACATTAGAACAGTAGAACATTAGAACAGTAGAACATTAGAACAGTAGAACATTAGAACAGTAGAACATTAGGACAGTAGAACATTAGAACATTAGAACAGTAGAACATTAGGACAGTAGAACATTAGGACAGTAGAACATTAGGACAGTAGAACATTAGAACAGTAGAACATTAGGACAGTAGAACATTAGAACAGTAGAACATTAGGACAGTAGAACATTAGAACATTAGAACAGTAGAACATTAGGACAGTAGAACATTAGAACAGTAGAACAGTAGAACATTAGGACAGTAGAACATTAGGACAGTAGAACATTAGAACATTAGAACAGTAGAACATTAGGACAGTAGAACAGTAGAACATTAGGACAGTAGAACATTAGAACATTAGAACAGTAGAACAGTAGAACATTAGAACAGTAGAACATTAGAACAGTAGAACATTAGAACAGTAGAACAGTAGAACATTAGGACAGTAGAACAGTAGAACAGTAGAACATTAGAACAGTAGAACATTAGGACAGTAGAACATTAGGACAGTAGAACATTAGGACAGTAGAACATTAGAACAGTAGAACATTAGGACAGTAGAACATTAGAACAGTAGAACAGTAGAACATTAGGACAGTAGAACATTAGGACAGTAGAACATTAGAACAGTAGAACAGTAGAACATTAGAACAGTAGAACATTAGGACAGTAGAACAGTAGAACAGTAGAACAGTAGAACAGTAGAACATCAGAACAGTAGAACAGTAGAACAGTAGAACAGTAGAACAGTAGAACAGTAGAACAGTAGAACAGTAGAACAGTAGAACATCAGAACAGTAGAACAGTAGAACAGTAGAACAGTAGAACAGTAGAACAGTAGAACAGTAGAACAGTAGAACAGTAGAACAGTAGAACAGTAGAACATCAGAACAGTAGAACATTAGGACAGTAGAACATTAGGACATTAGAACAGTAGAACATTAGAACAGTAGAACATTAGAACAGTAGAAAATTAGGACAGTAGAACATTAGGACAGTAGAACAGTAGAACAGTAGAACATTAGAACAGTAGAACATTAGAACATTAGAACAGTAGAACAGTAGGACAGTAGAACATTAGAACAGTAGAACAGTAGAACATTAGAACAGTAGAACATTAGGACAGTAGGACAGTAGGACAGTAGAACAGTAGAACAGTAGAACAGTAGGACAGTAGAACAGTAGAACAGTAGAACAGTAGAACAGTAGTACAGTAGAACAGTAGGACAGTAGGACAGTAGAACAGTAGGACAGTAGAACAGTAGAACAGTAGAACAGTAGAACAGTAGAACATCAGAACAGTAGAACATCAGAACAGTAGAACAGTAGAACAGTAGAACAGTAGAACATCAGAACAGTAGAACAGTAGAACAGTAGAACAGTAGAACAGTAGAACAGTAGAACAGTAGAACAGTAGAACAGTAGAACAGTAGAACATCAGAACAGTAGAACATCAGAACAGTAGAACATCAGAACATTAGAACAGTAGAACATTAGGACAGTAGAACAGTAGAACATCAGAACAGTAGAACAGCAGAACAGTAGAACAGTAGAACAGTAGAACATTAGAACAGTAGGACAGTAAAACATTAGAACAGTAGGACAGTAGAACAGTAGAACAGTAGGACAGTAGGACAGTAGAACAGTAGAACAGTAGGACAGTAGAACATTAGAACAGTAGGACAGTAGAACATTAGGACAGTAGAACATTGGGACAGTAGAACATCGGGACAGTAGGACAGTAGGACAGTAGAACATTAGGACAGTAGGACATTAGAACAGTAGAACAGTAGAACAGTAGAACAGCAGAACAGTAGAACATCAGAACAGTAGAACAGTAGGACAGTAGGACAGTAGAACAGTAGAACAGTAGAACAGTAGAACAGTAGGACAGTAGAACAGTAGGACAGTAGAACAGTAGGACAGTAGGACAGTAGAACAGTAGAACATTAGAACAGTAGAACATTAGAACAGTAGAACAGTAGAACAGTAGAACATTAGGACAGTAGAACATTAGGACAGTAGAACATTAGAACAGTAGAACATTAGGACAGTAGAACATTAGAACAGTAGGACAGTAGAACATTAGAACAGTAGGACAGTAGAACAGTAGAACATTAGAACAGTAGAACATTAGGACAGTAGAACATTAGGACAGTAGAACATTAGAACAGTAGAACAGTAGAACATTAGAACAGTAGAACATTAGGACAGTAGAACATTAGGACAGTAGAACATTAGAACAGTAGAACAGTAGAACATTAGAACAGTAGGACAGTAGAACAGTAGAACATTAGAACAGTAGAACAGTAGGACAGTAGAACAGTAGGACATTAGAACATTAGAACAGTAGAACATTAGAACAGTAGAACATTAGAACAGTAGAACATTAGGACAGTAGAACATTAGAACAGTAGGACAGTAGAACAGTAGAACATTAGAACAGTAGAACATTAGGACAGTAGAACATTAGAACAGTAGAACATTAGGACATTAGAACAGGAGAACATTAGAACAGTAGAACATTAGGACAGTAGAACATTAGAACATTAGGACATTAGAACATTAGGACATTAGAACATTAGAACAGTAGAACATTAGAACAGTAGAACAGTAGGACAGTAGAACATTAGAACAGTAGGACAGTAGAACAGTAGAACAGTAGGACAGTAGAACATTAGGACAGTAGAACAGTAGAACATTAGGACAGTAGAACAGTAGACAGAACAGTAGAACAGTGGGAACAGTAGGACAGTAGGACAGTAGAACAGTAGGACAGTAGAACAGTAGAACAGTAGGACAGTAGGACAGTAGGACAGGAGGACAGTAGGACAGTAGAACAGTAGAACAGTAGAACAGTAGAACAGTAGAACAGTAGGACAGTAGAACAGTAGAACAGTAGAACAGTAGGACAGTAGGACAGTAGAACAGTAGGACAGTAGAACAGTAGGACAGTAGAACAGTAGAACAGTAGAACAGTAGACAGGAGGACAGTAGAACATTAGAACAGTAGAACAGTAGTACAGTAGGACAGTAGGACAGTAGGACAGTAGTACAGTAGTACTGTAGTACTGTAGGACAGTAGGACAGTAGTACAGTAGAACAGTAGAACAGTAGAACAGTAGGACAGTAGGACAGTAGGACAGTAGAACAGTAGGACAGTAGGACAGCAGGACAGCAGAACAGTAGAACAGTAGGAACAGTAGGACAGCAGAACAGTAGAACAGTAGAACAGTAGAACAGTAGAACAGCAGGACATTAGGACAGTAGAACAGCAGGACAGTAGAACAGCAGAACAGTAGGACATTAGGACAGTAGGACAGTAGAACAGTGGACAGTAGGACAGTAGAACAGCAGGACAGTAGGACAGTAGGACAGTAGAACAGTAGAACAGTAGAACAGTAGACAGTAGAACAGTAGGAACAGTAGAACAGTAGAACAGTAGAACATTAGGACAGGAGGACAGTAGAACATTAGAACAGTAGAACAGTAGGACAGTAGGACAGTAGAACAGTAGAACAGAACAGTAGGACAGCAGGACAGTAGAACAGTAGAACAGCAGAACAGTAGAACAGTGAACAGTAGGACAGCAGGACAGCAGAACAGCAGAACAGTAGGACAGTAGAACAGTAGAACAGTAGAACAGTAGAACAGAGGACAGTAGGACAGAACAGCAGGACAGTGGGACAGTGACAGCAGGAACAGTAGAACAGTAGAACATTAGGACAGTAGAACATCAGAACAGTAGGACAGTAGAACATTAGGACAGTAGAACAGTAGAACATCAGAACAGTAGGACAGTAGAACATTAGGACAGTAGAACAGTAGAACAGTAGAACAGTAGAACAGTAGAACATCAGAACAGTAGAACAGTAGAACAGTAGGACAGTAGAACAGTAGAACAGTAGGACAGTAGAACAGTAGGACAGTAGAACAGTAGAACAGTAGGACAGTAGAACAGTAGAACAGTAGAACATTAGAACAGTAGAACAGTAGGACAGTAGAACAGTAGAACAGTAGGACAGTAGGACAGTAGGACAGTAGAACAGTAGGACAGTAGAACAGTAGAACAGTAGAACAGTAGAACAGTAGAACAGTAGAACAGTAGAACATTAGAACAGTAGAACAGTAGGACAGTAGAACAGTAGGACAGTAGAACAGTAGAACAGTAGAACAGTAGAACAGTAGAACAGTAGAACATCAGAACAGTAGAACAGTAGAACATCAGAACAGTAGAACAGTAGAACAGTAGAACAGTAGAACAGTAGGACAGTAGAACAGTAGGACAGTAGAACAGTAGAACAGTAGGACAGTAGAACAGTAGAACATTAGAACAGTAGAACATCAGAACAGTAGAACAGTAGAACAGTAGAACAGTAGAACAGTAGAACAGTAGAACAGTAGGACAGTAGGACAGTAGAACAGTAGAACAGTAGAACAGTAGAACAGTAGGACAGTAGAACAGTAGGACAGTAGAACAGTAGAACAGTAGAACAGTAGAACAGTAGAACAGTAGAACAGTAGAACAGTAGGACAGTAGAACAGTAGAACAGTAGGACAGTAGGACAGTAGAACAGTAGGACAGTAGAACAGTAGAACAGTAGAACAGTAGAACAGTAGGACAGTAGAACAGTAGAACAGTAGAACAGTAGAACAGTAGGACAGTAGGACAGTAGAACAGTAGAACAGTAGAACAGTAGGACAGTAGAACAGTAGAACAGTAGAACAGTAGAACAGTAGGACAGTAGAACAGTAGGACAGGAGGACAGTAGAACAGTAGAACAGTAGGACAGTAGAACAGTAGAACAGTAGAACAGTAGGACAGTAGAACAGTAGAACAGTAGGACAGTAGAGACAGTAGAACAGTAGGAACAGTAGAACAGTAGAACAGTAGAACAGTAGGACAGTAGAACAGTAGAACAGTAGAACAGTAGGACAGTAGAACAGTAGAACAGTAGGACAGTAGGAACAGTAGGACAGTAGGACAGTAGGACAGTAGAACAGTAGAACAGTGGGAACAGTAGAACAGTAGGACAGTAGAACAGTAGAACAGTAGAACAGTAGGACAGTAGAACAGTAGAACAGTAGGACAGTAGAACAGTAGAACAGTAGGACAGTAGAACAGTAGGACAGTAGAACAGTAGGACAGTAGGACAGTAGAACAGTAGGACAGTAGAACATTGGGACAGTAGAACAGTAGGGGACAGTAGAACAGTAGAACAGTAGAACAGTAGGACAGTAGAACAGAGTAACAGTAGAACAGTGGGACAGTAGAGACAGTGAACAGTAGAACAGTGGGAACAGTAGACAGTAGAACAGTAGAACAGTAGAACAGTGGGACAGTAGAACAGTAGAGACAGTAGAACAGTAGAACAGTAGAGACAGTGGGACAGTAGAGACAGTAGGACAGTAGGACAGTAGGACAGTAGAACAGTAGAACATTAGGACAGTAGAACAGTAGCACAGTAGTACAGTAGAACAGTAGAACAGTAGGACAGTAGAACATTAGGACAGTAGAACAGTAGGACAGTAGAACAGTAGAACATCAGAACAGTAGAACAGTAGAACATCAGAACAGTAGAACAGTAGAACAGTAGAACATTAGGACAGTAGAACATCAGAACAGTAGGACAGTAGAACATTAGGACAGTAGAACATCAGAACAGTAGAACAGTAGAACAGTAGAACAGTAGAACAGTAGAACAGTAGAACAGTAGAACAGTAGAACATCAGAACAGTAGAACAGTAGGACAGTAGAACAGTGCAGAACAGTAGAACAGTGAGAACAGTAGAACAGTAGAACAGTAGACAGTAGAACAGTAGAACAGTAGAACAGTAGAACAGCAGAACAGTAGAACAGCAGGACAGTAGAACAGTAGAACAGTAGTACAGTAGAACAGTAGAACAGTAGGACAGTAGGACAGTAGAACAGTAGGACAGTAGAACAGTAGGACAGTAGAACAGTAGGACAGTAGAACAGTAGGACAGTAGAACAGTAGGACAGTAGAACAGTAGGACAGTAGAACAGTAGAACAGTAGAACAGTAGAACAGTAGGACAGTAGAACAGTAGAACAGTAGGACAGTAGAACAGTAGAACAGTAGAACAGTAGAACAGTAGAGACAGTAGAACAGTGGGACAGTAGAACAGTAGAACAGTAGAACATTGGGACAGTAGAACAGTAGAACATTGGGACATTATAACAGTAGAACATTAGGACAGTAGAAAATTAGGACAGTAGAACATTAGGACAGTAGAACAGTAGAACAGTAGAACATTAGAACAGTAGAACATTAGAACATTAGAACAGTAGAACAGTAGGACAGTAGAACATTAGGACATTAGAACATTAGAACAGTAGAACATTAGAACAGTAGAACATTAGGACAGTAGGACAGTAGAACAGTAGGACAGTAGAACATTAGAACATTAGGACATTAGAACAGTAGAACATTAGAACAGTAGAACATTAGAACAGTAGAAAATTAGGACAGTAGAACATTAGGACAGTAGAACAGTAGAACAGTAGAACATTAGAACAGTAGAACATTAGAACAGTAGAACATTAGGACAGTAGAACATTAGAACAGTAGAACATTAGGACAGTAGAACATTAGAACAGTAGAACAGTAGAACATTAGGACAGTAGAACAGTAGAACAGTAGAACAGTAGAACATTAGGACAGTAGAACATTAGGACAGTAGAACAGTAGAACATTAGAACAGTAGAACATTAGGACAGTAGAACATTAGGACAGTAGAACATTAGAACATTAGAACATTAGAACAGTAGAACATTAGAACATTAGAACATTAGGACAGTAGAACATTAGAACAGTAGAACATTAGGACAGTAGAACATTAGAACAGTAGAACATTAGGACAGTAGAACATTAGAACAGTAGAACAGTAGAACATTAGGACAGTAGAACATTAGGACAGTAGAACATTAGAACAGTAGAACAGTAGAACATTAGAACAGTAGAACATTAGAACAGTAGAACAGTAGAACAGTAGAACAGTAGAACATTAGGACAGTAGAACATTAGGACAGTAGAACATTAGAACAGTAGAACATTAGAACAGTAGAACATTAGAACAGTAGAACAGTAGAACATTAGGACTGTAGAACATTAGAACATTAGAATATTAGGACAGTAGAACATTAGAACATTAGAACAGTAGAACATCAGAACAGTAGAACAGTAGAACATTAGAACAGTAGAACAGTAGAACAGTAGAACAGTAGAACATTAGGACAGTAGAACATTAGGACAGTAGAACAGTAGAACATTAGGACAGTAGAACAGTAGAACATTAGAACAGTAGAACATTAGAACAGTAGAACAGTAGAACATTAGGACAGTAGAACATTAGGACAGTAGAACATTAGGACAGTAGAACATTAGGACAGTAGAACAGTAGAACATTAGAACAGTAGAACATTAGGACAGTAGAACAGTAGAACATTAGAACAGTAGAACATTAGAACAGTAGAACAGTAGAACAGTAGAACAGTAGAACATTAGGACAGTAGAACATTAGGACAGTAGAACAGTAGAACAGTAGAACAGTAGGACAGTAGGACAGTAGGACAGTAGAACATTAGAACAGTAGGACAGTAGAACAGTAGGACAGTAGAACAGTAGAACAGTAGGACAGTAGAACAGTAGAACAGTAGAACAGTAGAACATCAGAACAGTAGAACATTAGGACAGTAGAACAGTAGAACAGTAGAACATCAGAACAGTAGAACAGTAGAACAGTAGAACAGTAGAACAGTAGAACAGTAGAACAGTAGAACAGTAGAACAGTAGAACAGTAGAACATCAGAACAGTAGAACAGTAGAACAGTAGAACATCAGAACAGTAGAACAGTAGAACATTAGGACAGTAGAACAGTAGAACATTAGGACAGTAGAACAGTAGAACATTAGAACAGTAGAACAGTAGAACATTAGGACAGTAGAACAGTAGAACAGTAGAACAGTAGAACAGTAGAACAGTAGAACAGTAGAACAGTAGAACAGTAGAACATTAGAACAGTAGAACAGTAGAACAGTAGAACAGTAGAACATCAGAACAGTAGAACAGTAGGACAGTAGGACAGTAGGACAGTAGAACAGTAGAACAGTAGGACAGTAGGACAGTAGAACAGTAGAACAGTAGAACATCAGAACAGTAGAACAGTAGAACAGTAGAACAGTAGAACATCAGAACAGTAGAACATTAGGACAGTAGGACAGTAGAACAGTAGGACAGTAGAACAGTAGAACAGTAGAACATTAGAACAGTAGAACATTAGGACAGTAGAACATTAGGACAGTAGAACATTAGAACAGTAGAACAGTAGAACATTAGAACAGTAGAACAGTAGAACAGTAGAACATTAGGACAGTAGAACATTAGGACAGTAGAACAGTAGAACAGTAGAACATTAGGACAGTAGAACATTAGAACAGTAGGACAGTAGAACATTAGAACAGTAGGACAGTAGAACAGTAGAACATTAGAACAGTAGAACATTAGGACAGTAGAACATTAGGACAGTAGAACATTAGAACAGTAGAACATTAGAACAGTAGAACATTAGAACAGTAGAACATTAGGACAGTAGAACATTAGAACAGTAGAACAGTAGAACATTAGAACAGTAGAACATTAGGACAGTAGGACAGTAGAACAGTAGGACAGTAGAACATTAGAACATTAGGACATTAGAACAGTAGAACATTAGAACAGTAGAAAATTAGGACAGTAGAACATTAGGACAGTAGAACAGTAGAACAGTAGAACATTAGAACAGTAGAACATTAGAACAGTAGAACAGTAGAACAGTAGAACATTAGAACAGTAGAACATTAGAACAGTAGAACAGTAGGACAGTAGAACATTAGGACATTAGAACATTAGAACAGTAGAACATTAGAACAGTAGAACATTAGGACAGTAGGACAGTAGAACAGTAGAACAGTAGAACATTAGAACAGTAGAACATTAGAACAGTAGAACATTAGGACAGTAGAACAGTAGAACATTAGAACAGTAGAACATTAGGACAGTAGAACATTAGGACAGTAGAACATTAGAACAGTAGGACAGTAGAACATTAGGACAGTAGAACAGTAGAACAGTAGAACATTAGAACAGTAGAACATTAGGACAGTAGAACATTAGAACAGTAGAACAGTAGAACATTAGAACAGTAGAACATTAGAACAGTAGAACATTAGGACAGTAGAACATTAGAACAGTAGAACATTAGGACATTAGAACAGGAGAACATTAGAACAGTAGAACAGTAGAACAGTAGGACAGTAGGACAGTAGAACAGTAGGACAGTAGAACATTAAGACAGTAGAACATTAGGACAGTAGAACAGTAGGACAGTAGAACAGTAGGACATTAGGACAGTAGAACAGTAGGACAGTAGAACATTCGGACAGTAGAACAGTAGGACATTAGGACAGTAGAACAGTAGGACAGTAGAACATTGGGACAGTAGAACATCGGGACAGTAGGACAGTAGAACATTAGGACAGTAGAACATTAGAACAGTAGGACAGTAGGACAGTAGAACAGTAGGACAGTAGAACAGTAGAACAGTAGAACAGTAGGACAGTAGAACAGTAGAACAGTAGAACAGTAGAACAGTAGGACAGTAGAACAGTAGAACAGTAGGACAGTAGGACAGTAGAACAGTAGGACAGTAGGACAGTAGGACAGTAGAACAGTAGAACAGTAGAACAGTAGAACAGTAGAACAGTAGAACATTAGAACAGTAGAACATTAGGACAGTAGAACATTAGGACAGTAGAACATTAGGACAGTAGAACAGTAGAACATTAGGACAGTAGAACAGTAGAACATTAGAACAGTAGAACAGTAGAACATTAGGACAGTAGAACAGTAGAACATTAGAACAGTAGAACATTAGAACAGTAGAACAGTAGAACAGTAGAACAGTAGAACATTAGGACAGTAGAACATTAGGACAGTAGAACATTAGAACAGTAGGACAGTAGAACATTAGAACATTAGAACAGTAGAACATTAGGACAGTAGAACATTAGGACAGTAGAACATTAGAACAGTAGGACAGTAGAACATTAGGACAGTAGAACATTAGAACAGTAGAACAGTAGAACATTAGAACAGTAGAACAGTAGAACATTAGGACAGTAGAACATTAGGACATTAGAACAGGAGAACATTAGAACAGTAGAACATTAGGACAGTAGAACATTAGAACATTAGGACATTAGAACATTAGGACATTAGAACAGTAGAACATTAGAACAGTAGAACATTAGAACAGTAGAAAATTAGGACAGTAGAACATTAGGACAGTAGAACAGTAGAACAGTAGAACATTAGAACAGTAGAACATTAGAACAGTAGAACAGTAGGACAGTAGAACATTAGGACATTAGAACATTAGGACAGTAGAACATTAGTACATTTGAACATTAGAACAGTAGAACATTAGAACAGTAGAACATTAGGACAGTAGGACAGTAGAACAGTAGAACAGTAGAACATTAGAACAGTAGAACATTAGGACAGTAGAACATTAGGACAGTAGAACATTAGAACAGTAGGACAGTAGAACATTAGAACATTAGAACAGTAGAACATTAGGACAGTAGAACAGTAGAACAGTAGAACAGTAGGACAGTAGAACAGTAGGACAGTAGAACAGTAGGACAGTAGAACAGTAGGACAGTAGGACAGTAGAACAGTAGAACAGTAGAACAGTAGAACAGTAGAACAGTAGAACATCAGAACAGTAGAACAGTAGAACATCAGAACAGTAGAACAGTAGAACAGTAGGACAGTAGAACAGTAGAACAGTAGAACAGTAGGACAGTAGAACAGTAGAACAGTAGGACAGTAGGACAGTAGAACAGTAGGACAGTAGAACAGTAGAACAGTAGAACAGTAGGACAGTAGAACAGTAGAACAGTAGAACAGTAGGACAGTAGGACAGTAGAACAGTAGGACAGTAGGACAGTAGAACAGTAGGACAGTAGGACAGTAGAACAGTAGAACAGTAGAACAGTAGGACAGTAGAACAGTAGGACAGTAGGACAGTAGAACATTAGGACAGTAGAACAGTAGAACAGTAGAACAGTAGGACAGTAGAACAGTAGAACAGTAGGACAGTAGAACAGTAGAACAGTAGGACAGTAGGACAGTAGAACAGTAGAACAGTAGGACAGTAGGACAGTAGAACAGTAGAACAGTAGGACAGTAGAACAGTAGGACAGTAGGACAGTAGAACAGTAGAACAGTAGGACAGTAGGACAGTAGGACAGTAGAACAGTAGAACAGTAGGACAGTAGGACAGTAGAACAGTAGAACAGTAGGACAGTAGGACAGTAGAACATTAGGACAGTAGGACAGTAGAACAGTAGGACAGTAGAACAGTAGAACAGTAGAACAGTAGAACAGTAGGACAGTAGAACAGTAGAACAGTAGAACAGTAGAACATTAGAACAGTAGGACAGTAGAACAGTAGGACAGTAGAACAGAAGGACAGTAGAACATTAGGACAGTAGAACATTAGGACAGTAGGACAGTAGAACAGTAGGACAGTAGAACAGTAGGACAGTAGAACAGAAGGACAGTAGAACAGTAGGACAGTAGAACAGTAGGACAGTAGAACAGTAGGACAGTAGAACAGTAGAACATTCGGACATTAGGACAGTAGAACAGTAGAACATTCGGACAGTAGGACAGTAGAACATTAGGACATTAGGACAGTAGGACAGTAGAACAGTAGGACAGTAGAACAGTAGGACAGTAGAACATTCGGACAGTAGGACAGTAGAACAGTAGGACAGTAGAACAGTAGAACAGTAGGACAGTAGAACAGTAGGACAGTAGAACAGTAGAACATTCGGACAGTAGGACAGTAGAACAGTAGGACAGTAGAACAGTAGGACAGTAGAACAGGAGGACAGTAGAACAGTAGAACATTAGAACAGTAGGACAGTAGAACAGTAGAACAGGAGGACAGTAGAACAGTAGAACATTAGAACAGTAGGACAGTAGAACAGTAGAACAGTAGGACAGTAGGACAGTAGAACAGTAGAACAGTAGGACAGTAGGACAGTAGAACAGTAGGACAGTAGAACAGTAGAACAGTAGAACAGTAGGACAGTAGAACAGTAGGACAGTAGAACAGTAGAACAGTAGGACAGTAGAACAGTAGAACAGTAGAACAGTAGAACAGTAGAACAGTAGAACAGTAGGACAGTAGAACAGTAGAACAGTAGAACAGTAGAACAGTAGGACAGTAGAACAGTAGGACAGTAGAACAGTAGAACAGTAGGACAGTAGGACAGTAGAACAGTAGAACAGTAGGACAGTAGGACAGTAGAACAGTAGAACAGTAGGACAGTAGGACAGTAGGACAGTAGAACAGTAGAACAGTAGAACAGTAGGACAGTAGGACAGTAGGACAGTAGAACAGTAGAACAGTAGGACAGTAGAACAGTAGAACAGTAGAACAGTAGAACAGTAGGACAGTAGAACAGTAGGACAGTAGAACAGTAGAACAGTAGGACAGTAGAACAGTAGGACAGTAGAACAGTAGGACAGTAGAACAGTAGGACAGTAGGACAGTAGAACAGTAGGACAGTAGAACAGTAGGACAGTAGAACAGTAGAACAGTAGGACAGTAGGACAGTAGGACAGTAGAACAGTAGAACAGTAGAACATGGTCTCTCACGGTCGGTTCTGGGTGTTGCAGGTTCTTTACACTCGTGTTTTGTTCTGTTCTTTTGTGTTTGTGCAGCTCGGCCTCAGAAGAGCCTCTAGAGCCTCGGCTCTGCAGCTCCTCCAGACCAAAGCAAATAAATCAGATCAATCCTGGTTCTCTGTGTCTCTGTGCTCGGCTCTCACACTCACACTAAAGTAGAACATTGTTCTGCAGTTCCTGGACTCGCCTTTGGATCAGGTCAGAAATCAGGAGCCAAAGGAAAAGGCACAAACTGACCTGACCTTTACAGGGGGAACAGGGGGTACAGGGGGTATGAGAGGGTACAGAGGGTACAGGGGTACAGGGGTACAGGGGGTACAGGGGTACGAGGGGTACAGGGGGAACAGGGGGTACAGGGGGAACAGAGGGTACGAGGGGTACAGGGGGAACAGAGGGTACGAGGGGTACAGGGGGGTACGAGGGGTACAGGGGTACAGGGGTATGAGAGGGTACAGGGGTACAGGGGATACGAGAGGTACAGGGGGAACAGGGGTACAGGGGGTACAGGGGGCTGAGGGGTACAGGGGGAACAGGGGTACAGGGGGAACAGAGGGTACGAGGGGGACAGGGGTACAGGGGGTACGAGGGGTACAGGGGGAACAGAGGGTACGAGGGGTACAGGGGTACAGGGGGTATGAGAGGGTACAGGGGGTACAGGGGGTACGAGGGGTACAGGGGGAACAGAGGGTACGAGGGGTACAGGGGGAACAGAGGGTACGAGGGGTACAGGGGAACAGAGGGTACGAGGAGTACAGGGGAACAGAGGGTACGAGGAGCACAGGGGTACAGGGGGTATGAGAGGGTACAGGGGTACAGGGGTACAGGGGGTACGAGGGGTACAGGGGAACAGAGGGTACGAGGGGTACAGGGGGTACAGGGGGCACGAGGGGTACAGGGGTATGAGGGGGTACAGAGTACGAGGGGTACAGGGGGTACGAGGGGTACGAGGGGTACAGGGGAAACAGGGGTACGAGGGGGTACAGGGGTACAGGGGTACGAGGGGGTACGAGGGGTACAGGGGGTACGAGGTGGTACGAGGGGTACAGGGGTACGAGGGGGTACGAGGGGTACAGGGGTACAGGGGTACAGGGGGTACGAGGGGTACAGGGGTACGAGGGGGTACGAGGGGTACAGGGGGTACAGGGGTACGAGGGGTACAGGGTACGAGGGGTACGAGGGGTACAGGGGGTACGAGGGGGTACGAGGGGTACAGGGGTACAGGGGTACAGGGGCACGAGGGGTACAGGGGGAACAGGGGTACGAGGGGGTACAGGGGTACAGGGGGTACAGGGGCACGAGGTACAGGGGCACGAGGGGGCACGAGGGGTACAGGGGTACAGGGGGAACAGGGGGTACGAGGGGGTACAGGGGTACAGGGGTACAGGGGTACGAGGGGTACAGGGGCACGAGGGGGTACGAGGGGTACAGGGAACAGGGGGTACGAGGGGGTACAGGGGGTACAGGGGGTACGAGGGGTACAGGGGGTACGAGGGGTATATGGGGGTACAGGGGGGTATACGGGGGTACAGGGGTACAGGAGATACGAGGGGTACAGGGGTACAGGGTTCAGGGGGTACGAGGGTACAGGGGTACAGGGGTTCAGGGGTACGAGGGGTACAGGGGGAACAGAGGGTACGAGGTACAGGGGGTACAGGGGGTACGAGGGGTACAGGGGGTACAGGGGTATGAGAGGGTACAGGGGGTACAGGGGGTACGAGGGGTACAGGGGGAACAGGGGGTACAGGGGGTACGAGGGGTACAGGGGGAACAGGGGTACAGGGGAACAGAGGGTACGAGGGGTACAGGGGTACAGGGGTACGAATGAGGGGTACAGGGGGAACAGAGGGTACGAGGGGTACAGGGGGTACAGGGGTATGAGAGGGTACAGGGGTACAGGGGGCACGAGGGGTACAGGGGGAACAGAGGGTACGAGGGGTACAGGGGGAACAGAGGGTACGAGGGGTACAGGGGGAACAGAGGGTACGAGGAGTACAGGGGGAACAGAGGGTACGAGGGGTACAGGGGTACAGGGGTATGAGAGGGTACAGGGGGTACAGGGGTACAGGGGTACGAGGGGTACAGGGGGAACAGAGGGTACGAGGGGTACAGGGGTACAGGGGTACGAGGGGTACAGGGGGTATAGGGGGTACAGGGGTACAGGGGTACGAGGGGTACAGGGGGTATGAGGGGGTACAGGGGGTACGAGGGGTACAGGGGTACGAGGGGTACAGGGGAAACAGGGGTACGAGGGGGTACAGGGGGTACAGGGGGTACGAGGGGGTACGAGGGGTACAGGGGGTCTGAGGGGTACGAGGGCACAGGGGTACAGGGTACAGAGTACGTAGGGGTACAGGGGTACAGGGGTACAGGGTACGAGGGGTACAGGGGTACGAGGGGGTACGAGGGGTACAGGGGTACAGGGGGTACGAGGGGTACAGGGGTACGAGGGGGGCACGAGGGCCTACAGGGGGTACGAGGGGGCACGAGGGGTACAGGGGTACAGGGGGTACAGGGGTCTGAGGGGTACAGGGGGAACAGGGGGTACGAGGGGTACAGGGGGTACAGGGGGTACAGGGGGTACGAGGGGTACAGGGGTACGAGGGGGTACGAGGGTACAGGGGTACAGGGGGAACAGGGGGTACGAGGGGGTACAGGGGTACAGGGGTACAGGGGTACGAGGGGTACAGGGGTACGAGGGGTATGAGGGGTACAGGGGGAACAGAGTACGAGGGGTACAGGGGGTACAGGGGGTACAGGGGGTACGAGGGGTACAGGGGTACGAGGTGGTACGAGGTATATGGGGGTACAGGGGGTATACGGGGTACAGGGGTACAGGAGATACGAGGGGTACAGGGTACAGGGGTTCAGGGGGTACGAGGGGTACAGGGGGTACAGGGGGTTCAGGGGTACGAGGGGTACAGGGGAACAGGGGGTACGAGGGGTACAGGGGTACAGGGGTACAGGGGTACAGAGGCACGAGGGGTACAGGGTACGAGGGGGTACGAGGGGTATATGGGGGTACAGGGGTGTATACGGGGGTACAGGGGTACAGGGGTGTACGGGGGTACAGGGGGTACAGGGGGTATATGGGGGTACAGGGGTACAGGGGTACAGGTGGTACAGGGGCACGAGGGTACAGAGGGTACGAGGGGCACGAGGGGTACAGGGGGAACAGGGGGCACGAGGGGGTACAGGGGGTACAGGGGTACAGGGTCTGAGGGGTACAGAGTGCACGAGGGGTACGAGGGGTATATGGGGGTACAGGGGGTATAATGGGGTACAGGGGTACAGGAGATACGAGGGTACAGGGGTTACAGGGGTACGAGGGGTACAGGGGGAACAGGGGTACGAGGGGGTACAGGGGGTACAGGGGTACAGGGGGTACAGGTGGTACGAGGGGTACAGGGGGTACGAGGGGTACGAGGGGTATATGGGGTACAGGGGGTATACGGGGGTATACGGGGGTACAGGGGGTACAGGGGTATAAGGGGTACAGGGGTACAGGGGTATATGGGGGTACAGGGGGTATACGGGGTACAGGGGTACAGGGGGTACAGGGGGTATACGGGGGTACAGGGGTACAGGGGGTATATGGGGGTACAGGGGTACAGGGGTACAGGGGGTACAGGGGGCTGAGGTACAGGGGGTACGAGGGGTACGAGGGGTATATGGGGTACAGGGGGTATACGGGGGTACAGGGGTACAGGGGTATACGGGGTACAGGGGTACAGGGGTATATGGGGGTACAGGGGGTATACGGGGGTACAGGGGGTACAGGGGGTACAGGGGTATACGGGGGTACAGGGGTACAGGGGGTATATGGGGGTACAGGGGGTACAGGGGTACAGGGGGTACGAGGGGTACAGGGGGTACGAGGGGCACGAGGGGTACAGGGGGGAACAGGGGTACGAGGGGGTACAGGGGTACAGGGGGTACAGGGGCACGAGGGGTACAGGGGCACGAGGGGGTACGAGGGGTATATGGGGGTACAGGGGCATATGCGGGGTACAGGGGTACAGGAGATCGAGGGGTACAGGGTACAGGGGCACGAGGGGCACGAGGGTACAGGGGGAACAGGGGGTACAGGGGTACAGGGGTACAGGGGTACAGGGGTCTGAGGGGGTACAGGGGCACGAGGGGCACGAGGGTATAAGGGGGTACAGGGGGGTATACGGGGTACAGGGGTACAGGAGATACGAGGGGTACAGGGGGTACAGGGGGTACAGGGGCACGAGGGGTACAGGGGGAACAGGGGGCACGAGGGGTACAGGGGTACAGGGTACAGGGGTACGAGGGGTACAGGGGGTACGAGGGGGTACGAGGGCAACAGGGGTACGAGGGGCACGAGGGGTATATGGGGGTACAGGGGGTATACGGGGTACAGGGGTACAGGAGATACGAGGGGTACAGGGGTACAGGGGGTACAGGGGGTACGAGGGGTACAGGGGCAACGAGGGGGTACGAGGGGTATATGGGGGTACAGGGGGTATACGGGGTACAGGGGTACAGGGGTATACGGGGTACAGGGGGTACAGGGGGTATATGGGGGTACAGGGGGTATACGGGGTACAGGGGTATACGGGGTACAGGGGTACAGGGGGTATACGGGGGTACAGGGGGTAGAGGAGGGTATACAGGTGGTACAGGGGGTATACCGGGGTCCAGGTGGGTATATGGGGGTACAGGGGGGTATATGGGGGTACAGGGGGTATACAGGGGTAGAGGAGGGTATACGGGGGTACAGGGGGTATACGGGGGTACAGGGGGTATACAGGGGTAGAGGAGGGTATACAGGTGGTACAGGGGGTATACGGGGGTACAGGGGGTATACGGGGGTCCAGGTGAGTATACGGGGGTACAGGGGGTATATGGGGGTACAGGGGGGTAGACGGGGGTACAGGGGGTATACAGGTGGTACAGGGGGGGGGTAAAATTGCCTAAATCTTAAATGTCGGGGCTGCAGCCTTCGCCGGATCAGACTTAGCGAACTTTGTTCTCTCGCTCACTTTCAAGTCCAAGATTAGACCTGGTTTAGACCTGGGTTAGTCCTGGTTCAGTCCTGGTCTAGTCCTGGTTTAGACCTGGTTTCGTCCGGGTTTAGTACTGGTTTAGACCTGGTTCAGTCCTGGTTCAGTCCTGGTTCAGTCCTGGTCTAGTCCTGGTTTAGTCCTGGTTCAGTCCTGGTTTAGTCCTGGTTTAGACCTGGTTCAGTCCTGGTTCAGTCCTGGTTCAGTCCTGGTTTAGACCTGATTCAGTCCTGGTTAAGTCCTGGTTTAGTCCTGGGTCAGTTCTGGTTTAGTCCTGGTTTAGTCCTGATTTAGACCTGGTTTGGTCCTGGTTTAGTCCCGGTTTAGACATGGTTTAGTCCTGGTTTAGTCCTGGTTTAGTCCTGTTTCAGTCCTGGTTTAGACCTGGTTTAGAACTGGTTTAGTCCTGGTTTAGACCTGGTTCAGTCCTGGTTCAGTCCTGGTCTAGTCCTGGTTTAGACCTGGTTTCGTCCGGGTTTAGACCTGGTTTAGTCCTGGTTCAGTCCTGGTTTAGAACTGGTTTAGACCTGGTTTAGTCCTGGTTTAGACCTGGTTTGGTCCTGGTTCAGTCCTGGTTCAGTCCTGGTTTAGTCCGGGTTTAGACCTGGTTCTGTCCTGGTTCAGTACTGGTTTAGACCTGGTTTAGAACTGGTTTAGACCTGGTTTAGAACTGGTTAATTCCTGGTTTAGTCCCGGTTCAGTCCTGGTTTAGTCCTGGTTTAGTCCTGGTTCAGTCCTGGTTTAGACCTGGTTTAGAACTGGTTTAGAACTGGTTTAGTCCTGGTTCAGTCCTGGTTCGGTCCTGGTTCGGTCCTGGTTCAGTCGTGGTTCAGACCTGGTTTAGTCCTGGTTTAGTCCTGGTTTAGTCCTGGTTTAGTCCTGGTTTAGTCCTGGTTTAGTCCTGGTTTAGTCCTGGTTTGGTCCTGGTTCAGTCCTGGTTCAGTCCTGGTTTAGTCCTGGTTCAGTCCTGGTTCAGTCCTGGTTCTGTCCTGGTTTAGTCCTGGTTCAGTCCTGGTTTAGTCCTGGTTTAGTCCTGGTTTAGTCCTGGTTTAGTCCTGGTTTAGTCATGGTTCAGTGCTGGTTTAGTCCTGGTTTAGTCCTGGTTTAGTCCTGGTTCAGTCCTGGTTTAGTCCTGGTTTAGTCCTGATTTAGTCCTGGTTCAGTCCTGGTTTAGTCCTGGTTTAGTCCTGGTTCAGTCCTGGTTTAGTCCTGGTTTAGTCCTGGTTCAGTCCTGGTTCAGTCCTGGTTTAGACCTGGTTTAGACTTGGTTTAGTCCTGGTTTAGTCCTGGTTTAGTCCTGGTTTAGACCTGGTTTAGTCCTGGTTTAGTCCTGGTTCAGTCCTGGTTCAGTCCTGGTTTAGTCCTGGTTCAGTCCTGGTTCAGTCCTGGTTCAGTCCTGGTTTAGTCCTGGTTCAGTCCTGGTTCAGTCCTGGTTCAGTCCTGGTTCAGTCCTGGTTTAGTCCTGGTTTAGTCCTGGTTTAGTCCTGGTTCAGTTCTGGTTTAATGCATCAGTTTTATACAGCACTTTTCTGGACCCTCAGAGATGCTTTACAGCTTTATTCATTCACTCCAGACCTGGTGGTGTAAACTACTATTGTAGCCACAGCTGCCCTGGGACAGACTGACGGAAGTGAGGCTCCAATCTGCGCCATCGGCCCCTCCGACCACCACCACCATTCACACACACCACTTTCACACTAGGCAATGTGGGTGAAGTGTCTTGCCTAAGGACACAACAACAGTTTTAGCAACTGACGCCACTGTGGCCCCTGGAGCTCCCAGTGTCTCCATCCAAGTCCTGACCAGGACCTGAGCTCCTGAGACCTGAGGCATCAGACTGTGATGAGTGTGGCCACATACACAGACAGAGTCATACATACATATGCATACATACAGATATACATACACACATACACACATACATATACATACACACATACATATACATACACACATACATATACATACTCATACATACATATACATACTCATACATACATATACATACTCACATACATACATATACATACTCACATACATACATATACATACACACATACATATACATACTCACATACATACATATACATACTCACATACATACATATACATACACACATACATATACATACTCATACATACATATACATACTCATACATACATATACATACTCACATACATACATATACATACTCACATACATACATATACATACTCATACATACATATACATACTCACATACATACATATACATACTCACATACATACATATACATACTCACATACATACATATACTCACATACATACATATACATACTCACATACATACATATACATACTCACATACATACATATATATACTCACATACATACATATATATACTCACATACATACATATACTCACATACATACATATACTCACATACATACATATACATACTCACATACATACATATACATACACACATACATATACATACTCATACATACATATACATACTCATACATACATATACATACTCACATACATACATATACATACATACATATACATACTCACATACATACATATACATACTCATACATACATATACATACATACATATACTCACATACATACATATACATACTCACATACATACATATACATACTCATACATACATATACATACTCACATACATACATATACATACTCACATACATACATATACATACTCACATACATACATATACATACTCACATACATACATATACATACTCACATACATACATATATATACTCACATACATACATATATATACTCACATACATACATATACATACTCACATACATACATATACATACTCGCATACATACTCACATACATACATATACATACTCACATACATACATATACATACTCACATACATACATATACATACTCATACATACATATACATACTCATACATACATATACATACTCATACATACATATACATACTCATACATACATATACTCACATACATACATATACATACTCATACATACATATACATACTCATACATACATATACATACTCATACATACATATACATACTCATACATACATATACATACTCATACATACATATACTCACATACATACATATACATACTCATACATACATATACTCACATACATACATATACATACTCACATACATACATATACATACTCACATACATACATATATATACTCACATACATACATATATATACTCACATACATACATATACATACTCACATACATACATATACATACTCATACATACATATACATACTCACATACATACATATACATACTCACATACATACATATATATACTCACATACATACATATACATACTCATACATACATATACATACTCATACATACATATACTCACATACATACATATACATACTCATACATACATATACATACTCATACATACATATACATACTCATACATACATATACATACTCATACATACATATACTCACATACATCATGGATGGAAACGTGAAGAGATTGGATGGTGTTATTAGAGATGTCCAGGATCTTAAAACAAGCCTACAGTTCACCCAAGGCATCATGGAGGATATGAAATCTGGATATAAAGATATTGAGGCTAAAATCAAAGCATGTGAAAACCACACTGCAAAGCTAAAGCAGGAGATGGATGACTTATTTCATAAACTGGATTACATTGAAAATCAGTCCAGGAGATCTAATCTTCTAATTGATGGGATTGCAGAGGAAAAAGGAGAAACTACAAATGGATTAGAAATCAAGATTCAACAAATGCTTTCTGAGAACCTGGGTCTCAATGGCTCAAACATTGAGATTGAGAGGGCACACCGTCTGGGCCAGTTTCACGAAGGAAGAAAGCCCAGGAAAATTGTTGTGAAGTTCTTGAAATTTAAAGACCGCCAACGTATTCTTTCTTCTGCCAAAAAGTTAAAGGGCACAAGCATCTACATCAATGAAGACTTTTCAGATCTGGTGCTGCAGAGGAGAAGGGAGCTGCTGCCCCAGCTGAAAGCAGCTAGAGAAAAAGGAGAACGAGCCAGTTTAAGGTATGATAAACTTATTATCTGGCCTGCAAATGGACAATGGCAAAAGTCAGATTAAATAATTATGTGGACTTTATATTTTAAATTTTGTTTTTATTTGTTTTTACTTTTGTAATATGGCATTTCTACCTTTAACTCTCCAGCAAAAAGGTCTTGTTTTAGCTCACTTAAACATATGTAGTCTTAGAAACAAGATTAATGAAATTACACAAATTTGCTCTATGGGAAATATTCATGTCTTAGCTTTATCTGAAACACACCTTGACAGCACTTTTGAGAACTCACAACTAACTGTTGATGGGTATAGATTATATAGAAAAGATAGGAACCAAAATGGTGGAGGAGTTGCATTTTATATAAAGGAAAATATTGTTGCAACCCTGAAATTAGATTTAATGTGCAGGGACATTGAAGTTATATGGTTACAGATTAATCTTCCATTTAGCAAACCAATTCTGGTTGGCTGCTGTTACAGGCCACCCAGCTCCAATGTAGAATATTTAGAAAAAATATGTGACAACATGGACATGGTTTCAACTCAAAATAAGGATATATTTCTTCTTGGGGATTTTAATATAGATTGGTTTTCAAAAAAGTGTTCCATGCTTAAAAAGATGATTACAGTGGCTAATGCGTGTAATCTCAAACAGGTTATGACACAACCCACAAGAATTGCTCTTGACAGTGCATCTAAATCAACATGTATTGATCACATTTACACAAATGTTCCTGAATTATGCTCACAGTCAGTTTCTATTGGAGTAGGATGCAGCCATCATAACTTGTTAGTTATAATAAAAAGAACAAAAATGCCTAAATCGGGAGGAAGGATCATTTATCGCAGATCTTATACAAAATTTAATCCTGACCTGTTTGTTGATGATGTGAAACATTTAAATTGGTCTGCAGTTCTTGAGGAAGAGGATGTAAATGCTTCTCTGAAACTTTTTATGGATACCTTTGGTAAAATTGTTGAGAAACATGCTCCTCTACGAAAAAGGACCATAAAAAGCAGAAGTGCTCCATGGCTAGATGAGGAACTAGTATCGCTCATGAGACAAAGGGACAATGCTAAAGAAGCAGCCTTCAAATCCAAATGTGATAAAGATAGAGCACAATATCGCAGGTTGAGGAATAAAGTTACAAAATTAAATTATATAAAAAAGAAAAAATATTATGGACAAAAAATTCTCAGTTCTTTGAATGACAGCAAGCAACTATGGAAAATATTGGATGAATTAATGTGCAAAAAGCCAAAGAATTGGAATTTATATGTGGAGAGTGATGGTAATATTGTCCGTAAACCATATGATATTGCCAATCACTTGAATAACTTTTTCATAAGCAAAGTTGAACAACTGAGATCTTGGATGGTAGTAAACGATAGGGTTTCTCCTTGCAACAATGTTCAATATATTATGAAAAGTAAAAACTGTTCGTTGGTATTTAATACTGTTAGTGAGGACAATGTTAAGAAATTACTTCTGTCTCTATCTGCTGACAAAACACCTGGCCTTGATCATCTTGATGGCAAAATTTTCAAAATAGTTGCAAATATTCTGAGCGAGCCAATATGTCATATATTTAACAGATCATTGCTCAGTGGAGTGTTTCCTGAACAATGGAAACAATCTAAAATTATACCATTAACCAAAGATGAAAAGATAGGATTCACTGCATCAAATTGTAGACCAATTCATATTCTCCCCATTTTGAGCAAAATATTTGAAAAGTTACTATTCAATCAAATACTACAATATTTCACTTTAAATGATTTGCTTACAGGTGCCCAACATGCCTACAGACCAGGCCATTCAGCCAGTACTGCATTAGTGCATATGGTTGACCAGTGGTTAACATATATGGATGACAGGAAACTTGTTGGTGCTGTATTTCTAGATTTTACAGCTGCATTTGATATAATTGACCATGATATTCTGTTGTTGAAGCTGAAATATTATGGGTTTTCATCGTTGTCCCTTTCATTGATAAGTACTTACCTTAGTGGGAGAACTCAGCGAGTATTTTTTAATGGTAGTTTTTCTGAAAGTAAACCTTTATCATGTGGTATTCCACAGGGCAGCTGTTTGGGTCCTCTTTTATTTTCAGTGTTTGTAAATGATCTGTCCTACAGTGTTAGAAATGCAGAGGTTGTTCTGTACGCAGATGATGCAACTTTGTTCTGTGCATCTCCTTCAATCACTGATCTCAGTCTGAACCTACAAAACCAACTCAATACAATTACCAACTGGGTGAAGGTGAATAAATTGGCTCTAAAGATTTCAAAAACTAAATGCATAGTTTTTGGTACGAAATATTTGTTAAATGCATCTTGTAACTTAAATTTGATTATTGATACAAGTTTGGTAGAGCAGGTGACAAAAATGAAGCTATTGGGCGTTAAATTGGATAGTGAACTCTCATGGACTGAGCAGATAAATGATATTGTATCGAAGATGGGCAGAGGCATTGCTCTGTCTCGGAGGTGTGCACCATATTGTCCACACTCGGTCTTGAGAACAGTTGTCCAGTCTCTGGTCTTGTCACACCTGCAGTATTGCCCAGTCGTCTGGTCCAGTGCTGCCCAGGGGCACTTAAGAAAACTGCAGCTTGCCCAAAACAGAGCTGCCAGGGTCGCCCTGGGCTGCTCATATAGATCTAGTGTAAATGAGATGCACACCACCTTATGTTGGTTGAAGGTGCAGGAAAAATTAAATTTGAGTCTTCTGTGTTACATGCATAATGTTATTTTTAAAAGTAATCCCACATTTTTTGTAGAAAAACTAAAGCACAGTGGGTATTGTCATCATCATGTAACTAGGCAGGTCAGCTCTGGTGATTT